>OY821742.1:8638251-8830751 GCA_963682055.1 Primula veris | reverse complement strand
TTAAGTATATAGACACTTTGAATGTTCAAACACCCGTATATTTTAAATTAAAAATCGACAAATCACTCAGAAAATATTTTATCGAACGAGCCATAAGCTTGATAAATGTATAGTCTAAGTTTTGCACAATAGTCTACACAAAAATTTGTCCATCACATTTATTTTTAAATATTAGATTCTTTAACATACATTCAAATGGTTGTTTCCGTAGTTGTTTAGCATTAGTTTGGTGTTTGAATTTCGACACACACGATGTTTTGAAGGTGTGTGGGTGGATATTATGATGAATTAGTTTGTTTTGCGTGTAATTCTACTTAATCATTCTATTATCTTATCTTATTTTGCATACTTTTGCTTAATCATGAAATTAACCCGGCAACCTTATTATCGCTATCTAATCTTTAAACAAGCGTTTTAGAAAATAGTCGATATTGCAAATGGAGTAACAGTCAAACTATGTTATTATTGTTAAACTTTGTACATTAAATTTATTCCTTTATTTATAAAGAGTGGTCCACTATTTAATAAGGACAAAATATGACACGTTATAATACTGACAATATTTAGACCAACGTTTTAGAAAATATGTAATAACAGCCAAACTCTGTTATAATTGTTAAACTTTATACGTAAAGTTTATTCCTTATTAAACTTCCAATATTTAATAATAAAAAAATATGACATGTTATTATAATACCGACAACTTACTAAGATAATTAATTTAGTCGATTTAAATAAAATCAAATAAAGAAAATAAATGAACAATAGCGTATTGCATAAATCACTCACCAAATTATAAATGAAATTTAAACATTTAGAATTAATCACTATACTTAATGGATGCGTGAACAAACAAATTTCAGATAAAAAGTATTTGTACTTCAAATAATATACCTATCCAATGAAAATTTAATCTTTCAATATTGTGAAACTTAACTATTACAACAAAATTAGTTCTTCGCTTCATGATTAAGAATATAATGGTTTGCCTCGTTATCTTTTAGTAGACCTAGTCCGTCGTCTAGAAGTTACTCGTTTTAGCGACTTTGGAATAAATACGATTAAGAGATTTAAAGTTTAACATTAATAAATACGTAGAGTAACATGAAAATAATCCAAAATAATTAGGTTCATTCGCAATAAACTTTTGCTGGGGACAAAATTGTCAATTATTTTAAAATACCAAATGTCTAGAAATATCAGTCTAAGCAGGCCTCGAACCTAGTAAGCCATGAGAAAACGCCACGTATTTGTAGAAATTCAAACGAGTGGCTCAAAATTGACTTAAGATCTTGTGGTTGGGTAAATAAAGGGTTGGTTCGGTGTTGAGATATTTTTTTTTTGTATCTTAAATATTCTATATGTGACGTGGATGCCATGTGGAATATGAAAGAATGGGAAATAATTACGTGGATTAATATTGTCCCCTATTTTTGGTAAATCCATGTGAGGGTTTGGAATAAGTGTAGAGGGGCCGGCTATTGTTGTGGTTGATATTTAAAGATAAGATATATATGAAAATTTATGTTTTTTTTTATTTATTTTAGCGTCAAGTTCACACTTCAAGAATTTGTTAAATGTTAAATCTTTATGCAGTTTTACTCTAGGGTTTTTGTTTTACTCCTTTTATAAGAAGGGTAATATTACTAATTTATTTTAGTGGGAATGAAGTTGATGGTGTTTAAAATTAATATAAGTTTGGTGTTATTTCTGTAATTCAATTGTTGAGATGTCAACACACTATACATTTACGTTCATATTATAAAATCACTACCCGCCTGTATATTTTATATATAATTCATGAAAATAGTGAGTTAGCACTCCCAGTATGTATATTTTACTTATAGATACATGAAAATTGTGGGTGATAATTCCTTGTCCCAATATTTTTTGTTACAATTGCAGCACTTCATTTCCGAATTCTAGCTCCGTCATGAGGTGTCAATAAATCAAAAAAAGAATAATTAGTTGTTTGATCCAAATTCAACAACTCCTAATATAACTGTTGGTATTATTATTGAACACCGGCTACACAACGGATTAAGTTTATGTCTAGAATGATAAAGGTGAGTCGAAGGGAAATATCCCATCTAGATTCTTAAGATTGGGAAAGGTTAGTTTAGTGATGGTAACACGCTAATTTATTAATGCATTTTAACTTTGGTGGCTCACATTATTTTTATACAGTTGTGCTATTCTAATGTTAACTTTTAAGTGAAAAGTCATTTGATGATACTTTAATAAGTGATGATACCAATATAAGAAATTTAAAATAGGAATGAAAGTAAAATTTATGACGAATTAGGGAGGACTATTGAATTTTCGGCCTTTTTTTTTCAATTTTTTAATACCATACTATTGCTTTTTTGCGATTTTGTACACTATACTAACAAATTATTTAATTAGTGCATCATACTACCACGATACTACTTTTCGGTGATTTTATACACTTTCGTATAATAATTTACGCTCACTCGACTTTCACATATGACACCCATATTTTTTCTTTCGTAATATCAGTTGCATATCTTGATCCATGTAGCGTACTCAACTCAAACTTATCATTCTCATTTTATACCATATATTAATACTGTACAAACCTGTTTAAATTTTCAAGTATATCTTGAACTTTATGACAAACGATGAATTATTTTTTAACATATTTTTTTGGACGGAGTTTTTAATTTTATTGGACGAAAGCGTATAAAATTATCGAAAAGTAGTACTATGCACTACAAAAATGATGTACAAATAGCTACGGAAATTGTGACGGATTTTTTTATGACGAGTTTAATAGTTACGAGAATTGTGACGGGTTTGTGACAGAAGCGTCAATTTGTAACAATTTTATGGCAGGATAGCCAATTTGTGACAAATTTTGACTATTTCAAAATGAATATTATTTTGTAGTGATGGTATACTAATTAAATAATCTGTTAGTATGATGTACAAATTCACAAAAAGTCAATAATATGGTGTATAAAAATGCAAAAAAACCCTGAAATCTCATCCTATATATATAATTTTTTTATTATTACATTTGACGAAGATGGTTCCAAAGTTACATGGTCTTAATTTTTTTGTAAAATAGTACACTACATAAATCATAATGCATGTTAATGAAAGTAAACTTGTCTTAAAATATGAAGATAAACTTATATATTTACGTCCAGGAAAGGACCATTGGTGTAATTGATTTAACTTATTAATAGTGATGGTATACTAATTAAATAATCTGGTAATATGGTGTATAAATTCATAAAAAATCAATAATATGGTGTATAAATTCATAAAAAATCAATAATATGATGTATAAAAGTGCAAAAAACCCATGAAAATTCATCCTATATATATACTATTTATTTTTATTACATTTGATGATGATGGTTCCAAAGTTACATGGTCTTGATTTTTTTTATAAAATAGTGCACTAGATAAATCACAATGAATGTTAACGAAAGTAAAATTGTCTTAAAATATGAAGATAAACTTATATATTTACGTCCAGGAAAAGGACCATTGGTGTAATTGATTTAACTTACTAATAAATAAACAAATATTTCTCACTATTATACAAAATTGAATAAAAACCCAACAATATAGCAATGAATCCAATTTATATTGTTTGTTTATTAATAGTGGGAAATATTTGTTTGTTTAGTAATAAGTTGAATTGATAAATTAAAATACATTTTCATACTATAAAAAACCATAAATAATTCAATTTAATGAGACCTAATAATACGTAGGGTTGAGAAGTACACGGATAATTCAATTTAATATGAGCTAATAGTTACGTAAGACGTGTGGTTGAAAAGTCCGGGTTCTATGTTTATTTTTTTCATCCACTTATTTATTTATGAATTAAAAAAGACAAAAATTGCTGTCACGTGGATCCGGGATTACCAATTCCGGGTATATTATAATGCTAAGTAATATGCGTAATGAAAAAAAACTCAATATTGTACACCTTCCCTTCTATCCTACATTTTTTTTTTCTTTTGGAAAATAAAAAATTACACACGTCAATTTACCCTCTTTATTAGCAGTTATTTTTTTTCCTTTTTCCCAATAACCCCACCCTAAATCAGAGTTTTTTTTAGGACTCAGATTACTCATATGAGTACTTAAATTAATTATTTAAGAACCAGAAAAGATTCTAAATCCACGTTATATTTTCTTTTTTCAATTCATTTCACTCAATTTCATTACAAAATAAATAACTCTAACACCACTTCATTACATCTTATTACATTTCATTTATCTACAAAATAAATAAATTTACACACTCTATCACACTATTAATTAATACATTTCTCTGCTTTTTTTTTCCACTCAAAATAAATACAAAATTAAAATATTTTATAATCATAATATTATATCAAGTTAACACTTTCAATTAATTTATATTTTGCAGTTTTTTATTTATTAATTTTGTTAATTCCGAGTAAATAATTAAATTGTCCCCAAAAACCCTACACGTCATTGTTTTCTTCCACCTTTACCTACTCACACTTGGAAGTAACAAAATTAATAAATAAAAAAGTACAAAATATAAATTACTTCCAAGTGTTAACTTGATATATTATTATGATTATAAAATATTTTAATTTTGTATTTAGTTTGAGTGGAAAAAAAAAGCAGAAGAATGTATTTATTTTGTAATGAAATTGAGTGAAATGAATTGAAAAAATAAAATATGACGTGGACTTGGAATATTTTCTGGTCCTCAAATAAGTAATTTGAGTACTCACATGAGTAATCTGAGTACTCAAAAAAGACTCTGCTCTCTAAACTGCCATCTCTCCCTCTCTCTCTTCAAAGTTTGTCGTTACTAGATTAATTGTTTATTATGAAATTATATGCAGTTTTGATCGTGTAATAACTTATATCAAAATTGTCGGAATAAATTTTTTTAAAAATTAATCATATAGTTTAAATATTAAATTATATGATTTAGTTTTAAAATTTTGCATTTCGATAATTTTGATACATGTTATAAGTTTGTAAGTAACAATTATTTGAAACGAAGGGATTACTATTTTCTCAAGGAAGCAACGAAATTAACAGGTAAACTTTACATTCCTTTTTTATTACGTGGGTTTTGTACTAGATGTGGCTAACAAAATCCACACACATCACGTATCGCGTGGGCTGTTTACGCTAGTTATTATAATAAGTTAATCCAAAAATTAAATTATGCTATCAAATTTTGTCACTAATTTTTTCAAAAATACTCTTACTTTATTTTACTAATTAGTGATTTATTCTAATTTAATTAACAATTATTACTCATTATATTTTTCTAATTAACAATGTTGTCTAATTTAATTAATCTTTTTGTTTATTAAAAAAAAAAATACCAAATACGATTATTGTACTCATAGTAAAACACATACGATATTTATACGTCGCGCATGCAATCACTGCTACTAGTATGATATATGCAAAGGAGGCAAAGTGTTTGCTATAGAAAATTTGGACCCAAACAAACAATTTTTTTACAATGGAGAAAAGTATTGGTCATGGAGATATTATGGTAACGTGATATTTTTATTTATTTTGTACTTATCACAAAGAATAAATACTTTATTCCAAGAGTGATTCATTCAAAAAAAGAAAAAAGAAAAGTATTGGTCATGGATATATTATGGTAACGTGATATATAGGACCACAATAATTTCAAGCATAAGATTATTGGGCATGAGTAGGGTATGTTTTTTTTTTTTAGTGGCTGTTAGTGCATTAGAGATCTCGTGGTAGGGGATATGTTCAGAGAAGATATTTTTATTTGAAAGCTTCAATTTTAATAATGACATGGCAACCAAGTAGACAAATAAATATGGGATTTTGCTTATATGGATTAATCTGAGCCGCTATATTGGGACTGTACACGTGAGTCATGATGGGTTTAAATCTGAAATTTTGGTTATGTGGCATAGCTATCTTTGATTTGAAGATTTTTATTTTTGTTAGGCTCGAGTATCGGCATAAATAAAGTGGGGGTAATTTGTTAGTTGGATCCATGTCACAGAAGAAAAAAGAAAAATTATAGGATTAGTCGGGTAGACAAGGGTTATTCTTTTGACCCACGCACCGTTTCATATTGAGATAATTATGCATAACTCATATTTTATAAGAGTTTTTGAATGGATGTCATTGCTCTAATTTTTTTTTTTTATTTTAAGTTCTAATCTATCGGTTCAATAAAAAATATATTAAAAACTGTTTTTAATCTTTAAAAATAACTTATAATCTCTTTTGAAAGATTTTAAAATGTAAAAAAGAGCTTAAACGTCGTTTTTAAACTAAAAATATATACTATAATTTCTTTTTGAAAGATATTAAATTGTAAAAAAAAACATAAAAGCTGTTTTTTAGTTTTGTTTTGTTTTTTTTAATGTTTGTTTGAATTATTAATGTGACATAAACTTGAAAATATTATGAGAGTAATGACCTATGAACAAAAATCTTATTAAAATGAGACCGACCATCAATGAGCCGTTTCAGATTTGGATATGTCACAAAATAATTCGATTTTTTTTTGGTAATGCTACCCAAATTGTAATATTGACTTCAAAACAATGTTTTATTTGGTGATGGTACTTTAACAAATGCGATAGTTACGCCCACACTCGTAAGGATCGAAACACTAAATTACAACCAAGTCACTAATATAAGTATTTGGGTATTTGCTACATAAAATTGATGAGCAAAATAGTATGATCGTGAGTGTGAGAGTTGTAAACTTGTCATTTCCCGTTTTAAAAAACCTACAAACTAATAGATCAACTTATTGTATTGTTATTCTTCTTCTTATTTTTCATGAGAGTTTCTCTCTGAGATATTGGAAGTTGAAATGTTAACATGACCAAGAAAAGAACAATATCATGCTGCAAGAGAACTCAAGCCAGGGGCAAAGACAATTTTGGTTCATAGTGTTGCCGAATTTACCCAAGCAATAAACAATTATATTAAGTAAAAGAAAAACGGGGGATGCCATTCATCATTTTTAGTATATTTATTGAAAATACACGGTAACAAATTTAAAAATTTACAATAATCACATTATGAAGTGTGTCGTGACCTCCGATGATCACTAACTCGGTTCCTTCTGACTCGAGCTACTAACCACCATGTAAATCATTGGTCTTCAAAAAACAAACTCCCTCGACATGCAATGGGAATTGAGGAGATTTGAGTAGTAGTTGATGAACCAAATAAAATTCGGCCAAAAATATCCAACTTTTAGGCCTAGTGTTTTCGGCCCAATATATACTACTTCTAGAAACAAGGCTACTAACCGTTATCAAAATGCAAGCCCAAATAAGGCAGACACAACAACCTGGGCAAGGAAATGATTGTCCCTCGAAAAAGTTCATAAACGCCATTTTCCGCTGCAAAAGTTAACGTCTTGCAATCCTACCGGATTGAATCATTATTTGAAAATATCCCATTAGGGTATTATGGATCCTATTTCCAGTATCAGAACGACTGTGCCTGTACGTCTTCGTACTTAAATTGATCATTGCGCTAACCTGATCCTTTATTCATGTCGTGACCTCATATCAAAAAAATACAATATTTCATAAAGATGTAAACAGTCAGCTACGCCGATTTTGTTGTCAAATCAATCATGAAAGACGGCATAACATTGAGTTAGAAGGAAATTGGCGTCAATATCCTGCACGGCACGCTGAGTTTTCCTCGAAGCAAGTCTCATGTTTCTGGCGAGCTTGATTTTCTTCCCAAGCTCGACTTAATCAACTTCGCGTTGGCTCCGATCTTCCGAGGCGGTCAGGTATGCTCCGGCGGTCAGGTGGTCTTCGTGCCTGCACAAGGAACGAACAGGGGCCCGGGGTTGGTACCAGGTTTTCCCTCTCCAACGATCAAGTCAGTATCGGTGTTAACTGAAAGTAGGAATATAATTAAGGATGAGGGACCGGGCCGGCTACAGGTCGTTGTATCGAGTGGTACAGATAGTGTTCAGGGGGTCCGGGTTGTTTAAGCTTTATCTCTCCTCTCTGTCTTTTTTGTGTCCCCTCTCTAAGTGGTATTAGTGGGGGTATTTATAGTGTGATCAGAGGCGTATTAGCCCTTGGATCACTGTACTGTAAGATGTTGATCCAACGGCGTCAGAGTCATTTATGACTCTGACAAGGGTACTGTCCTTTCCCGGGGCCCACAGGAGGTGTCCTGTGATTGGGCCACGTCGGTGAAACGTCAGGAGGGTCCCCCAAGGGGGCAGCATCATTAATTGGGGAAGCGTACTCGACACGCTTCTTTGGGCCGGCCTCAGCACGGCTCGGCCCTCCCAATCCGGGGCGTCGCATCATTCAGGGTTGATGAGGCCCGGACGGCCCGCTTTGGGGGCGTTATTTCCCCGGACGAGGGGATGCTGACATTCCCTCGCCAACAGCTCCCTGTCCGGAGTCGTTGCTAAGGACGAGGTCGGCGAGGATCTCTGGTCGTTACGGGGGCTCCGGTCATTTTGTTCTCGTGCTCGTCGGTGCAAATATGCTCATGCATGGCTGTTTTATGACACGTGTGCAACCATTCATGGATTTCTTACACGTGGACACGAGGCGCCGTCATTGTCCCTTTGATTTCTACAACGTCATTAATGCTAAAACGGCTGGTGAGTGACATTTGGCAGATGGCCTCTGCAGGCTGTACACGTGGTGGAGATTGATTGAGTGGCGGCGGTTATTTGTAGGAGTTCGTGCAATGAGCCATTGCGTCTTTTCACCTTCTGGTAAATGTCTTTTCACCTTCCACTAGGGGCCTATAAATACCCTCAGTGAAAACCATTTTTCACTTTTTTCAACTTCTCTCTACAAGATTCCACAGCAAACATTCTCTCTCACCTTCTCCACCCTTAGCAAATTTCATCTTCGAACACTTAAGCCAGAAAATGGTTATTAAACACGGAGCCGGCAAGGGCCCGATGGTTGCCCCTACTCCGCAACGCTTGGACGTGATGGCCAACGCGCTCCCATTCCGGGCTATGGTTCTCGACCCGTCCCTGAGCGTCGATAGCAACGATAGCAGCATCATGGTACGGACTCATGGGTCCGATCTCGAAGAGTTCCGACAACTATGCGGGATCGGCGAAGGGTTCCGTCTTCGGAGGTGTCAGAACTCCGACGAGGTGAACGGGATCGTAGCGGATCCGAAGAGCATGGTGACGCTCTCTCTCTCGTCCCTTCTATACGGGGGCACTCACCTCCCTATCCCGGAGCTGCTGGCGGAGTTATGCGCCTGGACGCAAACTCTCCCTTGTCAGTGGCCTCTGCAAGCCCACCGGATCTGCGCCGGGATGGAGGCTCTAAGCGAACTATTGGGCTCGACTCTACCGGAGCCATTGGGGTTAAGGGAGCTGCTCGCTTGTTACGAGTTTTTACAGAGCGAGCCTAGCTCCCAAGCCAAAAGCAGGCAGCCGTACCTGCGGTGTCGGTCGCATAACCAGCTCATCTTGGGTAACTCTGATTCGAATCGGGGTTACACACAAGATGTAATCGTGGTGGAGGGTAACTGGCTCCGCCGGGATGACCTGATCCTCCCAACCAGACCGGGGAGGGTCCTAAGCAACAAAGAGAACAAGGCCACGGTGGCCGCGAGGCTAAGGGGTATTGGGGAGCCGAATGTGAGGTTGATCGAGCTGGCCTTGAACTGGTGGGGTCCGGACGGGACCGACGCAGGCGCTCACGACGCGGAGCGCCTGTTACTATATGGCTCCCCCACAAGTTGTAAGGGGAACGAGTTCCTCTGGCCCCCTAGGACCTTCTGTCCCGTGGGGTACTCCCGGGAACGGTGGGAGAAAGAGAAGGGTTTTGAATCCACCCTCCCACCTAAGGCCATCAAAGAAGCTGAGGCCGAGGCCGGGGTTATGCCCGTGGCGAAGAAGGCGACGAAGCCGAAGCCAAGCAGCAGGGCGAAGGCCGTGGTGATTACCTCGTTTGCTCCTGCGTCGGCCGGGGTTATGTTTGAAACCCGGCCTGATGGTACCGTCCTCCATTATAGGGAGGGGGCGGACGGTACCCGCAGCTATATCGACCAGTATGGGAAACCGTTGCTTGATGTCCCTCCCCTGAGCTCGAGGGCACCGGACACGACGGGCTTCTTTCGTCTGGAAGATAGTTCTCCTGAGGCCCCACCCACCGGGCCAGCCTTGGGCACCTCACGGACTATGGTGAGTCAGCTTCCCTTCTTCCATTCTTCAGCTTCACAGTTGACTAAATTTTGTAAAAAAAATTTTGACTCCTTTTCTTTGTCTAAACCATGTAGGTTGTCCGTTCTGACGAGGAAGAGGAGGAGGTTGCCGCCGAGGCTGGAGGCGAGGAGGAGATTGTCGAGGCCAGAAGTGGCGAGGAGGCGGGGATTATTGAGCCCGAGGCTGGTGAGGGAGGGATCGACGGGGTAAGGGACGAGGAGGTGGAAGAGGTGGAGGCTTTGGAGCCCGAGGCTGAGGAGGAGGAGGGGGTCGTCGGGACAAGGGACGACGAGGTGGTTGAGGTGGCTCCCACAGATGCTAAGTTAAAGACCTTGGAGAGGTTGGGAGGCCTGGCGGGGCAGTTGAGGCATGAGCGAGCCGCTGAACGAGCCGCTCGTAAAGCTGAAGCAGCCGAAGCTGCCAAGAGGAAGAGGGAGGAGTCGAAGGCCCCTCGGGATGCGAAGAAAGCCCGTGTCGGGGATTCTGAGTCGAGGGAGGATGCCAGGGAGCATGTGGTCGTTGCTGAAGAGCGAGCGGTGTCATCCGTTCAGGCAAAGGGTCCGATGCCTAGCGCTTCGGGCTCAAGCTCAGGCTCTGGTTCCCCGTTCCCAAGGATGCCTATTCAGACTCCGGAGGAGGTCAAGGCGGCAACCGGGGTTCGGAGCATTATGGAGGGCCATCCCTATGCTGGCCTGCTTGCTCTGGCCGCGCTTCAGCAGCAGACTGTCGAGGCCGACCAACGTGGTCGCGACCTTGCTTCCGCCATGACGTCGGCCATGGCCATGATCCCGCAGGTAAAACGTTATTTTCGTTGTGCCATTGCCTTTCGTTTATTTCTTAAATTCTTGCTAAGTGTTTCTCTTCTTTTGTAGGCCTACTTGACGATGAACCAATACGTCTACCAGCAAGGGCAACTGGTGAGGTCGTGGGCTTCGAAGGCTGAGGCCAATGCTAAACAGGCCGAAGACGCTCTGAAGAAGGCGGAGGGGGCCCAGAAAAGGGCGGAGAGGGCCGAGGGCCTCGTCGAATCCTTGGAAGCTCGGAGAGCTGAGGCCGGGAAGGCCGGTGCTGAGGCCGAGGAGCGTGCCCAAGCTGCGGTGACGGCTCTGAAGGAGGTTGAAGCGAGCGTGGCCGATAAAGTGAAGGCTGCGGTCGAAGACGCTGAGGCCGGGGTGGCCGAAAAAGTAAAGGCTGCGGTTCAAACCGCCGAGGCAGAGATGAGCGCCGCCTTGGAGCTATCGACACAGAAGGACTTTAATTCCTTCTATGTCGATGGCTGGTCTGAGGCAGCAGCTTTTATGAGGGCGGGACCGGATCATCCGGTGTGGAACATGGAAAACATTTTTGTTCCGGTCCCCTCTGCTCCCGTTCCCGAGGTGGTCCCCTTAACCCCTCGAGCCCTTTCGGACGCCGATGCAGATGATGATGAGGGGGCATCTTAGGGCTTTTTGTGGTTTTTAGATTTTATTCTCGATGTAATTTCCTTTTTTATACTTAGCATGTAATAGCTTTCCATTGAATGAAATGAAAAAACAATTTTGGACTTGTCTTTTATTCTTCTGTGTTTTATTCATTGTATACACGCTCCCAAATGAGTGGGCCTTAATGCTTCGGCGTTGGGCCGCTCGTTTTATACAACTCATAACTTGCCAACCGAAGTAACACATAGAACTTAAATGAACTGAAAAATTCAAGTAAATATGAACCGGGGTGCCGTATAGGCTCGTGTTCTGAAACACTTAGAAAATTTAGATGAACTGAAAAATTCAAGTAAATATGAACCGGGGTGCCGTATAGGCTCGTGTTCTGAAACACATAGAAAATTTAGATGAACTGAAAAATTCAAGTAAATATGAACCGGGGTGCCGTATAGGCTCGTGTTCTGAAACACATAGAAAATTTAAATGAACTGAAAAATTCAAGTAAATATGAACCGGGGTGCCGTATAGGCTCGTGTTCTGAAACACATAGAAAATTTAAATGGACTGAAATAACAGCAGTTTTTATTTATAAAGCCCACAGGCGTAAATTTACACCACATTCTTATTTACACAAAGTCATAAAGTCCGAGCCCTACGGGTAGTACTTCCTTAGGTTGTTGACGTTCCAAGGTCGGTCCACCGGGACGTCGTTGGGAAGACGACCCAACAGGTAGGCCCCGTTCCCTACTGCACCGAGGATTCGATAGGGGCCTTCCCAATTGGGGCCTAGCTTGCCGTCGGACTGTATCCTGGTGTTATTGTTTATTTTTCGTAACACGAGGTCTTCGTCTTGGAAAAGTCTGGCGTTCACTCTTTTGTTATAAGAACGCCCCAGCTCATTTTTATATTCGGCGTTACGGATGGCCGCAACCTCCCTTTTTTCTTCGGCGTAGTCCAGCTCTAGCCCCATAATCTTTTCATTAAGCCCGTTTTCCACCTTGTCCGTCCTTAGAGAAGGAAGCCCGATTTCTAACGGGATGATGGCTTCCATTCCGTAAGTGAGGCTATAGGGTGTCTGTTGAGTGCCCCGTCTTCTCGTCGTTCGGTAGGCCCAAAGGACGTGATGCAGCTCTGCAGCCCATCGTCCTTTGGACTCGTCTAGCCTCTTCTTGATTCCGTCGAGCACGGTCTTGTTTGATACCTCAGCTTGTCCGTTGCATTGGGGGTACGATGGGGTCGAATAGTAGTTCTTGATGTGATACTTTGCATACATCGTTTTTAATTTGTCCCCGGTGAACTGTCCACCATTGTCCGCGACGATTGAGTAGGGGATTCCGAATCTGGTGATCACGTCTCTCCAGAGGAAACGTATCACTTCGGCCTCCGTGATCTTTGCTAAGGCCACGGCCTCCACCCATTTTGAGAAGTAATCGGTGACCATGAGGAGGAACTTCTTTCCCCCCGGGGCCACGGGGAATGGTCCGACGATATCCATGCCCCACTGTGCAAAGGGCCAGGGCGAGGTTACGCTGCTCATTTTTTGCGCCGGGGCATGGGGTATGGGTGCGTACTTCTGACACTTCTCGCACCTGAGTACGAAAGCCTTGGCGTCCTTCTGCATGAGGGGCCACCAATAACCGTGGGTCAAGGCTCGGTTGGCCAGCGATCTGCCCCCGGTATGGCTCCCACACGTTCCTTCGTGAATTTCCTCCATGACCCTCATTACCATGTCAGGGTGGACGCAGAGTAAGTAGGGGCCAGAGAACGATCTCTTATAGAGCTTGTCGTTGGGAGCTATCCAGAATCCCAGTGCCGTTCTTCTTATTTTCTCGGCCTCTTTCTTCTCATTGGGAAGATCACCGGAGCGATGGTATTCGATTATGGGGTCCATCCAGCTTGGTTCCGGCGGGAGGTCAGTCACCATGTTAATTGTTGCCCTAGCCTCGATGCTAGGCGAAGGGACGTATTCTATGGTGATGACTCTCTCTTTTTTATCACTCATGACCGAGGCTAGGGTCGCTAGTGCATCGGCGTGGGTGTTCTCGTTTCTGTTTATGTTGACGATTTCTTGACATTCAAAGCTTTGGAGTATTCCAGAAGTGATTGCCACGTAGCTGGCCATCCTGTCGTCCTTCGTCTGAAATTCACCACTGATCTGGCTGCTGACCAATTGAGAGTCCGTATGCACCAGTATCTTCTTGATTCCGAGGCTTCGGGCCATTTTCAGGCCGACGATAACGGCCTCATATTCGGCCTCGTTATTGGTGGCTCTGAAGCCAAGTTGGATCGACTTCTCGATCACATCCCCTTGTGGAGATCGGAATACGACGCCGAGGCCGGACCCTTTCTTATTGGCGGCTCCATCCGCGTGCAAGGTCCAGGTCTCGGGGGCACAACCTGTGATGTCGGGGCATTGAGTCGTCCCAGTGAATTCTGCCACGAAGTCGGCCAGGGCCTGTCCCTTGACGGACCTTCGCGGCGCATAGCTGATGTCGTAGGCGTTCAAGTGGCAGGCCCACTTCATCATTCGTCGAGAGAGATCCCCCTTTTGGAGTATTTCTCGCACAGGCTGGTCCGTATAGACCACAATGCTGTGTGCAGAGAAATAGTGAGCAAGTTTTCGTGAGGCCACGAAGAGGGCTAGGACGAGTTTTTCCAAAGGCGTATACCTAGCCTCGTCATCGAGGAGAGTTTTGCTCACGTAATAGATAGGTCTTTGCTCCCTGTCGAGTTCCTTGATGAGGACGGCGCTGACGGCAATCTCGGACACGGCCAGGTATAGGGTAAGGACATCGCCTGGGTCCGGCTTAGTTAGAAGAGGCGGACTTCCGAGATAGTCAGCCAGCTCGGTGAACGCACGCCGGCATTCATCGGTCCATTCGAATTTCTTCTGAGCTTTCAAGGCCGTAAAGAATGGCTTGCATCGATCCCCGAACCGGGCAATAAATCTGTTGAGGGCGGCAGCCATTCCGGCTAGCTTTTGTATGTCCCTTCTCTTCTCAGGTGTTTTCAAATTTTTCAAGGCAGAGATCTGGGACGGGTTCGCTTCGATGCCGCGATGGGTCACCATGAACCCCAGGAATTTGCCGGCGCCTACCCCGAAGGCACATTTAGAGGCGTTCAGCTTCAGGTCATGCCTTCGTATTGTTTCGAACACCTCTCTTAGGTCGGATAGGTGGTCCCTCTCCTGGGTGCTTTTTACCACCATGTCGTCAATATAGACCTCCATGGTTCGGCCTATGTTCTTAGAGAATATCTTGGTGACCATTCTCTGATAGGTCGCCCCGGCGTTCTTGAGTCCGAAGGGCATCACCTTGTAGCAGTAATTTCCCCTTGGGGTGATGAAGGCAGTTTTTTCTTGGTCGGCCTCCGACATAGGTATTTGATGGTAGCCGGAGCAGGCATCCAGGAAGCTCATTCTGGCGGCCCCGGCCGTAGAGTCCACTATTTGATCGATTTTGGGCAAGGGGAAAGGATCCTTTGGACAGGCCTTGTTGAGGCTCGTATAATCGATGCACACCCTCAACTTTCCGTTCTTTTTGGGGACCACTACGGGATTGGCGAGCCATCTGGGTAATAAATCTCCCTGATGGCCCCGGCCAGAAGAAGCTTCTCTACTTCCTCGTTTATGGCATCGGCATGCTCTGGACTGACGCGGCGCCCCTTTTGCATCACGGGCTTGGCAACCGGGTTGACGTTAAGTTGGTGGCAAGTGAGGTCGGAACTGATGCCTGGCATCTCGCTTGGACCCCATGCAAAATTGTTGAGGTGTTGGAGAAGGAGTTCGACGAGGTCGGTGACCTCAGGTTTGGTATGCTTTGCTCCCACCATAAAAAAGTGGTCCTCGTCATGCCCCGGGATTTGGATTTTCAGCAGCCCCTCCTCCACATTGTCTTCGGCCTCAGGCCCCATCTTTTTGTTTGGTTCCCTCAGCAGCTTAGGGTCCTCTGCTTCGATGTTCATGGCACTTTGGGCCGGCACCATCTTTTTGCCGGAATACACGGCCATGGCACAGCTGCGTGAGACTTTCTGATTTCCTGAGATGGTTTCCACACCAGAATCAGTTGGATACTTAATCTTTTGGTGTAAGGTGGAGGAGATTCCATCTATTCTATGGAGCCACGGGCGCCCCAATATCACGTTGTAAACAGAGGGGACATTCACCACCGTGAACTCCACGCCCATAACTTTCGTACCGGTTTTCACGGGCAAGGTTATGTTTCCTTTGGGCCGGACCGCCTCCGAGTTGAATCCGTACAGGGGAGGGACGTCGGTTTCCAACTGTTCCTCTTTGAGTCCCATCTTTCGAAAGAGGTCTTCAAAGAGTATATTGACCGACGCTCCTTGATCAACGAGGATCCGTCCTACAGCGCATAGGCCTATCTGTGCCGAGATAACGAGGGCATCAGTGTGGGGCACGTCCACCCCCACCAGGTCGAAGTCAGTGAAGCTTACATCCGGCTTGGAATTGCGCTTATACTTTTTCCGAGGGCTTGAGCTTTCTGCGAGGCAGACGTACTGCTTCATCAATGCTTCTCGTGCTGAGGTTCTTTCTGCCCCATTTTGGATTGACCTTTTGGGCCCAGAGTGAATGACATGACAGATCATCACCGGTGGGGGGAGGTCCCGCTACCTCTCATCAACTCCTTCTCCATCTCGGTCGGATTCTCTTCGTGATTTGACATATTTATCCATTAGGCCATCCCGGACCCATCCATCGAGCCTGGCCTTCAGACCATGGCACTCGGCGGTATGGTGGCCGCGACCCCTGTGGTATTCACAGATTTTGTCGTTAGGCCCTGGGGCCGGCTCGTTCCGTAGTGGGAGAGGCCAAGAGAAGAAAGGCTCGTTCTCAATCTTGTTAAGAAGGTCGACAAGAGGTAGGCGAAAGGTGGTGGAATAGGCAGCGCCCGACCCCGAGGCGACAGGGGTTTGATGCCCCGGTCGGGGGTCCTCTTTTCTTCTTTTAGGGGCCGGTTGCGGGTTTCTTCCCGTTCGTGGCCGCTCCATCCTTTCCGCTATGGGCCGGTTTCTTCGAGGGCTCGTTGCGACGAACCGATCCCTTGGCTGGTCGATAAGGGCTACGGAACGTGTGGCCCCAGCTGACCTCATGTCCTTATCTATGTCGATATGCTGTTTTATGAGGGACCTGAGTTGAGGAACAGAGTTGGGGGGGGGGGGGGTCGCGATCATCTCATTTCGGATCCTGCTCCCAACTACCATGTTTTGCCTGAAGGCAGCTATGGCGGTGGAGTCGGGACAGTCCGCGCATTCGGCATGCTTCAACCAAAACCGACTATCATAATTCTCGAGGGTCTCTTTAGATTGGACCCTCACTTGATAGAGTTGCTCCGGCTGGGCAGCTCTCTCTTTCAAGTTTATGAACCGGTGTGCAAAGTCATAAGCTAGGTCGTCCCAACAGTGGATAGAATTGATGGGCAGGGACTGGAACCACTTACTAGCGAGCCTTCCCAGGCTGGCGGGAAAGCACCTGCACATTAATTGGTCAAGGTGTGACCAATGGTTCATCTGGTATCGGTAGTGTCGGAGATGAGCCTCTGGATCAGAGTCCGCGTTGAAGGTTTGGAGGATAGGGGCGATAGAGTTCCGGGGGGGGGGGGGGGGGGGGGGTACTGTATTCAATTTCGTCCGAGAACGGGGTGCTGCGGGTCGAGGCCACGATTTTCAACGCTGCCTCACCGGCTGCATCGTGCCGTCCGCATCGGCCACGTCTCCGTGTCCGAGGTGGCTTATCGGTTCTGGCGTGACTAGATTCCGGCCGTGAGTCCCGACTACCATCCTGCCAACGGAGCCGAGAATGTATACTCCGCTCGTTATCGCGGCGAGAATTTCCTTCTTGGGAATGCTCCGACTCCGCACCCCTAGCCGGCTCCCTGGGAGTCTCTAGGGGGGGTCGTCGGAGGGGTCCCAACCTGGACATCACGCTTTTAACGGGGACTGGAACCGATTTGTCTTGGCTCGCGCCTTGAGCGGGCTCGAGTTTCGGCTCCATCAGCGAGGCTATCAAGGCTTTCTGGGCCGCAAGAGCGACGAGCTCTTTTTGGTGGATATCGATCATCATCTCTGTTAGCTTGGTCCGCGATCGGGGTGCGGGAGCTGTTGCGGTCAAGGGAACGGGCTCCCTGGTAGATGCGGTCCTAGGGGTCTCATCAAAAGAAAGCGTTCTCGGCATCCCAAGAACGTGGGGGGGTCGAGACGATGGAGTGTCAAATCGGTTATTGCCAGCATGTTTCTTTTAAGGACGGAGAGTCGAAGCTAACGCGTTTAGGTTTCCCACAGACGGCGCCAATTGGCGAGCTTGATTTTCTTCCCAAGCTCGACTTAATCAACTTCGCGTTGGCTCCGATCTTCCGAGGCGGTCAGGTATGCTCCGGCGGTCAGGTGGTCTTCGTGCCTGCACAAGGAACGAACAGGGGCCCGGGGTTGGTACCAGGTTTTCCCTCTCCAACGATCAAGTCAGTATCGGTGTTAACTGAAAGTAGGAATATAATTAAGGATGAGGGACCGGGCCGGCTACAGGTCGTTGTATCGAGTGGTACAGATAGTGTTCAGGGGGTCCGGGTTGTTTAAGCTTTATCTCTGCTCTCTGTCTTTTTTGTGTCCCCTCTCTAAGTGGTATTAGTGGGGGTATTTATAGTGTGATCAGAGGCGTATTAGCCCTTGGATCACTGTACTGTAAAATGTTGATCCAACGGCGTCAGAGTCATTTATGACTCTGACAAGGGTACTGTCCTTTCCCGGGGCCCACAGGAGGTGTCCTGTGATTGGGCCACGTCGGTGAAACGTCAGGAGGGTCCCCCAAGGGGGCAGCAACATTAATTGGGGAAGCGTACTCGACACGCTTCTTTGGGCCGGCCTCAGCACGGCTCGGCCCTCCCAATCCGGGGCGTCGCATCATTCAGGGTTGATGAGGCCCGGACGGCCCGCTTTGAGAGCGTTATTGCCCCGGACGAGGGGATACTGACATTCCCTCGCCAGTTTCATCTGCTTTGAACACATATCTAGGTTCTTGGTCAAGCATGAGAAATACGTTATTCTGAAAGGTATTAAGAAATACTTTGACTAGATGTAAGGGTAATTGGACATTCAATACATGACGGTGTAAATACAGCTTTGAAATTATTACCTTGTAGTCGTAGGGTATTTTGTCTTTTAAATATCTTACATTTCCTATTTTGTTATGGTGTGTCAATGATTTTGGTTTCTGGCTCAAGTGCGCGTAGACCTATCACGCGTTTAAGTATAGTACTTTTTGACTTTTGTATATTTGAAGTGTGACTCGGTCCCTTGCTACCGCATCTTGATTAATACAGACGTTAATAGTACAAATCACGACACGTAATAAAAACTCAAGCTACTAAAAATCCAAATAAATATATTGAAACCCTAGTTTGAATCTATCCTAAATTTAATTAATATTAATTAATTTTTTTAATTATTTTTTATTTTTAGTAGATTGAGTTTTTATTACGTGGCGTGACTTATACCTCACCCCACTAATACAGCTGCCGTCTGCATCAACCAGACAACGTCTGTATTTAGCATATGGCTATTTTATTTTGTAAGAATCACTTTGAGGATGTTTACATGTTTCCATGTTGTCCGTCAATATCTTAGACATGGAGTATATAGTCATGGCGGAACCAGAATCAAATATGTGGGTTTGCCAAAATTAATAAAAACGCATAATATTTTTTAAAGTATAAACACGGAAAAACTGGATTTTTGTACATTTTTTTAGCATATTTTATTCATTTTTTTACCTTATTTTATTTATTAAAAATGTATTTAATTTCTATTTTTTTTCAAACTCCAAAAAAAAGGAAAAAATTGGTTTAGTTACATCAACTACCATACATTAACAAAATGGGGACCAAACTACTAACATTAACAATTTAGGCATTGAACTATATATTTTTTTCCTCAACTGGGACCTCCGTCAATTTAATTGGACGGAAGTTATGTTTAAATTACATTTCAGTATCAAATTTTATAAAACATATGAATTTAACTCGAAAAATTTATAATTTTATATTTTTAACTAGAAAAAAAAAAAAAAATTTAAAAAATGAACTTTTTATTTTAAACAAATTTCTTTTTATTTTGAAAAAATTAACTTTAAAAAAAACAAAGGAAGTTGCTTTTTTTTAAAAAAGAACTTTTTTTTTAAAAAGAACTTTTTTAAAAAATATTAACTTTTACAAAAAAATGTTTTATAAAAAAAGTTACTTTTTAAAAAAAAAGAAACTTCTTTTGTTTTTTTTAAGTTAATTTTTTTCAAAAAAGTCATTTTTTTTAAGTTAATTTTTTTCAAAAAAGTCATTTTTTTTAAAAGTTGATTTTTTTCAAAAAATAAGTTACTTTTAAAAAATATTTTTTTTTCCGGGTTAAAAATGTAAAATTATAAATTTTTCGAGTTAAATTTATATGTTTTATAAAATTTGAGACTGAAATGTAATTTAAATTTAACTCCCGTCCAGTTAAATTGAAGGAGATACCAATTTAGGAAAAAAAATATAGTTCGGTGCCTCAATTGTTAATGTCAGTAGTTTGGTCCCCATTTTGTAAATGTATGCTAGTTGGGGTTACAAAACCAATTTTTTCCCAAAAAAACCCACAACAATAATGTCACGTGCATTCATGTGTCGAAAGTTTCAGCATTTCAAAACTGACTAAAAAATAAATAAAATAGAAAGTCAAAAGATACAAAAGTTAAATTTAAAAAATCAATCTATAACGATTAAAAAGCTTAAAACACGAAGGTAAAAAAAATTAAAAAAAAACCTGAAAAAACCAAAAGTATATTAAATAATAGATATATACGAACAATTAAATATGTATTATACAATTTCAGTATATTCACTTCAATTAAATACAAACCATCAAAAAAATTTTTATAAATTTTGTTTGCACTCACCACTACTCTAATTATTATTTTTGTTTAATTTTTTTTAAAGATGTGTGTTATATGTCAATATGATAATTTGAGTGTAAAATGTATTTTATAATCACTTAAATATGTTAATTTTTTAACTATTACTTGCATATGCTAATTTTATCAGCACATATAAAATTATGATGTATTATTACGCTAACAATATATAATTTTGGGAATGGTTACCAAAAAAAAAAATTTAAATAATTGTTAGAATACCGTGTATATAAATTATTATAAAAATATTAATAAAAAAATATATTTTTCGAAAGTGTAAGATTGACGTGACAACCATATCATATGGGTGCCGCCCCGTATGCAGTCATAATAATATCGTGGAACTTTATATTTAATAGTACATGTTTACACTTGAAATTCTTCTATATATTTGATAATTTATAAAAGAACTTAACTTTGACATAATTTTATGTTGCTAACCACATTAACTTGAAACTAAAAATATCATGGATCATAAGTTCATAAGGCAAATGATTGATTTACTAGATGGGTGAATTCAAATAGACAAATGGTATTGCAAATTTAATATTTAAAAACTGTAATTTGTAAAATTTA
The DNA here is from genome assembly GCA_963682055.1 of Primula veris. Classification (NCBI taxonomy): domain Eukaryota; kingdom Viridiplantae; phylum Streptophyta; class Magnoliopsida; order Ericales; family Primulaceae; genus Primula; species Primula veris. Next base: position 8,809,588 of record OY821742.1, on the reverse strand, counting down.
GATGAGTTTTGTAATAATAATAAGATTGGGTCCTGTAAACAAAGGGAAAAGGTATAATGAACATCTTATAAATTTTGTGTTCTTTAATTAATTTCAACCATTGATCCATTATTTGATGAGGCTACATTAGTGGGAGAAGAACTGACGAGATGCAGTCCAAATTAAGGACTCCAGAGAATTTCAATCATAATATTGTGGCTAGAAAATTATAATAATTCGACACTCACCCATGAAACAAAATTTGTTAATTATTTGAAGAATGGAAGGAAATAAGATAACACGAACTGATCATAAGAAAAAAAGCTTCATATGACATTTACACCTTTTCAAACAAGTATCATACTATTTCACATCTAGCTACAGAGACATAGCCTTCATGCATGTTGTAGAATATAATTTTCTTCACGCTATCTTTCTCAGAAAGGTATCAGACTTGTCATTTGTCAACAATAGTGAATTGCAGCACTAATTTCAGCATAAAGGCTCAACAAATTGGGACAAGTAGATAGACCACAAATTTGGATTTTTAATGGAAACTTCACTGTCATGCCAATGTGAACCAAAACTGTAGGAGCCAATAAGAAAAAATAACTAGAGATACCTGGTGAGGGAATGTCGGTACCTCTTGTCCGGGCCCATATCACCTTTAAAAAATAGTATGTTTGGGTCTCTGTGTCTTGATCGGCATGCTAGCCCGGACCTGTACTCCGATCCGTATCTATGCCGGACTAGAGAAGCGTATCGAGTACGCTTCTTCAATTAATGTTGCTGCTCCTTGGAAGGGCCCCTCAGCGTTTCATCGACGTGGTCCAATCACAGGCCACCAACTGTGAGTCATGTTCAAGGACTGTACCCTTGTCAGAGCCTTAAATAGCCTTAATTAACGCCGTTAGATTAAAATTTGACGGTACAGTGATCCAATGGCTGATATGTTTCGAATGATACTATAAATATACCCACGAACACTACTTAAAGGTGAACAGAAAAACGGAGGGAGGAGAGATAAAACAAAAAGAACCCGGCCCACTTAATTCTACCCCGTTGAACCTGATACAACGCAACGTAACCGGCCCGACCCCTCTCACTCTTTAGCTAAACATTTGCCTTCAGTCACTTGCGTTCTTTTTCACCGTACTGATTTGACCGTCGGAGAGGGAAACTATGGTATCAACCCGGGCCCCCTGTTCGTTGCTTGTACAGGTACGACAAGAATCCGTCACCGAAACAGTCCACCTCTTTACCGGGCCTCTTAACGACCTCGGAGCTGACGCGAGCTGTAGAATAAGCCGAGCATAGAAAGAAAAATAGGCCCGCCAAGACCAGCACCTAATTAGAAACGGTCTAAAATGTATTATTCATAAAACTTAACAAAACTATACTAAATCTAAAGGCAACATTGCAAGTCAATAACCTTTTGACCGAATCAAATAGTTATTCAAGTAACCTTCTTAGTCCAACAAGGTGCAATTTCTATCTCAATAGACACGATTTCGATAGCCATACCGATGATTTGAAAGAGATTTCTTGAAAAGTCGTATTTAGTCCCCAATATACGCAGTTAGAAGAAGCGGAAATAATGCCAAATTTTTGTTCTGCAGAACTTTACGTAGCTTATTCCACCGTAGAGTTTGTTTTTCTCAATCACTGCTTGGCCAAACTGATTTACTGATTTAGTAAATGAAACGGAATGCAAAGTCTGTTTTAATAATAATGTGATGTTCATAGATAGCAAAAAAAAAACGTGCAATTGGACTTTGAAGAATAATGCTCACAATGGTGTTTTCAAAATAATAGTCTAAAGTTCTCCACATTTCCACATAGTACTTTTCTCAATTCAACAATTTTTTTTTTTGCATAAAAAACATACAAAGAGGAAAGCTTTAGAAATCCTAAGAATACACCAATCATACAGCTTGATGAGCAATGGAGATGCCACTTAATGTTACAACACCAATAATCGTGTGTAAAAAATAAATTAAAATTACAATACAACATTGTAAACTAATTATATTTCAACATGAGCATTGGTCGGTAGTACCACTCCTTATATTAATTTAAAGTCTTTTACAAATCTATTTTTTTAAAATAATTTCCATCTCCAGTGGACCGGGACTGTTCACAAATATGAAAATTAATAAGAAAAATTATTTGAGCAGCAAACACGCTGCCATACCATCCCCAGCCAAAGCGACATTCTCATGTGAAAACCATTTAAAAAAAATATGAAAAATGAAATACAAGTATTACTTTAATCCCATTTAATTATGCGATAATACGTGCAATTTTGATCGTTTTATAACTTTTATCAAAATTATGAAAATTGTTTTTTTTAAATCTAATAATAAAATTTAACATTTAAATTATATGTTTAATTTTTAAAAATTTTTATTTCGATAATTTTAATATAAATGTTTGACCGATTAAAATTGCATTATTATTAACCAAAGTAACAAATTTTCTCATACAGGGCTGCAGTTTGCAGGCCAAAACGTGGAGCAAGTCAAAGGGACAGACAAACGAATAGGAATTAATTATAGAAAATTAATGTTCTTAGTCTCCATTATAACATTTATTCGGTCCCTATATTTGAAGTTGTTATAGTAATGGTCCTAAATGTATAGAGAAAGTTAATAGGATGTTAACCGGTTATTATGAAAAATTAATCATCTTAATTAGCAAACATTATATATTAATATGGAAGAAGTTATATGTACATCAACTCGGATTTTTTTTTTTGCAAAAAAACTCCAAATCAAGATTTGATTATTGCAAATTTTTATGGTTTCACGACGGGAATATAAATATGCGCGTTTTTTTTTCCGAGATGTATAATGTCATGTTTTGGAAATTAAGGTAAATTTAAAAATTCAAAACATGTCATTATACATATCGAAAAAAAAACAACGCGCATATTTGTATTACTGTCGTGAAACCGTAGAGATTTGCAATAATCAAATATTGATTTGGAGCGTTTTTTGCAAAAAAAAAAGTGTATAAGTTGATGTCTAAGTTGATGTGCATATAACCTCTTCCAATTACTATAAGATAAAAATATTTCAGCGACAATAAGTCTTCTTATAAACTTTTATATAATTTTCTACCAGACCATGCATCGTAATTTCTAGGTAGTACAAGTGACGTACCTTTTAAAATTGTAGTCTAGCTAATATACTAAAGTTCTGTTGCTTTAATTTTGTTTAATTTCAGGCCTAGTTAGAGTTCCCATTTTCCAGTTCATCGTATCTAATCAAAGGTCACTCGGTCATGACATAATTTATGGTTGTGTTAGATAATTCCAATAAAACGAAACAAACCCATGAAAGTTCTTTGGAAAAAAGAGTAGTTAACTTTAGCTTCTTATGATCTCAGTTCTTATACGACTACGATTTTGATGAAGAGTATAAACACATTACTGGTGTGACGGATCAAGTTGACAATGGACAGATCATGTGTTAAATGATCATTTCTTTTCAAAATCACAACAAAAATTATTGACCGAACTAATCCTCCGCATCAAGGAAAAACATCTGTCGGTCGGTGAAAAAAACAATTTTCACCAAATAGAAATATGGAAAGTTTCCAAAATTTGGGTACAATGAGTGTAATTCACAAACTAGCCAAAACAATAAATAAATAAAAAAACATTTACACCCCTAGCTAAGCTACAATGCTTGTTTCTTGGAAAGAGAGTGTGAGTTTCATTTCTCCAGCTGTGTATGTACATCTCCATTTCTGTTACTTGGCTGTCTATTCATATATCCACTGTGGACCCAATTTCCAACTCTTTTCCTAGAACCCCTTCACATACATAACAATTTCTCTTATATATATAACCCACAAACATTTTCATTTTGTTCATCAAGCCCTTTGCTAATCTTCTTTCATAAAAACTTGAAAACTTGAAACTCAAGTGTTACAATACTCAAGTTAATGGCAAACTTTGGTTCACAATTCGAAGACATGTTACCGATGATGGCGAAGAATCTTGGAGGTGATGGTTTAATAAACGAGTTGTGTAACGGTTTTAATCTTTTAATGGATCAAGAAAGAGGGGTAATCACGTTCGAAAGCTTGAAGAAAAACGCGGCTATATTAGGACTAGAGGATTTGAAAGACGATGAGTTGAGGAGTATGTTGAGAGAAGGTGACGTGGACGGTGACGGTGCGCTTAGTCAGATGGAGTTTTGTGTCTTGATGTTTAGATTGAGTCCGGATTTGATGGCGGCCTCTGAGGATTGGCTCGAGACGAGTCTAAGAGAGGAGATGAATGTTGATTTAGGATTGTAGATTTCTTTGTTATAATTTGAGATGTCTTGTTAACTTGCCTATTATTGTTTGGGATATGAAAGATGCAATTGAAGCTATAACAACTTTGGCTAATTTTAATGAGTAAACTGAGTTATAGAATATGATGTTGATGTACTGTTTTTTTTATGGAATTTGAGATGTCATGTTAACTTGCCTATTATTGTCTGTTTTCTTCATCGAATAGCGCCCTTGGGATATGAAAGATGCAATTAAAGCTATAACGATTTTGGCTAATTTTAATGAGTAAACCGAGTTTCGGAATATGATGTTAATCTGGTGTCCCGATTGGCGTAAAATAGCTTGCAAATTTTAATTTTCTTCATCGATTATGTTTTCTAGATACATGAATTATTTGTAGTAGTTGCGTTTTGGATGTTTGATCTGCTCTCCGAAACATCAAGCAAAGTCGTATTTAAGCTATACATCATCCAGACTAAAATAGTTCTTTTTTTAGTAAGTAGAAAGAAGGAACACAGATCATTCAACCCGTAAAAGGTAAGATTTTGTTTTGCTGGTTTCGATTTGTTAGCAAGATCGGAACTACATGGAAGAGAAATAATATTAATTATCGATTTAACTAGACAGTTATTCTAGATCTATGTTAATGATGAATAACAATTTTCATTGGTTAGTTACGAAGTTACAAGTTACAACTATAGATATTAAGTATCACATAGATTTGGTTAAGTTTGTGTTGATCTTTTTTCCTTTCTAGGTACTTGTTTCTCTTTGAATCTCATTGAAGGGTTAGAGCAATATGCAGCAATGTTTTAAAAAACGAAAACTTAGCTAAAGCATTTTTTCAAGAACGACGCTTTGAATCGAGTTTTTTTTTTATACTACAAATCCAGGTTTTCAAGACAGAGATATGCCAGTGGCTTAATCTTGCACACAGAAACTGGATCTAATACCACCCAACATTATTGGAGCCTTGTCCCACAGCAAAAAGGTCCCCTTCTTGTCCAGGTACAACATTAATATAGAAACAAGAGTAAAAGCTTGATTGAAACTACATGAAATAATATTAATGATCGATTTAAGTAGACAGTTATTTCAGGTGTTAATGATGAATTACAATTTTCATTGGTTAGTTACAAAGTTACAACTATAGTCAATAGATAATAAGTATCACATAATTTGGTTAAGTTTGTGTTGAAACCGGATCTAATACCATACAACATTATTGAAGCCTTGTTTGTCCCACACCAAAAAGGTTCCCGTCTTGATCGGGTACACCAATGATATAGAAACAAAAATAAAAGCTTGATATTGAAGTGAGAGATTGCTTGGAACAAAATAATAGATATAGAAATTTCTTAGAAATTTGTGGCCTAACTATCAAGTAGTCTCTTTGATTATCCAATTACTCTAACATTAATCATGACATACATCACAATGGCAGATCATTTTTTATAAGTAGCGCAAAAATGTCAGTTAAACAGCACTCCTTGTGGCGGAAATACGACTGAGGTTTGAGGGAAAAAATTCAAATGCAAACAGAATTCAGGAAGCAATTCATTAAGTTAAAATTCTAAACAACTAAATAGAACTGAAATACCCTTATTCTAGCGGTTAAATTAGTCATGCTGAGTTAAGTACAGGGTTATTTCCGAAGTCGATTTTAGAAATCGAAGAAGCCCATGGAAATCCATTAAATTGAGACTTCAGTTTTTCTCTGGCCTTCAAATTCCGTAAAGAAAGTTTCATCTCTTGCAAACAGATCCCATACTTGTTCAAAAACTTAGTTAGGCAGAAGACGAACATATATTCATTAAAACCATTGATCTTTACCACCTTCAAATTATGTTTGAAGGTATTGAAGCGATGGATTTTCCATTCCCAGTATAACTCTTCTTCTGTTATGAACCGATCACACCGTTCCTTGTCCCATTCCTGGTATAGAACTAATTATTAGTAATTAATTATAAGTATCGTAAGCATGAAACTTTTGTTGCACTACTGTTAACATAGTGAATCTCCTCTATCTATTATAAACATTTAGCACACCAGAATTTTACAATACCCCTTGCTACTATCGGGTAACATAGATCCAGATCTCAATTAGTGCGTGTCTATGCGCGAAATATTTGAGGTAGTCGAAAACTTTTACTCCGTTGTACTCTTACCATTTATGCAAATACATCTGGGGACATGTCTGTAAATTGTAATAATTACTTTTGTTTGTTAAGTGTTTGAATATATTTCTAGGACTAGTATGAGTAAGGTTTTCGGGCTAATGGGTAGTCTGGAGGGGTGGATTTATGTGATTTATACTATAGTTGTAGAAGGACATCTGCAATTCTGCAAATTATTATAAAAAGTACCAACACAAGCATTGAGTTGCAAGTAATTGTATGTAAAGATTTGCTGCAAAAGCTGGTGTCATTCGAGCATGGCTACTCATTATAAACAAAGCCGAGTTTTCTAACTCGGAAAAGAACTGATATTTAGACTACTGTACAACGGATTATCTATATGATAGCATATATGTATCGAAGTCCAAGGGGGAGAGTGGATATCGGACCGAGACTCTTAATAGACCCCCCACCGATGTGGGTATGGTAGCATTAAACTATTATCTTGAAAAGCATGCTTATTTGATTTGATTTGATTTGATTTTTACAACTATCTATTACGTCTCGACAGTCTCTACATCACCACTCCATATAAAAAAAATCTGGAAATTAGTGGATATAGTATAAGAGACATTTATCACATCTATAAGCTGATTTGGTTAAGTATACAACAATGAAGAGTATAGTAACTTTGTAAGTACCTAATAGATAATTAAAATTAAGTAAAAGTTAAATGTATTTATGATAATCACCTTCATTTCAATCTTGGGATGACAATCAATGTTGATGATTAGAGTGCGGAGAGAAGGAGATATCTTAAGCAGTGATGCTAGTGTTGAAATTTGTCTCGTGGCGGAACCAATATTTAGTTCCAATATTTTCAGGTTGTCGAACGAATGTGGAAGAATGCTTGTTGTATCATCTTCAGTAGTTAATATCTGCAAGAATTGCAGATAATAGATTCACATCATGTCATTCAAATTACGTATAACCTACGGAGTATATGTTTCTTATGTGTGTGATGAACTGTCTCTGAATTGGTCTTGGCAATTTTTTAGAGCAATCTTATATTCAAAATACTATATGGAAAAAAGTTTCTTTTAGACCCCAATTTGAATCATATTCATACCCCTTACGTAAGGTTTCATGCTTTTTGTTTCAGTTTTGAGCTCAATTAGAGAAAGGACAACTGAATTCAATGAAATTTAAGCCTTTTCACTCGGTTTAAGTGGTTTCCTCACATGTTATTTATACTTTAAACTCAAGTTTTTTAGATGATGAGTTAGCATGTGACAAGGTTTGGATTTGAACTTAGGTGTTTGTCGAACAATGAGATCCAGCGATCAACTTAGTTGTTTGTTAATTAATGTTGCAGTGAGGAAACAGAAGGCACATACCTTAAAACATTGGTCATTCAATTTTATACGACGTGAAAAAGAAATTCCGCATAAAAGATTGGTCAGTGTTGAAACATCCGGCGCACTTATATTATTGCTGTCAAGCAAGCTTATAGAAGCATCTTCAAGGCATGTCAAATTCTCGACATAACTACTATCAACAAATCCGTTGGATTTCCAAACAAAAGTCTTAATTAATGGAGCATCAATCTTAGCATGACCACCATAACCACTAAAGCAATTCGTCACCTTCAGTCTCTCCAGTTTCGAACAACATATGCTCAAATCAATCAGGTGAACGCATCTGTCTAGTGCTATATCTATGATCGCTCGACAAGCGATTCGCAAATATTTCAATCCCAAACAATTGACTAAATCTAACTTCTTTAAAAGAGGAAAAGATTTTTCTGAAAATAAATCAAGTAAAGAGGGTTGACCATCAAAGACTACGCGTGAGAATGACAGTGTATGTAGTGCTTGAAAACCGTCATTCATAGTTCTTGAAGGGGGCAAACGAAATCCCTTGTTGGACTTAAGCTTCAAAACCTCAAGAGATTTACAAGTAACGACGCTCCTTGTCAGGTTAAAGCAGTCCTTGGTCTTGATCTCTAAATCAAGTTCTTGCACATTACGGCTCACCGCTTGTTTGATCAAAAGATTGAGCCTAGAAAAGCTTATTTCCGCAGAAAAGCGAAGTGCCCTTATATCGGATGATTTCTTATTGTGCAAAGCAAGAACACGGGATATAAAATCTAAAAAGTTCACCTCACAGTTATCCATCTTTTTCCTCTTCTTTTTATTGGTAATTTTGTAAGGTATTGAGGAAAAATCAAGGTCGGTGAATGAAGACCAAATTAATCTCCACCTACTTGACAAGATGCTCATTAGCACTATGGTTTTGGTAGGTAAAAGAGAAAGAATACGATGAAGAACATCGTCCGGGAGTTCGCTTATCCGATCTTCACCAGTATATCGAACATTGTCTCGTGCCATAGTGAGCCTCTTCCTCTTAGCAGATCTTGTTTCCATAATTTTTTTTATAAATAAAACTTTTTTTTTGGGGGTTTTGACAGTTTTGTATTTTCTTGATGGCTAGATGAGAATATTAAGGGAGAGTTTATTGAATATTTCAAGGTACGATCTCAATAAGTGACGAACACCTTGGGAGTTTGTTTCTGACTAGGGTTTCGAAAAGTTTATACATGCATTATTGTAGAAATATAAATATACGTTTTGATATATTCCAATTTATAATTGGAATCTTTTAATCCATACTCAAAAAGATCATGCAGGTCTTATCATGTATCTTGAAATCTCCTAATATTAACAAATTTACATATAAAACACATATTTAACTCCTGTTTTTTTGGGAAACAATGCATGCATCAAAAGATTTCATTTAGTATAATGAGTCATGATATAAATAATTTTTTTTTAGAAATATACTCTTTTAAATATTTAATGGGTATTATTGATTTACCCCAATATACATGATTTGATAGTGCACATTGAGTCTCTTTGAGAATTTACGTCAAAAAGTCTATTTTTATATCATCATTCAATTTTATACTAAAGTTTCAAATTCGGGTAAATTTTGGATTGATATCTTTTTTTTCCAAACTAATTAAGGATCAGTCCCTAAATCTGAAACTTAAATTGTTTCAGTCCGTTTTCGCGAGGGCCAATCAGAGTCCGCCATGTAGCGCTACATCCATGTGCGCGTTGCAGCAGATTCCTCTCCCTATAACAGTGTTCCCAATTACAGCGTTACCCCCCTATAATTTATAGATTTATCATTCAGTCCCTTTAGTTTAAATTTAAATATAAAGAGCTATATAATTGACAATTTATATATTAAATCCTAAAAATCAATCATAAGTCATAACTATTAGTTTTTACCCTCTTGAATTTGAACACAAAAAATATTTAATCATCCAAAAAACACCAAAAAATGATTAAAAGTTGGGAAAATTTGAATACCTAGCCAATAAAGCTTTAAAGCAGAAAAAAAATCATAAAAATTAGAAAGCGCTAAAATATTATTAAGACCTTTTCTAAAAGATATCTCAGTTATTTAAAAAGCATTTTAAAAATAGTCTGAGTATTTTACAAAACAGTCCGAGACATTTAAAAATAGTTTGAGCTATTTCAGATTCATTTTAAAAACAATATAAATTAGTTTAAAAAACAATTTGAGTTAATTAATTCATTTAAAAAATGGTATGAGTCATTTTTAAAACCAGTCTGAGTTAATTTAAGTAATTTAAAAAATAGTCTAAGTTAATTAAAGTAATTTAACAAATAGTCTGAGTTAATTTAAATCATTTTAAAACAATATGAATTAATTTAAGTTATTTTAAAAACAGTATGACTTAATTTAAGTCATTTTAAAATATTCTGAGTTGTTTTAAGTAATTTAAAAATAGTCTGAGTAATTTTAAAAACAGTTTGAGTAATTTTGAAAACAGTCTGAGTAATTTGAAGTCATTTTAAAAATAGTCTAAGTAATTTAAAATTATTTTTAAAACAGTCTCAATAATTTGAAGTCATTTTAAAAACAGTCTGAGTAATTTGAAGTCATTTTTAAAATAGTCTGAGTAGTTTTAAAAATAGTTTGAGTAGTTTTAAAAACAGTCTGAGTAATTTTAGAAATAGTGTGAGTAATTTTAAAAATAGTCTGAATCATTTTTAATCATTTTAAAAACAGTCTGAGTAATTTTAAAAACATTATGGGCCATTTTAAGTCATTTTAAAAATAGTCCGAGTTAGTTTAAGTCATTTTAAAAACAGTCTGAGTTAATTTAAGTCATTTAAAAAACAACTCAAGTTAATTTGAGTCATTTAAAAAACACTCTAACTTAATTTAAGTCGTTTTGAAAATAGCCTGAGTTTTTTTAAAATAGTCTGAGTGGGTTTGGAAGCAGACCGAGTTATTTAAAAAAAGTTTAAGTCATTTGAAAAACAATATGAGTTGTTTTAAAATAGTTTAAGTTATTTTAAAAACAATCTAATTTGTTTTAAAACAGTCTAAGTCATTTAACAATTATTTCAAAAACAGTCGGTCTCTTTTATTAAAAAATAATCTAAGTCAATTTATAAAACAATTTGAGTAAAAAAAACTATTTGAGCTATTTTTAAACAACCCAAGTCGTTTTAAAACAGTCTAAATCATTTAAAACAGTTCGAATCATTTAAAATCTAGTTCGAGCCATTTTAAAAATAGTTCAACACATTTTAAAAACAATGTAAGTCATTTTAAAATAGTCTAAAATAATTTATTATCATTTAAAAACAGCCTGAATGGCAAATAAACAGTTTGTGGTCGTTTTTTTTTTATATTTATTATTTTACTCAAACTATATTATAAATAGTTAAATTAGTAATTACTTTGTGGGTGAAGTTATTATTTGTAATCGTGACAAAAAAAAGTACAAAATCATAGAGAGAGAGAAAGAGAAAGAGAGCGGCGGCTGAGACAAGACGGTGACTTCATCGTCGTCGTCGCCACAATCTTTGGTGTGGAGATCGAGGTAGGGGAGGTAGGGAGAGGGGGGGGGGGGGGGGGGGGCTCATTTTCGTCGCGTCGAGCTCTGTCGTCGGAGGCGGCTGTTCTTCGGTAGAGGTAGGCGGCGGAGATGGTGGTGGTCTTCTAGAGAGAGAAAAACATTATAAAAAATGAACCAACTTAGATTTGAGCTCCTTTATATATTTAATTAAATTTAGACCAATAATTAAATAATTTTATAAAAGATGGACCAATACTTAAATAAATTTAGGAGAGTGACCAAATCTTAAATATTTTGGTTTTCTAAGATCAATCCTTAATTAACACTTTTGATAATTAATTCTGTCTTTTTATAAACTTACCCCTATTTGATGTTCACATTAACCGGCACAAATTATTGTTGTTATAGTTAGGCTCGGTTTGATTTGCATGAAAATAAAGGCTGAAATATATTTTCCGAAAAAACGTAGTTTTGCAAATTTGATGGAGAGAAAAAGAAAATAACTTCTCATAAAATTGACAATAAAACATTTTCGAAAACAGGGGATAACTAAAAAGAAGAAGTGATAAATGATAAAAATGCTTAGAAAGTTAAAAAGATCTTATCAAGTAAAACTACAATAAGTACAAATATCTTAAAATTAGCTTACAAGTCAAAAGTAAACTTTCAGTAATCTAAATGTAACTTAGGTACAACATGCAATCTAAAAATACTACGTAACTTATAATTACAAAGTATTATAAAAAACAACTAACATGTAGTATAAGTTTTTTTTGACAAATATGAAATACTTTATATGAATAAATCATATGTTAAACGCGACTTGCACTAAAAAAAAAAATCAAATAGCGACGGGATTAGTGACGGTATTTTTTGTTACGAGCTTATTAGCGACGGTTTTTATGACGGCTTTGTGACAGTTTAGTCAATTTACGACAGATTTGTGATAACTTTTTAAATTAGCGACAGGCTTGTGATAGTTTTTGACTCTCACTAAATCAAACATTATTTTGTAGTGTTGAAAGAAAAAATTAACATATATGATAAATACAACTTGTTAATAGAGAATAATAAGGAAATTAAAAGTTGATTGGGACTGAGCTAGAATCAAATATCTGGGGTTACCAAAATAAAAACATATAATTCGAAGTGTAAAGAACGGAAAAGTCAAAACTTATACTCTCTGCGTCCCTAAACAAATATCCCGTACGAAAATACATACAACTTTGACCGACAATTTTTTCATATCTAAATTGCCAAAAAAAATATTTTCAAAAGTTAAACACGTAATTTATGCTTAAAACTATATGGTGAAAATTTTAGTTTTTTCATTTCGAAAATTTTGATATGAAAAAATTTGATGGTAAAAGTTACACGTATTTTCGTAAGGGATATTTGTTTAGTGACGGATGAAGTATCATCCGTTCCTATATTATATACTCCCTCTGTCCCTAAACAAATGTCCTATACGAAAATACGTGTAACTTTGGCTGATAATTTTTTCATATTTAGATTGTCGAAAAAAATTATTTTAAAAGTTAATCATGTAGTTCATGCTTAAAGCTATATGATGAAATTTTTAATTTTTTCATTTTGGCAATTTTGATATGAAAAATTTGATGGTCAAATTTGCACATATTTTCATATGAGACATTTGTTTAGGAACAGAGCGACTATAAGTCAACCCAAGAAAAAATGATGCTGCCAAATTTTGGTCATTTTTTTTCCAGAAATACCCCAACTTTTTTTTAGTAATTACTCATTTACATTTATTCAATTCAAAATATAAAATATACACAAAAATTATTATCTTTTCAAAATAATTATAATCTTATATCAAACAAAATCGTTTTACATGTATTTTGTATAACAAAAATATTATACTATTTATGATTTCTAATTTAATATATTCATTCAATCAATATAATTTAAAAAAATTTATTTACCCGTATCATGTATATAACAGGCGTTGCATACGCAACACGTGGTAACGATTACTTAGTATATCAGGTTACATTTGTGCAGACACAAAGCGTCATCATTTGCAATTGCAATAACTTACTATCTACGTCCAGTATAAGTATCAATGTAGGTAAATTACTAATAGAATATTACAAAAAATATATATAATTTTGAAATAGGTTGACTAACAAAAAATATTCAGGAATTGTCAGAATAACTAATTTATAAATTAACCGAAAAAACACTACTAAAAAAAATTATTAAAAAAAATTATTTTAAAAAATTATGGGGTTACCGGCAACCCTGGTCATACATTTGCCGCCCCTGTTTACAGTATCGTTGTAAGTAAACCATTAACTCATAAGTAGATATATCTTGGAACACGAAAAATTCAAGTAAAAAATTGTCTTATAATGTTAACATGATAATTTTGAATTAAAAAAAATATTACATTTATGGTAAATTATTAATTTTTGTACTTTAGTTTTTTTCTTTCCTTTTTATACATTGGTTTCTTATTTTTTCTTCATTGTACCCTGATTTCTTAATTTTTATTTTTTCTAACTTGGTTTTTACTCTTCTTTTTTTCTTTTTGGTTAATTTGGACCAATTTTGTCTTCTGTTTTCAAACTTTCAACAAAGCCCGCAGCAATAAAAGCCACATTGGTATTTAATTTAACAAAAAAAGGAAAAATACAAAAACCAAGGTACAAAGAAGAAGAAAATATATAGTAATACAGCAAGTGTATTTTATTATTTAACCAAATCTTCTTTATTCTTCGGTATTCATGATTTTTTTAAAAGATTTCCATCTATTAGGAAAAACTAGTCTTCTCACAATGTTTGTTGTTTTGTTATTGAAATACTTGTTCAAACTGTTTGTTCTATAAAGTAAGTCTGTAGTAACCCAAAAAAAGAAGAAGAAAAAAAATACTTACATTTGGCATTCTGAAACTTAGACACAAGATAATAAGTTTTTATACACTGTGGGGCAGCTATATCGGCAGTTAAAAGCATTTCAAATGTGGAGTTGAAATTCCTATCCGCTGTTCTAGTTGCAGTTATGCAGTTAGGTTTTAAATACTAGTTGCAGTTATGCAGTTAGATTCCAAGTACAGTTGCAACTGAGGTTGGAACCTAAGTATAATGATGGACAGAACTGGAATTATTTAATCTACTTGAATTAAATCACACGCACATTTAACAACGGAGTTCACCCAACTAGGCTATGTCTCCGGGCCACTTACCCAGATTGATGATATTATAATGACTTACAATATAAGATTCAAGTCTTAATGAAAAACTCTCAGACTCTCTCTAACTTTTTCTGCCTATCTCTATATTGCTCATACCTTATAACTATCACTCAAAATATCAATGACATCCCACCATTATTTTCGTTTTTAAAGTTTATTGTGTATTATCTCAAAGTTGAGTTCTTTATAATTTATAACACACACTTTTTACAAGCAAAATTATTAACTATTTAAAAAGTAAAAACAATCTTATTTCTTTAAGAACTTATTGATTGATTTGGACTCTTGTGATTGATCAATCTTCCTATATCTTGAATGGGATAATACTGCAATTGATTGACCACAATCTTCTTGTAAATACATGTTAATAGACTTGCTTGCTAATAGAAGTTACCATTTCCTTAAACAAGCAACGTATAAAACAATATCCTTTTTAGAGATATAATCATAATAAACGTGAAACCATAACTCCATACATTCAATCTAATTAGATCAAGGCTGATTTGTTAAACAAACAGATTGAATGAAGAGATAAAAATATTGCATGTTTAAGGAGATCTAGTTTCCACAATTAAATGAACATTATCTTTTCAAACTAATCTCCATATTCCATTTAAACTTTTTCCATTCTTTATCATTTAAATATTCTCAATAAGAGCAAACTGAATCTTGTTAAACAAATGAGAATATATCATGCATACTTTTATTCACATAAAAGACTTTAAAGATTAAGTAATACAGTTAGACAGAATAAAACAGAATCTTGCGTATTTGCAGGTTGGAACTGTAGTTGCAACTGAGGTTGCAATCTCACCTGTAAACATTAAACTGTTTTAATTCATAAAAAACCACATGAGTTATTTTGTTCAAACCAATTGACAACAAGAGTTAATAGGCTAGAAATATGGTCATAACAATCTCCCCCTTTATCATTGGATTTGACAAATAACCTAAGTTTATCAAAAATAACTTCACATGCAAATTTGTTAGCATTCTATCTTTACTGTATTTTATCATTTTAGTGCTTTTGAGTTAACCATTTAAGCTCCCCCTGCATGTTAGAATAACATGAATCATTTAAACACAAACAACTATCCATTCACCAAAATTTCAGAACTTATTCAAATTGCAAGAAACAAAATTCCGAAATAAGTTGCAGAACAAATATAAGGCCAAAAATACTGGCACAAGATAGTCTTAACACAGAATTTGCAGTAACAGAAATTGAAATTGAAACACAGTATAAGCATAAACTCTCAATTTTTCTCCCCCTATTTGTCAGAACCAAGACAAACTAGCTTTTAGAAAGGCCTACTGGAATGCGGAGCTCTTGTGGAGACAGGTTCATTTTTGATGATGTCTTCATCTTCTTCACTGCTCAGAGAGTAACCACTGTCACTGCTGCTGTCATTGTCACTTTCCTTGAGATTTTCCAGCACCTTTTTGATCTCATAATCATGAGTGTTTAGCTCAACCCTCTCCTCTTGATTTATGGCTAGTTGTTGTTCCAGATACCTCCTTACACCTTTCTTCTTAGGAGCAGCACTGGTAGACTCTTTCTCTTTGCCTTTCTCACCAGAAATGTCATTGATATGACCTTCTTTGAGAAGCTTAGCAGAAATATACAGAGCAGAGGGGCATTTGGTGGATTTTTTAAAAGATTGAAGCAAAAGATTTACCATAGAAGGGGGTACATGATACACTTGTGATAGTAGAATATCATATATGAGGCAAGGAAAAGGTAGCAAAACAGTGTTAGCCTTGACATCAGAAAATTCCCTAATCAGATTGAAGACATGCTTTCCAAAGTCTATGAGAATTTTGGACATTATCCTATAAATAAACACATCCATTTCTTTGGTAAGTTTGGAGGGTTGTTAAGTAGCAGTCCAGTTGAATTTGGAGATTTTGTGCAGGACAGCTGCACTGAGAGTCAAAGCAGATGTTTTAATAGAATTTCCATCAAACTGGTCATCTTTCCCTGTAATTTCCAAAGCTACATAATGTCTATCACAGTCTAGATTATCCTCAGGTCTGTTAGGAGTTCCTAAAAACTTATAAATTAATTCAGGGTTAAAATCAAGAGTCTGACCTCTCACAAACACTCTTCCACAAGACATATCACCCTCATCAAACACTCCCTCATGTAGATTAGCATAGAATTTGCTAACTAGTTCAGGAAAATAAGATTTAGGAAATCTTATTGTTCTAGCAAGACCCACATCTTTCAATAAATTTTCAACATGCAGTTGAATATTCCTATAACTAGCCATATTCAGCTGCCTTTGAGAGTGTATTTCCCTAGTGCTAAGTGTAGAAAACCTGCCAAACATAATTGTGTTCCAGAACCTAGGATCAACTTCACTATTTAGAGTGTCATAGACAAATTTAACAAAAAATGGGTCATCATGTGTATTTCTACCAGAACGTTTCTTGATTCTACGCCTTTTAGGTTTGGGAGAGAATGATTCACTTACCTTAGCTTTAGAACTGCTATGAGTTTTGGTCCTATTCATAAAATCACCAAGGGTACTATCATCGTCATAGTTCAGATCAGGTTGATTGAGAGACGAATCAGACATGGTTGAATCTGAGGTTGCAACTGGACTTGGAACACGAGAAATTGGGTTTTTCAGAAAAATAGAGTTTTTAAAAGAAATAAGAGAGAGATAGTAATTCTGATATGTGTTGGTTTATCTTAGTAAAAACACACGGTTAAATAGCAATTAAGCCCATATCTTTTAAATATTGAAAAGATATACCCAAATCCCATTTTGAACCAATTTTGCCCAAAAATTGGCACATTTCTTTCAACAGAAATTCCAATTTAATAAAGACTCATCAATATTCTGTTTAAGATAAATACAGCAAAAAATAAAAGATTTACATTCCAATTTAAAACAGATTTATCTTATTTTTCTTATTTCTGAGTAACTGAAGAAATAAAGGAAATTTGACTTGTTTCAAAATAAACACAATAATCGATATTATAGAATTTTGAACACAAGATACTAACAATTTACTCAAAAATATATATTTCTCATAGGATGTTCATTCAATAAAAATTACGACTGAGAGCTTATATTGAACAAATCTGTTTTTCCTCTACAAAAAAATTGGCTTGATCATCTCAGCAAGGAAAGAGTATAAGGGATGTCAAAAACAATTCAAGACTTTGTCTTGACTTTATCATTTTAGTTCACTTAGGAAACCATCATATGCTGACTTTGATCATAAGCAATATGACTTTCTTTGTAATGCTACTGATTTTTCTGTTTTCCAAACAAGGTTGCAACTGAGCTTGCAACTGAATATAAAATATGCACTTTGTGCTTACAACTCTATTAACAGAGAGGTTTTAGGACAACTTATCCCACATCTATTTTTGAGACATCAACCAACGGCTTTTTCAAGACAAAAACAATCAAGACTTATCTTAGACACAAAATGTATTGATGTTTCTCACAGAAAAGCATACATAGCAAGAGTATTTAATTAGATCTATAGTGACATACCCCAATATCACTTCTTAAGGTTTCAAACTTGTTTGTATCAAGGGGTTTTGTGAAAATATCAGCTAATTGTCTTTAAGTTGAAACATGTTCTAAAATTAAGCTCTTTTCTTTAACCAATTCTCTGATAAAGTGATGTCTCAGATCAATATGTTTAGTTCTTGAATGTTACACTAGATTCTTTGCTAAATCTATAGCACTTTTATTATCACAAAACAGAGTTAATACTTATTGTTTGACATTATAATCAGCTAACATTTGTTTCATCCAAATTATTTGAGTGCATCCACTACCAGCTGCAATGTACTCAGCCTCAGCAGTTGACAAAAAAATGCAATTTTACTTTTTACTAAACCAGAACACAAGGTTATTACCTAAATAGAAACAACCACTAGAAGTACTTTTTCTATCATCTATATTTCCATCACAGTCTGCATCACAGTTGCCAACCAAATAATGATTTGTGTCTTTAGAGTACCAAAGCCCAAGGTGAGTAGTGCCTTTATCATAGCTTAATATTCTTTTGACAGCAAGAATATGAGATTTTAGAGGATTTGCCTAATATTTGGCACAAACTCCTACACTTAAGCAAAGATCTAGTCTGCTAGCAGTCAAATAAAGAAGACTTCCAATCACAGAGCTATAGAGACTAGGACAAACACTCTTACCTTTATCATTTTTAGACAATTTAAGAGTAGTACTCATAGGAGTTCTTTTCTCTTTACTCTCACTCAGACCAAATTTCTTAACAAGATTATCAGCATACTTAGTTTGGCACAGAAAATACCCTTTTCATTCTGCTGAACTTGAAGTCCTAAGAAGTAAGTTAATTATCAGAAATAAATTCAGCAATTTTGTTATCACAAGTAGAGCCAAACACAATGTCATCAACATAAATTTGAGCAACAATTATATCCTTAGGAGTTTTCTTGGTAAACAAGGTTTTGTCAACTCCTGCTCTGTTAAAACCTTTTTCAATTAGGAACTTAATTAACCTTTCATACCAAACTCCAAGGGTTTGTTTTAAACCATACATTTTCAAAAGAAAAACATGTTCAAGAAACTTGGGATCCTCAAAACCTTTAGGTTGACTGACATAGACTTCTTCTTGTATGCTACCATTCAAGAAGGCACTTTTGATATCTAGTTGGAATAACTTAAAGTCATATATGAAAGCAAGAGAAAGTAGCATTCTAATAGATTCTATTCTTGCTATAGGGGCAAAGGTTTCATAAAAGTCTATTCTCTCAATTTGAGTGTATCCTTGAGTCACAAGTCTAGCTTTATTCCTAATGATTATGTCATCTTTATTACTCTTATTCCTAAAAATCCATTTAGTAGCATGGCATTTTTATTTATAGGTCTGGGTACTAAAGTCCACACATCATTTTTCTCAAATTGAGACAGCTCATCTTGCATAGCTAAAATTCATTCACTATCTTCCAAATCATCTTTTATATTCTTAGGTTCTAAGTGAGAAATATAGCAAGTAAAGTGAATAACATTACTTCTGTTACCTTTGGTTTTCATACCTGAGTTGACTTCTCCTATGACATCTTCAAGATAGTGATTCTTCTGATTTCTAGCATAACGAGTTTTAATTGTAGGTTGGATTGGAGAGCCATCTTTTTCTTCATCAGAATCTGTTGTACTCTGGGTTCCAACCTCAGTTGCAACTGGACTTCCAACCTCTACATGACTATCACTTTGATGAGTTTCTTTTATGTCTTTACTTTTGATTTCAGACTCATCATCATCACATGTAGTCTCATAGACATCTTTCAAATCATCAAATAACACATTATATGATTCCATGATACAGTTTGTTCTTAGATTATAGACTCTGAAAGCTCTACTGTTTTGAGCATAACCAAGGAATACACCTTTATCACTTTTAGGGTCAAACTTCCCAAGATATTCTCTATCCTTAACAATGTAACAAACACACCCAAATACTTGAAAATACTTGACATTAGGTTTTCTACCTTTCCAAATTTCATAGGCAGTCATGTTAGTACCTTTTGTAAGATATACCCTATTAACAATATAACATGCAGTATTCACAGTTTCAGCCCAAAATCTTTTGGCAAGTTTCTTAGAGTTAAACATTACTCTAGCCATTTCTTGAATGGTTATATTTTTTATTTCCACTACACCATTTTGTTGTGGAGTTTTTGTAGCTGAAAACTCATGACTTATCCCTAGGGAATTGTAGAAATTTCTGAACTTACTATTTTCAAATTCAGTTCCATGATCACTTCTGACCCTAACAATTTTACCAATAGTGGATCCTTTTTCAAGTTGCAGTTTCAAGCAAAGTGTTTTAAACAGTTCAAAGGTTTTAGTTTTATCTTTCAAGAACACCACCCAAGAGTATCTAGAGAAATCATCTACAACTACTAGAATATATTTCTTACCACCAATACTTTTAGTTTGCATAGGACCCATTAGGTCAATATGAAGAAGTTCTAATACTCTCTTGGTATACATCTGACTAGTACTTTTATGAGTACTGTTTGTTTGTTTGCCTATAGCACACTCACCACACACACCTTGAGGTTTAATACGGAGATTAGAAATGCCTCTTATCAGTTCTTTTCTAACAAGTTTATCCAACCTTTTATAATTCAAATGACCAAGCCTTTTATGCCAAATATCAACATTATTGGTTATACCTTGATTGCACCTACTCTCAGGTAATCCTTTTTCCGTTTTCTCAAAAAATAGCAACTATTTGCTTATCTAACTCCTGTCATGATCAAGTAATCATTCACATCAGTAATCAGACACTTATCTTTGTTAAGCTGAACAAACATGTGGTTATCACAGAGTTGACTAATACTAATAAGATTAGCTTTTAAACCATCTACAAGAAATACATTATTAATTTTAGGCATTCCAGTTTTGTTCAAAATTTATTTTCCAATTATTTTACATGTGTCTCCATCCCGAAACACAACAGTATTTTCTGTAAAGTTAATGACATTTTTTAGGGCACTTGCATTACCTGTCATATGTTTATAGCAACCACTGTCAAAGTATCATTCATTAGTAGTAGCAACATTTAAAGAAATACTGACAACTTTATTATTGGCAATTAAGTCATTTTTACTTTTAACCTTCAAAACCCAATTCATTCTTTTATAAGAAGAAGACAACCAGTTTTTCTGAGAAATATACTTTATGTGCATTTTTAAATAACATCTGATTTCTAGATATACAGGTCTTTTGTAAAAATTACACAATTTTAAATCAAGTGTAGATTTAGCTTTAAAATTATTCAGTCTTTTTCTGGTTGCAAATGTACTTCTAACCTTATTTTCAAAACATGAGTTTCAGCTTTTACTAGAGCTTTAACTTCTGGTTGCGAATGTACTTATGGTTGCAAATTGTTCCAGTATCATCCTACTTTTTCATGTAGAACTCTTTGTAAACCTTTTTAACAAAGAAGGCCAGCTATTATTCATCACACATATTCTCACAGAATTTAGGTTCAGATTTATTAGCTTGAAAGGCTATTCCCTTTTCTGTTCTACCCATTTTTTTCAAATTTTAACTCATGAGTGCTTAGATTTCCTATAAATTTTTCAAGTTTTAGGTTGTCTAAGTCTGTTGATTCCTCAATAGATGTTACTTTAATTTCAAACCTTTCTGGAAGAGAACTTAGGGTTTTCTTCACAAGTTTAGCATCACTATATTTTTCACCTAAGTTTCCAGCTTGATGGGCAATATGATAAATTCTACCATTAAACTGTTCAATAGTTTCATCTTCCTCCATTCTTAGATTTTCAAATTGAGTATTTAATTGTTGGAGTTTATAGGCTTTTACTTTAGCAGTTCCCTCAAAAGTTACTTGTAAGATATCTCATGCCTCTTTGGCAGTTTCACAGTGAGAGATATACCTGAACACGCTTAGAGTTACACCAGCAAATATTAAGTTGATTGTTGTTGAGTTTACACTTGATTTGTTAAACAAACATATTGAATGAAGAGATAAAGATATTGCATGTTTAAGAAGATCTAATCTCCAATTCTATTTAAACTCTTTCCATTCGTTATCACTTAAATATTCTCAATAAGAGCAAACTGAATGTTGTTAAACAAATGAGAATGTATCATGCATACTTTTATTCACATAAAAGACTTTAAAGATTAAGTAATGCAGTTAGACAGAATAAAACAGAATTCTGCGTATTGGCAGGTTGGAACTGTACTTGCAACTGAGCTTGCAATCTCACCTGTAAACATTAAACTGTTTTAATTCATAAAAATCAACTTGAGTTATTTTGTTCCAACCAATTGACAACAAGAGTTAATAGGCCAGAAATATGGTCCTAATCAGTGTTTTAAATAGCGTTATCGCTATCGTAGCGTTTTTTCGAGAGAAACGCTAAAAGCGCTAATAGCGTTGCTATATAGCGCTTTGCGGTGTATTTTTTTTTTGCCTAAATATGCACTAAACTTTAGAATATATAACAAAAAAAAATAAAAAAATATAGTTATATTAGATAGTAATAAAAAAAAATCAAAAAAAAAATTGTTGTTGGTGAGTTTTGAACCCAGGTCTGCTGGAAATTACAGCACAATCTTAACCATCTGGACTGTAGACACTTTTATGAAAATTGCACAATATATATTTATTATTTAGATCCGCTGTTTTTTTTTTAACTCGCTATTTACGCTTTTGGTCCAGAATTTCGCGATTTTTACGCTTTTGGTCCCCTATAGCGCGATTTTAGCGCAATTCCACCCAAAATCGTCATTTTTCGTTGCGTTTTTTACCAAAAAAGCGCTATTTCGCGCTACATAGCGCTATGTAGCGCGAATTTTAAAACAGAGGTCCTAATAGGAGTGCATAACGTATTGCAACACTTGGTAAACAGTTCTATACGTTTAAATAAGTAGCTTGCAATCTGCATGATAAGATATATGATGATCAAGAAAGCTAGCTAGAAATTTCCAAGTAGCAGCCAGTTTTAGAAGTTTCAAATCTGTCAGGAAACTAAAAAATATGATTATAAAACCGACCACATGTTCCATATATTTGTTGAGGTACGGTTTTATTTTAAGGTAGATAGTAGAGGTTTATTGAGTTCGACTCGATAAATTTAGGGAATCCTTTAAGAAGCCCCAGATTTGCCATAGATCAAAAAATCTCCAACTTCAGTAATGATTGGCTGTGCTCACAGATTAGCTCAAAATTTAACAGTTCCTTTGTATGATTCTGTTATATATGTTGAAAGATTTTTAGCTTTGCCTTCAATTGTGTGCTGTTTACTTTCTTGTCCGTTACTATCCCTGCCAAGCGTAAACACGAGCAAATTATTCTTTTGGGTGAGGAACTAAATTGGGCACCGAGAAACCCTCTTAATTTATTGCCCATCCAGGTCGAATTTTAGTGTGAGAAAAATGATAATGTGAGGAATAGTATCAAAGCTTGGCAAAGGGTACACGTATTTATAGTGACGCTGTGACATTGGCACAGACATGCCTTATGATTTATGAATTCCAAGCTGTTGATTTGTTGAACAGATCAACAGCTTTAGTGGAAGATATTCAAGGGACTTTTGTATTCTATTTAGATAGGCGAAGATCGAAATTTATACAGTTGTTAATAGTTTGGAATTATTACTGTATTTTGTTGTACTAAAGCTTCAGTGATCATTAGTAGTGTTGTTTCAGTATATAATATCGGTTG
This sequence comes from Primula veris, assembly GCA_963682055.1. Lineage (NCBI taxonomy): Eukaryota > Viridiplantae > Streptophyta > Magnoliopsida > Ericales > Primulaceae > Primula > Primula veris. The sequence goes on along the minus strand of OY821742.1, from coordinate 8,785,874 downwards.
TTTTACAGCGTCAGAATTTTGGTTTTATAGCAACTTGCTGTTTGGAAACTCTTGGCGTAGCTCACAAAATCTAATGCCTGGAGCGTGGAATTGTCGCTCATTATCTAAAAGCCGTAACACGTTATCATACACCTAGCATTTTTTTAGTATCATGAATAATCGCATTCTTACAGAGCCTTTTTCATTACAATTTGCATATTTCTGAAACTTCTCTAGCACCTCGCTGAAGTATGTTTCAGCAAATCAATTTAATTCTGACTTCTGTCTGATTTCTTTCAAATGTGTTTCCTGTGTCATCTTTAGCGAAAATAGTTTCAGCTTCTCAAAGCCTAAATAAGTCAGAGTTATATAAAATTACGATTACAAATACTTTATTGGGTCCCTGTGAAGACAAAAGACCTGCCTTAGAGACGATGACAGTCTTGGTTCTTCGTGTGAAAATCAAGGCTTTCAGTCATATAATCGCCTCCCTGATGAAACCGGCTAATTATTAGTTTCTTTTATTTATTTCTATTAGTAGTTGGACTGGTTTGTTATTTCATATTTTCACGCTATAAGTACTTTTTAGACCTATTTGTAGAGGGGCTCTCCTTTCAGTTTCGTTATGTGGAATAACTATTGAATTTTATAAAGGGTGAAACCCTAGTCATGTGCCTGTTTTCTTATCTATTTCAGTCATTCGTGTCTCTTGGCGTGAGATTGACTTCTGTTTTCTCTCCCAATTTTCTCTGAGACCTTCGGGTTTCATCACTCCCATCCATTCAAGCAGTAGTAACGAAATTTATTTATTTTGCTGGGAAGAAAAACTGAAATTTTTTCTATTTTATTTTAGTCGGTCACTGTGCTTGATAAGAAATTAGAAATTATCTTATCTGATTTTAAATTTTCTATTTGCCAAGTTCTGACTTCTGTACTCTTTTTTCTTCTCTCACTGATTTAAGAAAATACTCTTTTATCATTATGTTTACAGCTAGCTTAATCATGATTCATGCATATGGTGTAATCAGTCTGTGCTATTGAAGCGAATCCAGATTCCATACTCTTGTAAATTGTAACAGATGAAGCAAAATGCATTAATAAACTTAACAATAAAATGTAGTTAACCTTTACTGTACAACTATTTTGAAATTATGGCTCATGAATTTCAGCTATCCAAAGGACAAAACTAACAAGTACTCAGAATGACAGAAAAATAGGTATCACATTCCGGAATTGACAGGAAAAAGAAGAAGAGAACATTAGGTATCACATTCCAAAAAGCAGTACAGTAAAATTCTAATTGCATCACAAATCCTTGAACTGAAATATCTACATTTGATTTTCTAACAACAGAACGTACTAAACATTTTTGGAATTTGAGGCTATACTATAGAGAAGTACTAGGAAGCTCCTCCGGCCGAAAAGCTCTAGAAATCCCATGAATTACAAATTTATTCGACAAAAACGCATTTGGAGCTATAATCTCAACCCCATCAATCCACAATTTTCGATCCATACCAGCATTATTGACATTAATTACAAGTTTTCGGTCCGAATGCAGAGTTTTTAACGCTGATTTATCAGGAAAAGATGCTAAATCCGCATAAACAAACCTCCCTGGCACAATATGGTACCTCACAATCTTACTTAATAATCCCCAAGACGACGAAACAAACCCAAAATCCACCGGAGCAAAAACCGTCACAGAAACCAGATTTGTGTTTTCCTGAATAATCCCTTCAAGAACAGAATTCAATCCGACCCCAAATGGAACATAACCACTCGAGCTCAAGAACCTGATCACATTCCTCCACTCAACCCCAGTATCATTCTTATCATGGAAAACACAAAGGGGCAGTTCCGTAATCTCAGCAGACTTGGCAAACGGACCACTAACGCCATGAATCACGACCCCCCCTTCCAGAAACAAATCAGGATGTGAAACTGTCACGTTATTGATCTCAACCTTCCAGTTTTCAATTTTCGTGACACCGATCTTCTTGTTTCCGTTCAGGGTCTTGAAGCAGGTTCCTACAGTGTACTTCTTGAGCTCCTTGAAAGGGATCTTGAAAGGGACGTAATGGTATTCAAGAAGCTCTTTCAAGAACCCGGGATCAGAACTTAGGTTCAACAAAGGGTCGTCTTTAAAGGCGAAGAAGGTGAGTTGAGGGGACGATGAGAAGAGCTGCGGGTTTGTTCGGAGGAGGGAGAGGATGGAGGTGAAGTTATGGGATACGAGGGCGAGAGAGGCGTTGGAGGAGAGGGAAGGTGAAGGGTTAGCAGAGTGTTTAACGGAGGAGATGGCGATAGCGGCGAGGGTGATGGACATTGCTACGTAGACTGGGCAGTGCCACCAGTGAGAGCAGGATGAAGTCACCATTGATGAGAGAGAGAGAGAGAGAGATTGTGAATTGGGTTTTGGCGGTTTAAGGGCTGGGTTTTGATCTTTGCTACCTAATAGTAAGGGAATTTTTATTTTGGGTCGGTATAAAATTTACAAATATATTAATATTTAGGTCATTTCTTTAAAATGTTAAAAGTTTTAACCCAGTTTTCTAGTTACCTAAAAATTATTGGAAATATAAGAGAAATTGGAACTTTCCCAAAAATCATATAAAACTGAGAAAGATACAAAAAAAAAGGCGACAAAAAACTCAGAAAAATGGCAAAAAACTTTTTTAGAGAAAAACTTGAAAATATCCCCAAAAAAAAATATTAAAAAAAAAAATCAAGGAAAAATGAAAAGGACAAAAAGTCGTGAAAGAGCAAAAATTCCAAAAAACCTTCGATTATTTTCCGGTTCACTAAGTACCCAAACTATGGAGGGACTTGACCCCATGCCTCTAGTTGGAAAACAATATTAAATAAAAATTTACATTTCTTAAAAATTTCAAATTTACATATTCGCAATATGATGACATTTACTATTATAATGAGGCAATTGCAAATTTCTTAAAAGGGAATCATAAAAAACATCCAGTATGATAATACAGAATTTATTTTTATTTACCAGTGGCCCCAAGTCGGAACTGTAAATTTTTATTCGTATATAGAGATCTTTTTTTTTATGTATAGAGATATACTTTTAGCTAAAAAAAAAATTCTTTAAAAATCTTATTAAAGAGGATACTTTTAGTTAGTTTACTTCCGGTATATCTTTTCTTTTACTATATCTGTGAACCCATCATGCTTTTGATTAAATATAAACAACAATTACTAGATTCTTTATATTTGTGTAAAGTTTCCATTCCAAGAACTCTTAACACAATTTACTTCTTTTCTATGAAGCATTTGAGAAAAATACGAAAAGTTAATTGGCAAGCAGTAAGCAAAGTAACAAAGTTAAAAAAATTTGATTTTTTTTTTACAATATATGCACATTTTCGTGTCTCCTTATCTATTTAATCCAAAATATTTATTAAAAAAAAATTCTATAATTATGATTACACATATATTGATACACTCCAATAATTATTTTTAAGAGAAAAGTCACACACAATTTAATTTGGAATAAATAAAAAGTTAGTATATTTTAATTAGTGAAATTAAAAAATATTATTTAGAGCAATATTATGTCCAAATATTATGACATTTATATAGAATATATTATAAAACTCTATAAAATAGAGAAATAAGTTGATTTTTCTAAAATTTTGGACGAAAATAATCAAAGGACACGAAAAGAGACGATGAATAGAGGGCAAAATATTCGGACTCAATTTTACAAGCATCGAGTAAAAACTAAAACCTAAGATCAAGCACTATAGGATCCCCAAGATCATTTTCTTTAGAATTTGAGGAATTTCACACACAAAAAAAGTTGATTTTGTTTAATTAGCATGTTACTTGTAAAGTTCCTCAAATTTTGAAGTTTTGAAATCGTTCTCAAATAAAAGTAACCAAATGGCTTCCCCAAATTATCTCATATACCTTTTCACTTTCATCCACATAAATGTACATAAAATCACAAAATAAATATAAAAGATTAATATAAAATAAAAATAAGAAAAATTATAAGGTAGCCGATTATAAAGTACTTTTTCACTTTCTCCTATAGATATAGCTTATATTTTTTTGTTAAATTTAAAGAAAATAATGAGAAATGTGTAGTGCTTGATCTAAGTACAAAGTGTAAAAATAATTGGAGAATATCTTTTAACACACTAATTTCGCGAGCACGCACACACACAAAAGGTCAGAAACCTGCAAAAAGAAATCAATCAAATACAAGATATATATGGACCCTGCAATCAAGATGTTGGTAATTTTTAGTCGAATAAGTATGTATCTGCAACGGTGGATGAGAAGTACGTAGTACTACAAGAAGATTGAATGATGCATATATACTAAAAAAAATAATAAAAAAATATCCAAATAACGACGGGATTAGTGACAGTATTTTCTGTTACGAGTTTATTAACAACGGTTTTTGTGACGGTTTGTGACAGTTTAGTCAATTTCTGACAGCTTTTTAAGTTAATGACAAGTTTGTGATAACTTTTTACTCTAAATAAATAAAACATTATGTTGTAGTGATACGTGACGACACAAAACTACATTACAGTAAAACAAAAACATTAAAGTTGCACATGGACTGCAAAATGCTACATAAATTGCTGAAAAAATAATGTGGACCCTTTTAATTAGGAGAAAATTAAAAAACATAAAAAAATTTAGAATGAGTACCGTGTAGCATAGAGTCCGCATATTTAGCCCAATTCATCATATCTATGGTACTTCAACAAAATCATACATATATAATACCCTACATTCCAAACATAGTTACAACTTGGGTCGGGCACGAATCGTTTTGGTGTGGGGTTGAAGCCCAAATCAAAACCCGTAAGAAAAAAGCGATTCCGTTTGATATAGGTTGATGGAGTTTGAACTCTCAAACCAACCAATTCAACCCATTGCAGCGATTTGGGTTCAGGTTGGGTTGCGAATATTTTTTTATTTTTGTCACTAAATTTATATATAAAGATTGCAAATTCAATCCCAAAAATAAAACTCGTAAAAGAAAGTAAAAAATTACAAATTTAAACATTTTTCAAACCAAAGCATAGTGGTCTATTTTTACTCAATTTTAACGTACTAGTTATTATTTCTATCTACTGATAATTGTCTCTTATCATATGGGTTTTAAGTTTTAACTGTTATGATCGGACATTATGTAGGTTACCTCAGTGACCTTGAATTTATCTTTTTATTAACTCTATTTTGAAATTGAAATCCTAGTTTTGTATACTTAAGTTAGATTATTGTTGGAAAATTATGATATTGATATGTACTCGACTATTGGTATAGTGATACGTGTTATCTTTTCAAAGCATTTGCGTATGTAAGAGAATGCTTTGTTATAACTATTCGTATGTTCAAAATAGTGACCTATTTCTTTATATCAATGCATATGTCGATTTTGAAAACTAAAAATTAACAACAAAATGTTGTAGTATATTATTGGACTCTTGGTCTTGTATTTTATGGACCCAAGTGGCTTGTAACCCTACCCCTCTATCTATATAAAGAGGGTTAGGGATATTGTATTTTACATTCATTCATATACATTCTGATTAATAAATACCATGTTGTTGTCTCTCTCTATATTCTCTCTCTATATCTATATACATATATATGTGAGCTAATATGTCACACAACACGTTATCAGCACTTTGCTCGCGAAGATTTGAGTAAGAGATAGAAGATTGGGGTATTTGTTCGAAGACCAGAGTTTAAGCTCGAATATTGGGTTATAAACATACGGCCAAAATTCAAAGTTTTTTTATATCGGTCTTCCCCAACATACCAAGAGTACGGTATATTTTTTTTATATACGGTACGATATGATAACTTTTACAGAATATATATTGAAAAGTCTATTGATACTGCATGTGTAACTCGCTTATATAAACTACATGTCTACATGCCTACCCGGATGTATGAAAAATTGTTAGTATAGCATGTTACACGAGTACAAGTAGTATTGAATAAACCAATCCTATACTAAAGACAACTACCATGTTTATAGGTGTAGCATTAGAACCGGATAAAACAAAATTGTATGCCATGTACTATGTTTTTATTCACATGTGTACTAATTCTACAAAATAGATATTGATAGTATATGTTAAATATGCCCGTGTAAAATTGCATGTTGATTATACTTGTATGTTATATACATATTGGAACTGCATGATTTAGTAAAATCAAATTAATCGCATGTATATCTGACCATGTATTTAATTATGTTTATGGCTGCATGTTAGTAACAACACGTGAGATTGTTTGTTTCTTATGTCTAATATGGTAGTTACATTAAACATGTAGTAGCTAACCTGTTATGTCCATAACAATTAGGACCTAATAAATCAGGCCTGAAACTTGTGTACTGTCTATGTAAAACCTCTGTAAAATGAATATAGTTCACTGAAATTACAGACATAGTCCATGTAGTATTCCTCTAGATACAGAACAATATATATGTTTCGAATGTGGTTTAAAATTGATCAATGCATGATTTAGTTACCATGTATTAAACTTACACATAAAAGCAATAGATTTGTATAATATTAACTTAGATTTTGCTAGTGTAATAGGTAAATTGGTTTTAAAAACTACAATGTATATAACTTGCATGTAAATTGTATAATGATAATTAAAATTTGTCCTCACTGCGTGTGATATGGTAAATTAGTAATTAAATAAACTGCTCACTTGCATGTCATATATTACCATGAATAAAAACTTACACATATAGCAGTATAATAATAATGATGTCATATATCTAGAAAAGATATAGGCGGAAGTCGATATCCTAATGATGTCGGGTTTTAAGTGGCATTCGTGCCCTCCACCCTCACCGTCTTTTCTGGTCGTGTTCAATTAGAGCTACCGAAAGGGGTTGACTAAATAATAATTTCCCCGAGTGTGTTTATATAGTGATGTATGTTTCGCCGAATTGGTGTTTCAGTATCGACCCGTCGTTCGATCAATGAAAACCAATTCACATTAAAAGCAAAACTATTTTCGAACCTGTCGTTTTCGAAACAAAGTTTGTACTTGTGCAAACCATAAACATATAAACCAGTCGTTTTATATAATAAATAATCCAAAACTCCCAACACATGTTGGATGCCATCTATGATGAGAAAATCGTAAAACATACTTGCAAAATGACTGTTTAAACGTTGATTTTAATCCGTCACCACATGTTACTCACCCTGATGTGTGAAAATGTGATGCCCAATTTTTTTTGGATGCCATCTTTGATGAGTAAAACACGAGTTTGTTGTTACCCTCAGGATGAATGTTAAAGCGTTGATTTTATTCCGCCGCCACATTTGAGATGTGATGACGTCTATGGTGAACAAATGTCTGAAATTGACATATTGGAGCAATTCTTCACCAAAATACTAGCTTGAAAATTGTATTCCATAAGCAGTAACGTGAATTTATATTCAGCATGTTCCTTTATCGCCCATCTGTTATTGGATAAGAAAATTGCCCCGGTGAGGAGTTTTTAATCATATTGGGTCAATGGCGAATTGTTTGCCTGATATTAATGCTATTCGTGTACATTTTTTTTCCACGAATCGAGAACCGAGACAAGTGTTATTTGTCTCAAACTATCGCGATCCCGATTAATCGGCTAGCCAAGGGAGATTTTAGACAATCATCAAAATCTAAGACCTATGACTTCAAGACAGTTCTTGAAAGGAACAATATGGTCCGTTGTCCCAAAGCAAGAGATAATGCTCAAGGAGCCATCTCTATGCTATAAAGACAAAGATCATGCACGGTTACCCCTTAAATAGTTCAAAACTATTATAAAGGTGGAAAATCCAATCCTAATGTGGTTAAAGTTAACTGAAAGGAAACTCTTGAGACCACCGATTTTGTGGCTCAAATGAGTTTGATACCTTTCTTTATTGATTTTGATAAATCATTGAGCCGATTTTTCGATCATCTGGATTATGTTTTTCCATTTCGATTATGATTTTTTCATTTGGACATACTTTTGGATTATCGTTTGCCTGTTTATGAAATTTCTCGAAATAATTTAAAGTGTTTTGAGCAAATTCCTTTAACAAATGTGACCAAACTTTAAATTATGAAATTTTAGGCAATACTTGTGGGGTAGTTGATTTTTTTTGAAAATAGTGGGTAACAGTGTACCACATAATTTCACCAACAACTTGCCTAAAAGAGTCCTTTGTGACAATGATTATGGACCTGTTGTCCACAGAAATGCAGCATTTCCCAAATTTTTAGCCCTATCATTAAGTTGATGGCTCATGATCCGGATTATCCCGAAAAGTCTAGTCAACTTGATAATTCCGAAGAGTTAAAATCGAAATTTAGATTTGAATTACTTGAGTTTGGAAATTGAAATTGAACATCATGTCGATTATGTTCAGACCCAAATGGACTCACAGAAAGTTTGATGATTCGACTGCAAATGATTGCACGCATTTCTTGGTCTTGCGCACCAAGATTTATATTTCCGTGTGGGGTTATGCTATTTTGCTGCATTTGTCCGTCATGAGGCCCATAGACACTCAAACATCATATGCGTACCAGCTGGTTACTGGTTATGAGCCAGAAGTCTCATATTAATGCATGTTTGGAGTGCTTAATTAATACTTTGATTGAGCCGCTATAGCGTTCAAAATATGGACCTCTGAAGGGGGCATAAGTCGATTATGAATCCCATGCCTATCATTTGATAGAGTAACCTTGGCAAGCGATATCTTTACCGCATGATATGCGAAAGTGACATCGCTAAGACTGTTGTCCCCGTCGTTAGGGGGAGATTTGCACGTTACCATTGATAAGAAACGACGTAAAGTAACGTGGCATAACCCACTCAGTCTTAGCTTGATCCCCAAAACTGTACTTAGTGATAAGTAAGTGTATAGACTCCATCAAGTCTAACTAAATGTCAGACGCATTTAATGACTTTATGAGGTGTCACGAAATCATTTATACCTGCTGCAAAATGCTTGCAAGGATAGACGTCCCTGTCGGACACCGTGTTCCTGTAGTAACACATTGCTTTGGCCGAACCCGCCAAGAAAAGGACGCTGCCGTCGGCCGTCAGTCTTTCGTCCTTCCCAAGATACAAGAAAGTTGACCGGTTCTTAATTCATCCAACCCCAGAGGTGGTGAACTGAAACTCGTTTGTCGCACAAGAATATAAAGGATCAAGGAGATGTGTGATTTCCTTCTCATCATAAGAATCTCAAAATATTTGTCGATCATGATATCTTAGACGATATTGAAGCGAAACGAGACTGTCATTGATCACTTGATCATATATTCGGTGACAACTGATAATATGAACAAATTATGACAGGAAACCATGTACCGTTGCCTAAAGTCAATGGAGAATAGACTGTACTAATGGAAACTTGCAATCCAAGTAGACTCCTTAGCGAAAGTGTGTCCGGACCTGTAGCTCCAACACCACCAATGTTAAACGAGTTCGTTTATTTGGTTATTCGTAAGGAAGAGTGATGAGAATAATGAGATTATAGAATGCTCGCCTAGTAGCGCAATGCTTCTCTCACACCTTGGAATTGATTACGAGATGATTGATTTCTTCATAATGGACATTATAACAGTCCCCTACTTTACCAGTTTAGTAGTTTCCGGAAAACTGGGTATGCAGCCATGAATGTGGTTACAGTTTTATCTCTATGGAGATTTAGACAAAGAGATATAGATGAAGGTCCCTGTGTGACTTCATAATGCTTGAATCAAGTAGTTCCTGACCACGGAACACGATCTCAATTAAATGAGATGTTCACTATATGGATTAATATAATCCGAGCGGATGTGGTATACCCGCCTAAGTGTGTACTTGATCAGCTTGGGATATTTGAACAATTATTATGCCCTTGCGTGTTTTATTATGCGATCTACTTTTTGATTTGCCTTCGAGATGAAAGATTTTGGGAAGAAACGGTAGTGACTCGTCCTGATGATTGAGTCCCGTAAAGATTGAATCTAAGTTCATGATTCAGACTACACCCAGAATGTGTTATGACGTTTTAGTCATAATGACGCTAAGTCGTCAGATTCTCCCATAATCGTTCGATCACTAGACATTGATATAGACCCAGTCCGTCCCTGATGTGACGATGAAGAGATATTGAACCATGATGTTCATATCTAAGTACAATAAGCGCATTATTATACTTGGTCTAATGTGCTAGGACGAATATCTCGTCTGCTGTGAATGGTATAGCTCAACACAGCATCGCGCTAACACGCTGCCATCGAAATGGCACTAAAGATACAATCCCTTACCTTATGGTAATTTTGAAAGTGGCATAATTTATCCCATTTGCGTCATCGAGTGTACCTAGCCCCTTCGATACTCGAATTAATGCAACTCTTTTTCGGTTATACCGATTCCGGTTACTTATCAGACCCGCATAAGGGATATTCCTAACATGATCTGTCTTTACCATTAGGAATAAGGCAATATCTTGGAGGTCTTGAAATGACTCCAAACGAATCACTCTGATCTACTCGTTCTCTATGAGATGACTAGAGAGTGTATATGGATTTGTTTGACGACCCAGATTTCCAGGAAGAAAATTCTGTGATGCGATGTTGTGCATCAGTCCCACATCGCCCAGATATGAGAGTACTCGTGTGGTATATGAGCTTAAAGATCCATTTCCTATCAACAAGGCCTTTTAAAGCCGTGCGGCACAATAGCAAGGACGAAACTCCACAGTTAAGCGTGCTTAGCTTGGAGTATTACCAGGATGGGTGACCCCCCTGGGAAATTATGCCAAAGCGGACAATATTGTTGATACGGGTATGGTGGTTCGGTCCGTGGGACCGGGTCATTACACTTCGAGCCATATTTGAATTACATATGCTCTGTCTCACGATCCGGATAAAACACTTATCTTATTTGAGGACAACTTGTTGTTATCGATCAAGAGAGACATGACTAGATTATGTTATTTAACATTTCTTGCCGAAATGAATCTTCACATATGAAGTTTAAGAGCATCTAGTTAAATGCTCGTTCTATTACACGTTAAATTTTCTTACATCCAGCCGTTACCAAATAAATGAAACATCCAGTCGAATGCTTGTACTCTTTCTTAAAATATGAAATTCTTGCACCTAGTCGTGTGCAAGTGAGGGGGAGCATCCAGGTGAATGCTTATTGTACTAATTACTATTTAGTCGAAATTCTCACACCCTGTCGTGTGCAAGTGAGGGGGAGCATCCAGTCGCATGCTCGTGTACTCTTTTTGTCCTTAGACCAAGGTTTTTTTTTCCACTGGGTTTTTCTTGGCAAGCTTTTTAGCGAGACACGTTCCTATCATACCTCAGTTAAGATTGCCGAAATTAGGGAGAATATTCTGTTGTATACTTCTTACTACTGTGTACTCTTTTGTCCTTCGACTAGAGGTTTTTTCCACTGGGTTTACTCTTGCAAGGTTTTGATGAGACACTTGTTTTGTGGTTGATCCTCTACTACTACCACTGTTGCACTTTTTTTCCTTCGATCAGAGATTTTCCCATTGGGTTTGCTCTGACAAGGTTTTGATGAGGCACATTGTTTTGTGGTCAGTTACTTACATGATATTTCGGCCTATATCATTCGGCTAAACAGTTTCTTCTAGGTACCGGTTTTATCCCACACTGGGTGTTTTTATGTGTTTAGCACTGCGAATGAACTCGACTCAGATCGACTGCATGAAGACGAAGAATTCAAGACGTCCAAATGGGGAGTGTTGTAGGATATTATTGGACTCTTGGGCTTGTACTTTATGGGCCCAAGTGGGCTTGTAACTCTACCCCTCTATATATATAAAGAGGGTTACGGGTCTTGTATTTTACATTTATTCATATACATTCTGATTAATAAATATTTTGTTGTTGTCTCTCTCTATATTCTCTCTCTATATCTATATACATATATATGTGAGCTAATATGTCACACAAGCCAAACTTAATATTTTAATTATAGTGAGTAAAAGATCCAGAGATGGCATAAGATTAAGTTATAAGTTAAAATGAATTACCTTATGATACGGAATTATTTAGTAGTTTTCCTCTCAAATCATGGCATATACATATATAGACCAAAATGTTAGGCGATTGCATACTTGTTAAGAACAAAAAAGAAAGAATTTCTCTCTAAATTCGTCTATATAGTTTGCAAAAATGTTTATTCAAATAAATTGTAAAAAAAGAGAAAATCTAGGCGCTTATAAGTGCAAAAGAACCTGTAACATGACATTTGGGACAAACTTTTTCTCAATTAATATTTTATTCAACCTCTTATAATGTGTATATATATACAGTCTTGTTTTTCCTCTATATATCAAAACGGAATACTTATTAAAACTTCTTCAAAACATAAAAAACTAAAAAAAATACTTATTAGTAAAACATATGTTGGTTTTGTACTATATCGAAAAGCAATAAAATAAATAACAAAGGACTGCAAAGAAAATAAACAATTTTATTTCTCACAATTAGAATATAAATTACAATTCCTCACTTAACAGAATTAAAATTACACTAATTAAATTCCAGACAGATTTAATATAACTTATTAAACTGCTGGACTGAATTGTAATTGTTTGAAACTATCATACAGAATAGTATAATATTAAACTGCTGCATTGTTTAACAATTAAAAAAACCTGCCAGACAGAATAGTATAATTATTAGACTGCTGGACTGTTTCTGTAAATACAGAAAAGTAAATTACCGAATTGGAAAGGCTGAATTGAAATTACAGAAACTAAAGGTACTGGAAAGTAAAGACAGAATGTAAACAGTACAGGAAAATAAAATACATAATGTAAATACAGAAATAAATGTACTGAAATGAAAGAACAGAATTTAAAAGGAGAGGCAACTGCTGGGCACTTTTCCCTTAAACAATATTTCCCGAACCACCTTTAGAATTTTCTGGTTTCGGGACTTTGTTCCCAAGGTACAACTCCTGTCTCAGAGTGGCTCGTATAGAAACCGGCACCGAACCACAGATCGAGCTGTTGGTGATGCGGTTCTCTCTCTCTAATATGTATGCTATATGCTGTGAGTTGTGTGTTGTGTGTTGTGATTGTGTCTCAAATGATAGGGGAATGACTGCATTTTATAGCCTCTCTTGAAACCGGCTGTGCATTTTATAGCCTCTCTTGAAACCGCAGCCATAATGGTCAATTAATTCTGGGAGTTACACCCCCAGAATCCGCCCATTTAATTCCTAAAACTGCTGCAATTTAATCTCATTTATTGCTGGCGTTTCAGTTGCTGGAAACTCTAGGGAATGCTTTTGTATTTTATACAAAACTCACTTTTCGAATTTGACCCAAGACCCGAGACATTTCCCAAATCCCAAATCCCGTAGCCCCGCGCCACAAGCGAGCGCGCGTGTGTGGTACACACTAATACTCTTAGATGTATGTTGACATATTAGTTTAACAACTATATGGGTTGGTATTGTATATATATTATAAAATTAACTCTTAATCTTCCAATATGGGATAATCCGAAATGGTTTTTCCATTTACCATTTCATTTTCCAGAATTGAGCTTTCGAGAGCCCAATTTTGAAGCCGATTAGTATTCACACTCATTCTCCGAATAGGTCATGCGATATACCGTTACGAAGCTCGTCACACGAGCTACTCAATCGCGTTGAGTACGGTATTAACAAATCAGCGTTATCACATGTAATATCGATTCGAAATTGGTCATATGACCATTCAGAAACACGCATGTTAATACATTTTTTTCCAACAACATATTTATAAAATTCCCATTGACAAATAGACATGGGTGTATTCTAAATTACGGTCCATGACACATTTTTCAAAAGAAATTCCTTTCTGGCACACAAAAGTAATTACAAAAGAAAGTGAGGAAGAAAGGGAAAGTAAAAACTTCTCATAACTAATACAGTGACTAAAAATTAATATAATATACCCTACATTTCTTTACTCTACATTACATATACGGTAAACCACTTTTTGATTTCTTCTCAACTTTACAATAAACAGAAAAAGGGTAAACTGCTTCACGTACGTACAGTACATAATTTCAAATCAAAAGAAGTCTATACAAACCCTATACTCTCAACTAATATTTATGCTCAAGGCTCAACCTATGAAAAAAAAAAAACAGATTTGGTCCAATACTATAAAGACTGAAAGTCATCCCCGTTTTAAATTGGTGATAACTACAACAACCAATAATTTTTTAATCATTTTTTTGGACCACTTTCCATTATTTTTCAAATACGAGGGATATATATATATTAGTTTTTTTCACTCCTTGTCACAGTCGGCACTCCTCCTAGTAACCCGTATGTAACAATAAACAGCCGCAAATATAGCTGTAATGAGTCCACCGATAATGACACCACCACCAGCCACGGACTTATCCGTCGTGTGATGCTTTCCTAGTCGTCGGATCTCTGGTGCCTCCGCCACGACACCTTCAGATGGTGGGTCCGTTGTTGTCGTTTCATGAACAAACACGTGTTCGGATGCCGCAAGTGTTACGTGGACTAGCAAGAATTGTGTTAATGCAAAGCAAGCCAATAAAAAGCATAGCTTACTCATTTTTTTTTTATGAAAATGGAAAGGGAAATAAAAGGTAGGAGCTTGTTCTAGTTTGTATTGCATTTATGCTGTGCGTTCTTGCGATATAAATAGGTGTATATGTAAGAGTGAATTACCCAACGGTTCCATAGTTTTGGACTAAATTTTAATTGGTCCTCACAGTTGAAAGACTAGTAGGCCTTAAACGTAAAAGAAAAGGATAGAATGAAAACTTAATTTTGAACATATGATGATAAATGTTAAGTATCATTCATGACCTTTTTCTAATATGTTCTAATGTGAAAATCGTGATGATCATGGTCGTAGCAGAAACATTATCGAAGATTAATAATTTAAACACTTCAAGACATTGATCAACTAAAAAGATTTTCATTTTGTATGATATCTTTTCGGCAAATAATTGGACCAAATACATGGTCTTTGTATGATAAGAGAACGAAAAACTTCAAGTAAAATGTAGTATAGCAAGAGGTTAAAAGTTAGGGTTATCTGCGGCAAGTGTCGCATACGCGGTTTGAAACCTACGAGTTAATAAGCATTTAATGGCTCCGTCGAGGGGAGCAGATAGGGTCCTGAATCCGCTTCACTTGCCGAGGAGCTTATCAGCAAAATATCCTCTAAAAGATACTCGTATATCAAAGATAATCAATCAGATACTTCACAAAAATATGAGACATCAGATCTATGCGGACAGATCTCGTAAATATAGGGTCAATCCCTTAAAAACACGTTCTTTAATCACAAAGGAAAGTATATTCAACTGTAAGACTGAGAGTCAGACAAGTAGCCCACGCCGGTGTCTCTTCGCCAAATGATATCTGACTATCTGAGAAAATACAGTCAGAAGATCAACGTCTCTGAAAGAGACATGATCTCCCGGAAGAGGTCATCTCGGCTGCAAGGAAAGGTGGCGTCGCCCCTTCAGCTTAGCCAAGTCGGTGGAAAGATATAACAGAATATATCTCAAAACGGCATTGGCATAAGGGAAGTAAAATATATGAAGAATATGTGACTGATAATCAGAATAGATACGCCCTAAATTGCCTGCACCACCTATATAAGGGGCTCATAATGTAAGTACAAGATCATCTGAACTCATACGAATTCAGACATACAATTATTATTCGGGTACTACTAAACCCTACTTACATATATTCATATTCAAAACTCTAAAGATTTTTAATCTTCTCACTGCTCCTTTAAGACGGATGAGGTTAAACGGTGGCCAATCCACCAAGTATCATTTATTTTAGCTAATTTTGTGCAGGTCATATAGGGCTAGGGAAGAATCTGGGTCAAACCCTAGAAAAAAGCTCACTCATTGGCTCACAACTTTTGAGTCAAATTCACGCACTATACCTAATTTTTAAGGTCTATCAGCAACATAATGTCTTTTATTATTCTGAGAGTTGTCGTAAAAATTTATTTATTGTGGCAGCCGTGCCGTCCTACCTATTTAAAGTTTGAGAATAGATTGAGGGCGTTACGCCCAAGATGGCTTTAATCATTGGCTTTACCTGATAGAAATCGCACCGAGCTCCAACAATTATGAGGGAAACTTGGGACGATGATATTTTCTTGTAGCGAAATCTAAATTGATGAATCAATATGAATTTTATGTGTAGTAATATTTTCGGCTATAATATGAACCAATTTAGGTATTCATATGAAAAATGTTGTAACAATGTATAAAGACCAAATATCAATGAAAAATTGTGTCAATTTAGTATGTTTGTTTGCTTATTTTGAAAAGATCAAATTATACTTGGTGTCAGACCAACTATGACATACAAACTTCAAAACGGAAGCTACGTAGTTCTAGAAGTTAGGTAGGAATGAGATTTAGAAAGTCTGATTCATTATGGCTCTTACCTATATTTCAATTTCTCATACCAAAATATATTAAATTTCACCCTCATTCCCTCATGACTTTAAGGTTGTTTTGTAATTTTTAATATTTACATCTTAAAGTCTTGTTCAGTCGGGTCACTTCGAGCTTGGGATTGGAGTACTCTAAATTCGACGGGAACGATACATATACAAGGCCATATTTGGTCAGAGAGACGTGTGTTGGACTATGAAAAATGAGTAATTTTTAGATAGACCTAACCTATTATGTCATATTTCCTATGTGGTGTGCAAATACAATTAGATGAAAAATAGAAGATCATATGATACACTATTCACTTTTGGAAAGCAAGACTGAACTTGGAATTTAAATTTGTTTCCACGAGATTAGACTATTTGTCTTAACTTTCTTTTCAAATCTCACACGTTATTCTTGTTAAGTTATGAAGCCAAATGAGTTTTGGCCATATTTTCTATTTATCCCACATCGCTTGAAATTGTAATATGACTCACTAAGTGTTTTATTTATGTCCCAATATCTTATATTTTAATTACACCTACACAAAGTATCTTTTACATATTATAAGTGAGAGAATTCTAGTTGCGAGAGAACCATAGCTTGTGTTGAGTTAGATTACGATTGTAATCCTCTTAATAATATTAAGTGCCACGTGTAGCGGCCCGGAGACGTAGCCAATTTGGGTGAACTCCGTTATCAAAGTGTGTGTGCTCGGTTTAAGTTTTTTGTCTTTCTTTGTGTTCGCCTGTATCGACCCTAACAAGTGGTATCAGAGCTGAGGAAGATCGATGGCGAAAGAAGACAGAACCGCACACGGGATCGACAAGTTCGACGGGAAGGACTTCGCATTCTGGAGAATGCAAATAGAGGACTACCTCTACGGGAGGAAGATGCATCAGCCACTTCTCCTTGAGGAAAGGCCGACCACGACCACCGAGGAGGCGTGGAAACTCTTAGACCGACAAGTGTTGGGAGTGATCCGCCTAACACTATCTAGGAGTGTAGCACATAACGTCGCAAGAGAGACGACGACGATGGGGATGATGAAGGTCCTCACCGACATGTATGAGAAACCATCCGCGAACAACAAGGTACATCTCATGCGTAAGTTGTTCAACCTACGCATGGCTGAGGACACACCTGTCGCAAATCACGTGAACAAGTTCATCGACACCGTAAATCAGTTGGATGCGGTAGAGATAACTTTTGCAGACGAAGTGAGAGCCCTTATACTGCTAGCCTCTTTACCGAACAGTTGGGAATTCATGCGAGCTGCTGTTAGCAACTCAATTGGAAAGGAGAAACTGACTTACAACGGCATCCGAGATCAAATACTCGCTGAGGAACTCAGGAGATTAGACATGGGTGAATGCTCAAATGATGGAGCAGCCTTGAACATGGGTTCAAGAGACCGGGGTAAGGCTAGGGTATGGGACGTTAGAGGACGTTCGCAATCCCGAGGTAGAAGAGGGCAAAGCCGAAGAGGCAAAGATAGCGATCGAAGTAAGAAGAATCTTCGGTGCTATAACTGCCAGGGTATGGGGCACTTCAGTCATGAGTGCAAGCAGCCGAAGAAGGGTACCGGCCGTGATCATGTGGTTAATATTGCGAGCGACGAGGATTCGGGTGACTGTTTGTTGCTTACCGAGCAGAGAAATATAGAATCGTGGATTCTAGACTCTGGGGCATCATTTCACACGACCGCTCAGAAGGATTTATTCGAAAATTACCATGCGGGTAATTTCGGTAAAGTGTATCTAGCCGACGGAGAAGCGTTGGATGTTGTTGGAACTGGCGATGTGAAGATTCGCATTCCAAATGGGTCGGTATGGAAGCTAACGAAAGTGAGGCATGTCCCGAGGTTGACCAAGAATCTGATTTCAGTAGGACAACTCGATGCCGAAAGGCACTCCATTTCGTTCAGCTGTGGAGCTTGGAAAGTTTCACGAGGAGCTATGGTGATAGCCCGAGGGAGTAAGGTCGGTACATTGTACATGACGACCGATGAGGAGTGTACAGTTGCGGCAGCTGCATCGTAAAACTGCTCCGAACTATGGCATCGACAGTTGGGTCACATGAGTGAGAAGGGAATGAAGGTGTTAGCGAAGGACGGAAAACTTCCAGGCTTGAAGTCTGTCAACCTCGACATGTGCGAAGGTTGCATCTTCGGGAAGCAGAAGAAAGTGAGCTTCCGGAAAGGTGGAAAAGCTCCCAAGGAGGAGAAACTAGCACTGGTCCACTCAAACGTATGGGGACCATCTCCAGTAACCTCACTGGGAGGATCTCAGTACTATGTGACCTTCATCGATGATTCGACGAGGAAAACATGGGTCTATTTCTTGAAATACAAGTCTGAGGTGTTTAATAAATTTCAAGAATGGAAGGCCATGGTTGAACTAGAGACCAGGAATAAACTCAAATGTTTGAGGTCCGATAACGGCGGAGAGTACATTGAAGCGAAGTTCATAGGGTTCTGTGCTCAAAGAGGCATTCGGATGGAGAAGACCATCCGAAGAACGCCACAGCAGAATGGCATGGCCGAGCGAATAAACCGAACAGAGCGTGCTAGAAGTATGAGACTGCAAAGTGGGTTGCCCAAAGTCTTGTGGGCACATGCAGTAAGCACGGCTGTTTACCTCATTAACCGCGGACCCTCAGTGCCATTAGAAAGGAGAATTCCTGAAGAAGAATGGATAGGAAAGCCTATCTCTTATGAACACTTGTGAGTGTTCGGTTGTCTGTCATATATTCACGTCGACATAAACGAGCGTACCAAGCTTGACTCGAAATCCAAAGTTTGTTACTTTGTGGGGTACGGTGGAGCTGAGTTCGGATATCGCTTCTGGGATGGTCAAACAAAGAAGATCATTCGCAGTAAGGATGTCATCTTCAACGAAAGCATTTTGTACAAAGATCGTCAAAATGCAGTGGTGGAAGAAGATGCGCTCCCGTCCGAGGAAAATGGTATGGTCGACATGAATGCGTTTCCAAGAATGTTGGAATAGATGAAGATGAGCCAGTGGTGCTCGACAACCCACCAGCACATGCTGAAGAGGACGAGGAGCTGTCCCAGACTCCTCGACCTGAATTGGGCCGAGGTCATCGCGAGAGAAGACCTCTTGCCCGATACTCTCCTTCTCTGCATTATATATTACTGAATGATGCAGGCGAGCCCGAAAGTAGAGAGGAAGCTCTGGAGCTGAAAGACTCGAGCAAGTGGGAGCTCGCGATGAAGGATGAGATGAAGTCACTTGAGAAGAATGTGACTTGGCCGTTAGCCGAACTGCCCAAGGGGAAAAGGGCACTGAGAAACAAATGGTTGTTCCGACTAAAGAAGGAACAAGATGGCTCGAAACGATATAAGGCACGATTAGTAGTCAAAGGGTTCCAGCAAAAGGCAGGAATTGACTACACCGAGATCTTTTCACCAGTCGTAAAGTTGACGACTATTCGGCTATTGTTGAGCATTATTGTAAATGCGAATCTTCATCTTGAGCAGTTAGATGTGAAAACTGCATTTCTCCATGGAGATCTAGAAGAAGAAATTTACATGCTCCAACCTGAAGGGTTTGCCGAAAGGGGATAAGAGAAACTGGTCTGCAAACTGAGGAAGAGCTTGTATGGGCTAAAACAAGCACCACGACAGTGGTATAAGAAGTTTGACAGTTTCATGGTGGATACCGGGTTCAAAAGAAGTGATAGTGATCACTGCTGTTTCGTGAAGAGATTTGCAAACTCTTCGTACGTCATACTACTTTTGTATGTAGATGACATGTTGCTCGCCGGGTCGAGCCTTGTGGAGATTAACAAGGTGAAACAACAGTTGACGAAACAGATTGAGATGAAAGATTTGGGTGTCGCAAATCAGATCCTCGGTATGAGGATTTCCTAAGAAATGGATGGGTCTTTGTTTCTGTTGCAAGCCGAGTATGTGAAGAAAGTGTTGGCTCGGTTTAGCATGAGTGATGCTAAGGCTGTAGGCTCGCCGCTAGCCGCACACTTTAGCTTGTCGAAGAAACAATCACCCTCAGACGAGGAAGGAAAGGATCGTATGTCGAACATACCATACGCTTCAGCAATTGGTAGCTTGATGTATGTTATGGTGTGTACAAGACCGGACATTGCCCATGCAGTGGGAGTTGTCAGTCGTTACATGAGTAACCCAGGAACGCACCATTGGGAAGCTGTGAAGTGGATATTGAGATATCTCTTGGGTACAGTGAGTTCGGCATTATGTTTTCAAAAGAACTCGGAAGGCCTGTACGGCTATGTGGTTGCTGACATGGACGATGATCTGGACAACCGAAAGAGCACAACGGGATGCTTTTGTACCTACGGTGGTACTACTGTGAGTTGGACATCTAAGTTGTAAAAGATTGTTGCATTGTCGACCACAGAGGCTGAGTACATCGCGGTGACGGAAGCAAGCAAATAGATGATTTGGTTGCAAGGTTTCTTAAAGGAGCTCGGTTAGAAAACCGACAAGAGAGTTCTGCACTGTGATAGTCAAAGTGCAGTTCAGTTAGCTAAGAATCCTATATTCCATTCACGAACCAAGCACATATAGATTCGCTACCATTTTATCCGGGCCGTTCTAGAAGATGGAATCTTCGCGCTAGAAAAGATTGAGGGCGCTAAGAACCCCGCCGATATGCTAACGAAGGCTGTTACAATCGATAAACTGAGACTGTGTGCAACCTCAGTAGGACTCCGAGCTTGAAGCTCAGGGTCGTCGCTATATGAAAAATGAGCAACTCTGAAAAGTAATAATTATTATACAAGAATACCTATGGGAGCATTCTGCTCGGTGGAGCACAATGAGTTCGGTGGTCGGGGATAATCAGAATTCTTTTGAAGCACTTGACATTTGACTCCAAGTGGGAGATTGTTAAGTTGTGAAGCCAAATGAGTTTTGCCCATATTTTCTATTTATCCCACATCGCTTGAAATTGTAATATGACCCACTAAGTGTTCTATTTATATGCCTCAATATCTTGTATTTTAATTACATCTACACAAAGTAACTTTTACATATTATAAGTGAGAGAGTTCTAGTTGCGAGAGAACCATAGCTTGTGTTGAGCTAGATTACGATTGTAATTCTCATTATAATAATATTAAGTGTCACGTGTAGCGGCCCGGAGACGTAGCCAATTTGGGTGAACTCCGTTATCAAAGTGTGTGTGCTCGGCTTTAGTTTTCTGTCTTTGTTGTTGTTCGCCTGATCGACCCATCAATCCGAACCGAAACAATAGTGCCATAACCAAATGAAACTTTAATTTTTCTACTATACACTCACCTTGGCGTAACAGCTCTTTCCCTTTCGTGAACTTTACCAACATAAATTCTTTTGTTGTGCTATTCTGTTAAGAAATTATTTTATCGATCTAATTTCTTATATACTATCAGAATATTATGTTAGCATTTGTACATTTTCTTGTAGTGTCATCGATATTCGGAATGGTAACCAATTAATACAAAAAAAACTATGACTTTTATCATTTTAGAAAATTTGAATTTAACGTAATCATTTCACTTCCAATTATTTGGTCGCTCACCGTGTGCCTATCTTTTTTCGTGGAGACTATTAATGAGTTTATCCTTATAAGTTATAAATGAGAATATAAAGAATACCAAGCGTGTGGTTTGATTCACTTGGGACTACTTAGATTTAGTGTGTGGGATTGAGGAACCATCTCATTACTTGATCAATTATTTATCCAGATCTAACTTCATGCACATGAACACATATTAAGGTTTGTTTGACCAAATTATTCAAATTATAAAAAGGATACAGATGTATTCCATACCTTAACCTAAGGCTATAGTCATATTCATTCAATGAAAGAGACAAGTGTTAAATTACAAGCCAACAGTATTTAGCGAAAGAAATGAAGAACATGACAGACTCTCAATAATCAAAGTAAACCAACCGATCTACCGAATTGATGATTAATTACTATCACAAAGAAAAATTTCTGCACTATTTTAATACTTAGTAGGTGTTTATGACACTACTCTAGTTTAGTTTCTCCCTTTTTTCTCTATTAATTCATTTCTCAAAACAAGTACAATTCATACATCGGCAGTAACTTGTCTTTGATTTATTGTAAGAAATTAAATAACCTGCATTGAAAGAGTAATACTATCATGAGATGATGAGATCGTCACTCTATTCTTTACTAGGATACACTTAGAAGGGTTCATTTAATATAAAACCATAATATAAGTAAATAAAATTTGTGCCAGGAAATATTAAGAGCAAATGAGTGATGAGAATTGGAAAGCAAGGTGGGCAATTCTGGGAGTACATATACAAGTAGATATATATCGTTCTAATTATTCCAGACTATGAAACTTGACCTAACTCGAGATTTATTGGCCCCAGCTAGTTAGGTTCATGATAAATTATATATGTATGCTTGACACTTGACAGCAAATACAAAGCCCTTATTTAATCTTGCAGATTGATATTGTGCATGTACTACATAGACGATACACCATTTCTGGTGTTAAATTTACATCAATTAATAAATGGATTTTGGCATACTAAGTTAAGTCCATTAAAGACCTCAGTATCACAGCTGTTTTGTGGGGTAATACACTACTATCTGTTCCATATGATCTTTATTCTTCCCGATCTATAATTGTTATGGCCAAACTAACTCCAACTAGTTTCAATTGAGGACCACAAATGACAGTCAAAATCTACTCCACCTTTTTCCTTGCATATAATTAGAAAAAAAATATATAAAAAAAGAAGGTATTTTTGTTAACATGTTTGTATACTTTGCGTAAAATCCTCATCAGATGAACATAAATTTTTGCCGTTAGGCCACTGACTACCTAGTTGTAAGTTTAAAATGTTTGTTAGAGACTCATTAGGTTTGCGATTGCACGAGTACATATGAAACTTTCTTATATGTTCTACGCAAACGACTTATCTCTAAGGTGTACGTACAGCTCAATGAAGTTTATCAAAAAAATTAGAACGCGCTTTTACGAACCTAGTTGGCAATGTGCATCTTCCGCAGCTTCAAGTGTTGAGTTTGGATCTAAAATATGCTGTGAATGTTACTTTCTTATATTTTTTACCTTCAAAAAAGAAGTAAGAAAAAATATATCATAACCAACCACCTGCAGTTTGGGAATTAAGAAGGCTTTATTAATATATATCACTACACCACGAACACAACTTTGTTAAAAACATGCCATGGAAAAAAACACATCAAATAAACCTTCATTTTATAGCATGTAAAAAGCTAGAATAAAACTATCTACAACTAATAATATGTTATAGCCAACAAAAATTTATTATGAAAACTCAAATATGATATATACTCGTCTCATATATAATGACTTGAGATAGCATGTATTTGTTGGAAAAACATGTGAAAACATGGGTGTTTCCGAATGGTCACTGGACCAACTTCGAGTCATTATTTCGTGTAACAGCGCTGAGTTGTTTATACCGTACTCAACGTGGTTGAGTAGCCCGTGTGACGAGCTTCGTAACGGTATATCACATGACCTATTCGGAGAATGGGTGTGAATACAAAGTGGCTTCAAAGTTGGTACCTCGGAAGCTCAAATCTGAAAAAAAAAAAATCTGGAAAAACGAAATGGTTAAAACCATTTAGAATAATCCCATATTGGAAGATTAAGAGTTAATCTTACAATATATATACCATACCAACCCATGTAGTTATTAAACTAACATGTCCACATACACCTAAGAGTATTAGTGTGTACCACACACGCGCGCTCGCTCGTGTCTCGGGTCTCGGGCTTGGGATTTGGGTCTCGGGCTTGGGATTTGGGGAATGTCTCGGGTCTTGGGTCTTGGGTCTTGGGTCCAAACCCGAATAGGGAGTTTTGTATAAAATACAAAAGGAGTCCCTAGAGTTTCCAGCAAGAGAAACGTCAGCAATGAATGAGATTAAATGCTGCGGTTTCAGAATTAAATTGAGCGGATTCTGTGGGTGTAACTCCCGGAATTAATGACCACAATTATGGCTGCGGTTTCTATAGAGCCTATAAAAGGCAGCCCTCCCCCTCTCATTTGAACACACAACTCACAGCATTAGCATACACTTAGTGAGAGAGAACCGCACCACCAACAGCTCGACCTGTGGTTCGGTGCCGGTTTCCATACGAGCCACTCTGAGATAGAAGTTGTACCTTGGGAACAAAGTCCCGAAACCAGAAACCTTTAAAGGTGGTTCGGGAAATATTGTTTAAGGGAAACTGCTCAGCAGTTGCCTCTTCTTTTACTTTCTGTCCATTTCATTTCAGTACCGTTTCATTTCTGTAATTTACTTTCCTGTACTGTTTCTTTTCTGTATTTACATTTCAGTACTGTTTACTTTCAGTCTTTCGATTCTGTTATTTACTTTTCAGTTCTGTAATTTCCAGTATTTATAAAAAAACAGTCCGGCAGTTTTTTATTTGTTAAAAAACCAGTCCGGCAGTTTTTTATGCTTTAAAACCAGTCCAGTTTGTTTTGTTCAAAACCAGTCCGGCAGTTTGTTTAAAACCAGTCCGGCAGTTTGTTAAAACCAGTCCGGCAGTTTTGTTTAAAACCAGTCCGGCAGTTTGTTTAAAACCAGTCCGGCAGTTTGTTAAAACCAGTCCGGCAGTTTCTGTAAAACCAGTCCGGCAGTTTCTTTATTTCAGTCCAGCTGTTTTATTTATTTGTTGAGTCAGGAATTGTAATTCATATTCCAATTGTGAGAAATAAAATTGTTTATTTCCTTTGCGTTCCTGTCTCTTTTATTTATTGTCCTTTCATTATTGTATTCGAAATAGTACCAACACCAACAGTATTTATATAATACATCACGATAAAAAATAAAAAATAAAAATAAAGCATGCATTTCCTAAGCTTCACACTTAAAACATTTCCAATTCTCATCGATCAAATACTTCCAATTATGAACGATCAAATCAAATTATTGAAAATGTGAAAATAATTTTTTAAAATAAATAACATTTGACAAAACATTACGTCAACTAAACATTATTCAACAAAACGATAATAAAATAAATCTTCAAGTTGTTAATCCTTCATGAGCAGGTTACAAAATATAATAAAATTAATTAATTATAAATGTTCTGTATGATCGGTACAATGTTACATTACCATGATATTTAAAATTTAATTCTATTACCGTACCGTTTCACTTGAGCGGTACGATATTACCGTACCATATATGGGGTACTACCGTAAATACGAAATAAACGATACGATATGAATGGTAATTGTGGTTGGTTAAAATATGTTTGGATATAAAATTTCACCCCTAAAAAGATCCATGAAATTGAACAGTTAGGAAAATGAAGAATTTGAAACCGAAGTGATAAATTGACCTATTATTATATCGATCCTTGTAGTATAAATACTAAAACCCATGCTCATGTCATTTACACGTCTCTGGTATATTCTTACACGCTCGTTTATTTTCAATGCTAATATATATATATATATATATATATTAGTAAAATTTATCCACGCGTTGCATGTACACGCGTAATGATATAAATTTCATAATATATTTTATTTTGAACATAATATTCAGATTTATTATCATTTATTTTAGTTATGTAGATTAAAACGAATTATTAATTAATTTAGACTACGTCCGTAATTAGGAAAATATAGTGAGAAAAAATTGTTAATTATTTAGATTAGATACATCAGTAATTATTAAAATAGAGTGAAGATATTTTTGAAAAAATTAGGTAAAACAAGACAGACTCAACTTTTCTTGAGTTTGCTTATATTAATAGTATGATGTATTTATGTGTAAATTTATATGATAAAAAAAAAAGGAAATTATGTCCAAGAGAATGTAATTACGAGGGTATGAGTGTTCATGGAGGGTATGAGTGTTCATGGCCGGTTTTGAGGAATTTGTGTCTCGATGCAAAAGTGAAAAAAAATTGCACTTATCTTAAAATAGACTCGAGTTCTGAAAATTATTCATAGTAACAAAAAAAACTACATACGTAATAGAAAATTGGCCTTATCAACCTCACGCAGAACGAGTTTCTCATCCCACAGGATGTGAAAAAATAGTTAGACAGACCAAATACCATTTGCTTAATTTTTCGTATTTAAAATAACATATTTGCTAATTATTGGGTTTTTCTTGTGTCAATTTTCAGTGTGAGTACTAACAAACAGTTATGTTAAACTACAATGGTGACTAGTGTTATAAAAATGCTTAATTAATTGTGTTGAGACAGTGGTCCAAATATTTAACTATGTTTACAATTTGGCCTTTTACTTAATATATATTTAATATCAGCACGGAATTAACTATACATGCACAGGTAAACAAAATGAATTTTTGGGCCCATTTTTTACACGGCTCAGTACACCTGCATCCTGTTGGAAAAACCATGTTTAACATGGTAGTTTCCGAATGGTCACGAGACCATCTTTGAGTCAATATTCCAACTGACAGCCGTTGTCTTTTGGCACCATACTCAAGACGGTTGAGTAGATGGTATAACAATGCTCGTAACGGTATGTCGCATGACCTATTCGGAGAATGGGAGTGAATGAAAATTGGCGTCAAAGATTGGGGTTGAGAAAGAGGAAAACTCTTAATGCTGAAAAATGGGTTTAATGAGGATAACTCATTGAGATTTGTCCCACATTGAAAAATGAAGTGTCATTTTTACAATATATATACTAAGGTATCTGTTGGACCCGGTACGGCTAAACCTTAGAGGGGGGTGAATAAGGTTTAGGCGTTTTTCGCCTAATTAAAATCTAAGTGCAACTAACAACCCAACTTTCGCAATTCTTAGCTTAAGCGTTAATAAACATTAAACAACCCAAACGCAAGCAATATAATAAGCAAGAATAAATATTGTGGAAAGTAAAAGCTAGGGAAAGAAAATGACACTGTGATTTATAGAGGTTCGGCAAACGGCATACGTCCTCTCCTCGGTACTACCGAGTATTTCACTAATAATCTTTTTTCGGATATTACAATCCTAACGAGCTAATCAACCGATTAAGCTCCCCCACACTTTATGAGTGTCCCGAATGAAAAGACCTAGAGCTTTTAAACTTCACTTGCTTACAAAGCCTCTACCCGATCACTCGCTCACAAAAATGAGTTTATAAAACACTCGTTACAATTTTATCGAAAATTGAACCAACACCCACAATTTGATTGCTTCTAAATAAGCTATTATATGGTTTTGATGATGTTTGATCTTTTGTTGAGCTCGAATTGCTTTTTCTTCAATTTCCCTATTTTTCGAATTATTTCACCAAAATGGTGATTTTTAGGGTTTGTATGGATAGAGGTTGAAGGATGATGATCTATATATTAATTGGTAGTTTGGGAGAGAGATTGGGCTTGTTTATATAGACCAAAGGTCTGTTTTTTGTTTATCTGACCATTGGTAGTGGTTGAGGCTATTTTCCACTGGTTTTAAGCAACTTTCCAGAATAAGCTGAAAAGCTGTTTTCGAAAACTGCAGAAACGATCAGTCGTTTTTCTGCAGTCGATCGGTCGTTATTCAAAAAACGATCGGTCGTTTCTGAGTTTCGACCGGTCGTTATTCAGACGAGCTCTCTGGAAGAATTTGGACCAAAAACGATCGGTCGTTTTTGTACAGACGATCGGTCGTTTTCTCTGGCAGTTTCTCGGTCTTCTCGTTATTCTTCGAAAGCTCATAACTCCTTCGTTTTAGCTCCGATTCTGGTTCCGCTTGAACATGTGGCTTCGTTTTTCTGTGCTCTATCTTTCTGAAATTTTCATTTACTACTTTTGGAAAAAACAAGCGTTATATCATCGAAATCATAAAATCATTAAAAACATAATCAAAGTTATAATCAAAATCTATTATTGAACTCTAAGTTCAATAGTATCCCATGTGGATATTAAGTAGTGTGTCCATATACACATGTGTATTGTGTACCACACTTGCGCTTGCTCGTCGGGCCCACTTGCTCGTCGGACGCACCTGCTCGGGAAAAGTGCACCTGCTCGGGAAAAGGGTGCCTGCTCGGGAAAAGTGCGCATGCTCGGGAAAAGCGCGCATGTTCGGGAAAAGCGCGATGTTCGGGAAAAGCGCGCCTGTTCGGGAAAAGCGCGTCTGTTCGGGAAAAGCGTGCCTGTTCGGACAAAGCACGTCTGTTCGGGAAAAGCGTGCCTGTTCGGGGAAAGCGCACCTGTTCGGGAAAAGTGCGTCTGCTCGGAAAAAGTGCGCCTGCTCGGGAAAAGCGTGCCTGTTCGGGAAAAGCGTGCCTGATCGAGAAAAGCTTCCAGCAAAGCTGTAACTATTGCAATAAATATGAATTCATTGCAAAGTTAATACTGCAGTTTCGAATTTCGAAAAAAAAAACTGACAGTAGTAAAGTGACTTTAATGGCTGAGATACTCAGCAAACCTATAAATAGGCAGACCCCCCACATGTCAAATAGAATATTCTGAAATCAAAACAAAGCAGCATATATCATCTCTCTAAACAGTAGCATTACATTTTAGAACCAGAGAGAACCACCCATCAACAGCTCGACCTTGACTCGTCGTCAGTTTCTGGCGAGTCATCCGAGACGTTATACCTTGGGATCGAAGCGCCAACGCAACCAGAAATATCAAGGTGGTTGGGCGAATATCGGTTAAAGGCATACTGTTAAACAGTAGCCTCGTCTTTTTAATTCTGTCCATTTCAATTATGTTATTATTTATATTGTCTTTTCAATTCTGTAATTTTATTTCAGTATTTTAATTTGCTGTCCTTAGCTGTAGCTTTTCAATTCTGTCTTTACCTTTCTGTAATTTCTTTAAAATTCTGTTTTTTGCTGTAATTTCAATTCTGTAATTTAATTCAGTAATTAGAATAGTTTCAATTCAGTCCTGTTATTTCAATTTAAATCAGAACAGTCCGGCTGTTAAGTTTATACTTTCCAGTCCGACAATTTCTATTAATAGCAATTCAGTACATCAGATTATTAATTAATAATAATCTGAATAACGTTTGCTTTAATTACTATTCAGTACCTACATGTTGTAATCGTTAATTTCCTTTCCAATTCAAAATTAATAAAGATTACACTGGTTTTTGTTTATTCTTTTAGTCCTTTAATTATTGTTTATTTGTTATTTCGTACACGGAAACCAACAATCTTAACCGATTATCTATTGTTTCTTTCGTGTATTAATTAATACAATTATTATTTGGTTTTTTTTAAAGGACGAAAATTTTATAACTTGTGGAGGATGTAATAACCCGAGTTTTATATATATATTTATTCAAAGTACAAATATAGAAAATGTAGTATTTCAAAAATGTAGTATTTCAAATATACTTGTATGATATAAATTTGGCAATATATATATACTATATATATTTATATTTATATTTATATTTATATTTATATTTATATTTATATTTATATAGAGAGAGGGTAATAGTTGATGTATCTGTTTAAAAAAAAATAAAAATTATATTATACTATGTACAATAATATAATGTCTAGTAAGACAAAAAAAATAAACAAGTGGAAATTTGGGACAGTCTCATGTTAATCTAATATATATATACATATATGTATCTTTAGGTATGAAAAACAAACAAAGAAAAAAAAACATACAGGCTGGGAAATAGAAAGAAACAGAGAGAGTAGAGAGACTTATAAAATAAAAATAAAAACTCTTAATATTTCTTTACCTTTAACCTTCAATAACTTTTACCTCGGTGATCCGTTTTTCGAACGGATTTCGCCAACGCGTAGCTGGTAAAGTAGAGATTATTTTGAGGTATGGTTTGTCAATTAACTCTCCTTTCTGGTAGGTTAAAATTAGCTTGCAAAAATCTGTTTTGTACTTAATAATATCTGTATTTGGTTATTTATGTGTTTTAGACGATTCCTTACGGGCTTGCTCTCAATTTTAAGATGTAAATCAACTACGCAACTGCTGTATTTCCAGCCGGTTTTGAGCTT
The DNA here is from genome assembly GCA_963682055.1 of Primula veris. Classification (NCBI taxonomy): domain Eukaryota; kingdom Viridiplantae; phylum Streptophyta; class Magnoliopsida; order Ericales; family Primulaceae; genus Primula; species Primula veris. The sequence continues at coordinate 8,755,444 of OY821742.1, read as the reverse complement.
CATAAAGGTACCGTTTTGGTACTTAAAGGGGAGTCGTTATGTTGTATTAGTGCGGGAATCGAGTTGTTGTTTTGTTTTATAATTGTTTTTTATTAAATAATATAGCAACGCAATCATAGTTGCTGGTACAAAGGTTCCGATTATATACAAAACTGGAACCTTTAGCATATCCTGTCGTTTCAGAGCTGTTGAACTTAGAGTTCAATAATTGATTTTGATTATAACGTTGATTATGTCTTTAATGATTTTACGATTTCGATGATATAATGATTGTCTTTTCCAAAATAAGTAAATGAAAATTTCATCGCCAGAAAGATAGAGCACAGAAAAACGAAGCCACAGGTTCAGACGGAACCAAAATCGGAGCTAAAACGAAGAAGATACAAGCTTTCGAAGAAAACCTAGACCAGAAGAAAAACGACCGATCGACTGGACAAAAACGACCGATCGTTTTTGGTCCAAATTCTTCCAGTGAGCAGGTCGAAAAAACGACCGATCGTTTCTAACAAACGACCGATCGTTTTCTGAAAAACGACCGATCGTTTTCTGAAAAACGACCGATCGACTGTAGAGAACGACCGATCGTTTTCTGCAGTTTTCGAAAACAGCCTTTCAGCTTATTCTGAAAAATAGCTTAAACCACTGAATAAAAGCCTCAACCACTGCCAACGGTCAAAAACAGAAAAACAGACCTTTTGGTCCATATATACCACCAAATCTCTCTTCCAAAACAACTAATCAATACACCAATTAACCTCCTTCAACCTCTCATTAAAAAAACCCTAAATATCACCATTTTGGTGAATATATTCGAGAAAGAGGAAAATCAAGGAGAAAGAGAGTCAAGCTCGATCATCATCAAAAACTCACCAATTAGCTTTTTAAGAAGCAATTAGAATAGTGAGTGTAGTTACATTATTGTAACAAAATTTGTAACGAGTAATTTATAAACTCATATTTGTGAGCGAGTGATCGGGTAGAGGCTTTGTAAGCAAGTGAAGCTTAAAAGCTCTAGGTCTTTTCATTCGGGTACTCATAAATTGAGGGGGAGTCATTGACTCGTAGTCGTGTTCTCTTGCACTTGTATCAAGAATAGGAACCTCGGGTAGAGGGTGAGCCAATCGGTCGATTGAGCTAAATAGGATTTGTAATATCCGCAAGAAGATTTTTAGTGAAATACTCGGTAGTACCGAGGAAAGGACGTAGGCGCGTTTGCCGAACCTCTATAAATCGCGGTGTCAATTCCTTTCCCTTACTTTTACTTTACGCAACTTATTTTATTGCTTATTTTCTTGTTTGCGTTTAGTAATTCTAGCAATTCATTAACTCTTGTTAAAACGTTTAAGCTTAGAATTGCATTAGTTGGGTGGTTAGTTGCTTAGAATTTTAATTAGGCGAAAAGCGCCAAAAACCTTATTCACCCCCTCTAAGTTTTTAGCCGCACCGGGGCCAACAAGAGCATAACTAATCAATATAGTTAGCCAAGAGATACTGAAGGACTTGTTTTCTTGCAGAATTTAAGTTCACTTTTTCGTTAGCTTATACGTCTTACAGTACAGTAGAAACTCGATAAATTAATACTCGATTATTTAATAAACTCTCTAAGATAATATTTTTGGCCGGTCCCGACTCGGGGATAGGGTGCTAAATTAATAATTCGCTAAAATTATAAGATAATACATTTTTGATAATTTCTATAGACCCCATATAAAATATAAATTAATAATTCCTTATATAGTACATATTACATGAATGATTTATGAAGATTTCTTGAAAAATGACTCAATTGTCTTTTGTTTTTTGTTGAAATCAATTTCTCCTTGAATCTCGTCTCTAATTTTCCTTATCTTTGTAAGAACTTATGGTGTTGTTTTCTCATAGTTACTAAGAACCCATTCTTGCAATTGCTTTTGAGTGAGACTTGGATTATCCTTGTCGTGCTTCTTCGAATCTCGTCGGTCATTGTTGTTTTTTTCACACCTTTAAGATGGGAAGCCATGTTATGTGTATGATTTGTTTATGTTAACATATTTTGATCTTGTATTTATATAGAAAATATTTTTAATGTCCATAAAGTGATACATTGAACACAAGAAGCATAATAAGGTGGGAGATTGAAGGTTTCTTTCAAATTGGGCCCTTCATTTGATATACATGCATTGTATACAATAATTAAGTGGAAGCTTGAAAGGTATTTGTAAACTAAGTATTTTACTATAAATTAATAAAATATTAATTAATATATAAATTATTAATTATTAATTTATCGATTAATTAATAATTCTTTTAATTAATAAATTTTGGTGGTTCCAAGTGTATTATTTTATAGAGTTTATACTGTATATGGTTTTGCTAAGGTACATGCTACAAGGATTATTTCGTTTGAGTTTTCAGACCATTTTTTTTTCGTTGTCTTACACCTTAATTGCTCCATTACTGTTATTTGTTAATCGATTATTACTCTACAACAGCTTGTTATTAAGCTAGATGTACTCGATAGGCCTCCAGGTGCCCCCGCAGTTAATATCATTACTTAGTTATGCTATAGTTACTGGATTTTTGAATAAATTGTAGTACTGTTGCCAATTATTGTTGAGTAATTACTCTATTTATGGTTTTGAAGTGTGTAACCATTTTATTGTTCATTGTTTATGCCTTAAAATGAGCTAAAATGAGGATTCTAAAGTGTGGTTGGAGGTAGATGAGTTGGTTGTCAGTCAGTTCTGGTGGTCAGTCTTTTATATTTCTTTTAGGGTTCACGTGCCAAAATGGGTTCCGGTGGGCCTGGTGCTCACGGAAAATACGGCAATAGCCGGCGTATGGTTTCATGAGAAGTTGACTCCATACGTGGATCTGAGGAGTGATCCGGCACTTTATTTGTGAATCCGACTTTATACACATTTGAGTCGTTTATCGAGTCATGCCACTTGGCGTAAGTAGTTGTAGTAGAGGAGGTTAGCGGAGGAAAAATAAAAAAGACAAAATACATATATAAATAACTAAATATATATGCATTGCATTATTTATTTATTTTTAGTTTGTTGACTTATATATATATAATGAATAGTTGACTCACTCTTTTCCTTCGTTTTCTCGTCTTTGTTTATTTTATTATTCTAGGTGGAGGTACGGATGTACAGAGTTCCAGGACAGGTTAAGCTGTTGGGCGGGACTGCGAGCGGGCTAGATTTTTGGGTTGTGTGGGTAGCCTAGACACTCATAGCCTATTTAGTTTGGTGTAATACTTTATAAATGATGTACATTAGGAGTAGTTGTGTAGGAAACGTACTGATGTAATATAATTTTTGGTGTAATATAAGTCGGAGACGAGTGCTTAGAAAGTTGTATTCTCTTCAAGTGTGTTTTCTTTAGTTTTCAAAGTCATGTCTCGGGTTTTACTGAAATTTGGGACGTGACAGATAAAATTGTAATCACCAAAAATGGTGTCTATGTAGGCCGTGGCTATATGGCCAACGACATGTTTAAGTTAAACGTAGGGACACCTGCTCTCAATAAAGGTGCTAAAGCTGAGGCTAGCACTAGTGATATAATGACTGTTGCCCAAGAGGCCAATAAAAATTCTAATTTTGATTATTTATTTGAGTCATTTCATTTGTGGCATGATAGATTAGGTCACGTGAATTATAATTGTTTAAAGAAATTAATTTCACTAAAACTAATACCAAATTTCGTTTTTGATAAGCAACACAAATGTGAGATTTGTGTAGAGGTAAAATTAACAAAATCATCGTTTTAACATGTTGAACGAGAAAGTGAACCTCTCGGTCTAATACACACGGATGTATGTGACTTAAAGTTTATATAAACACGAGGAGGGAAAAAGTACTTTATCACCTTTATAGATGATTGTACTAGATACTGTTATGTTTACTTAATGAGAAGTAAAGACGAAGCAGTAAAGAAATTCGCTCTTTATAAGACCAAAGTTGAAAATCAATTCAATAGAAAAATTAAAACATTGAGAAGTGATAGAGGCGGTGAATTTGAATCACCGTTTGAACAGATATGCGCTGAAAGCGGCATTATACATCAAACCATAGCCCCATACACTCCCGAGCAAAATGGGGTTGCTGAGCGTAAAAATAGAACGCTAAAGGAAATGATGAATGCTATGCTAATCAGTTCTGGATTACCCCAGAAAATATGGGGGGAAGCGATACTTTCCGCAAACTATCTTTTAAACAAGTTACCACATAAGAAGCGAGGTAAGACTCCATATGAATTATGGAAAGGTCATCAACCCAGTTATAAGAACCAGCGGGTTTGGTATTGTCTCGCAAAGGTCCTAGTTCCCACTCCTAAGAGGATGAGAATTGGTCCTAAAACGGTGGACTGTGTGTTCATTGGATATGCACATAATAGTAGTGCATATCGGTTTCTCGTGCACAAGTCAGACAACCCCGATGTGCACGTAGATACGTATATGGAAAGACGAGAGGCCTCTTTCTTTGAGGATATCTTTCCCTGTAAATTACCTACATCTGTACCAACTCAAGAGTTGAATAGTGAAGGAAATGTGGGGGCAAGTGAACCGACAGAGGAAGAGGAAGAGCCTCGGCGTAGCAAAAGGGCAAGGAAGGAAACTTCCTTTGGACCTGATTTCTTAACCTTCATGGTTGAAGGCGAACCGGTGACATATAAACAAGCAATGTCAACACCGGATTCCCAATATTGGGAAGAATATATTCAAAATGAGATTGAATCAATCATGCAAAACCACACTTGGGAACTAGTGGATCTTCCGAGAGGATGTAAGCCCCTAGGTCACAAGTGGATCTTCAAGAGGAAGTTAAGGGTTGACGGCACGATTGAGAAATACAAGGCGAGACTTGTAGTAAAAGGCTTCAGGCTCTCGCAGCTTTGTTTGATATGGAAATACATCAAATGGATGTAAAGACGGCGTTTCTAAATGGAGAACTGGAAGAAGAGATTTACTTGTAACAACCGGAAGGGTTTGTAGTTCCTGGTAAAGAGCACCAAGTGTGTAAACTTGTAAAGTCTCCATATGGACTCAAACAAGTGCCAAAGCAATGGCACGAAAAGTTTGATAGAATTATGCTATCAAATGGTTTTCGCATTAATGAGTGCGATAAATGTGTCTACTCTAAAGAAAGTGGAAGAGACTGTGTCGTAGTCTGTCTCTATGTGGATGACATGATCATAATAGGGAGTACTTATAGAATCAGTTCCACAAAGAAAATGTTGTCACAACACTTCGATATGAAGGATCTGGGTATAGCTGATGTAATACTTGGTATGAAGATTACCAAAACATCACAGGGGTATGCCTTGTCACAAGGTCACTATGTTAAACAAGAATTAGACAAGTTTGACAAGGGCAGTAAGGCGATGTCTAGAACCCCAATTGAGTTCAACTGTAACCTGAAAAAGAATTTCGATAAGAGTGTGAATCAATTGGAATTCTCTTGAGTCATAGGAAGTATCATGTATATAATGAATTGCACTAGACCAGACATAGCAAACTCAGTGAGTAGACTGAGGAGGTACACCAGTAATCCGAATGAGGAACACTGGAAGGCCATAATGAAACTTCTCAGATATATGAGGTTTTTAGCCGATTACGGGCTGCACTATACCAGATATCCAGCGGTACTGGAAGGGTACTCAGATGCCAACTGGATATCAGACTCCAATAGCACAAGGTCCACGAGTGGATATGTGTTTATAATGGGAGGAGCTGTTGTGTCTTGGAGATCCTCCAAACAGACGTGTATTGCAAGGTCAACTATGGAATCTGAATTCATAGAGTTAGACTTAGCAACCGAAGAGGCAGACTGGCTGAGAAGTCTTTTGGAAGGTATTCCAATGTGGCCAAAACCTGTTCCCGCAATAAGCATGCATTGTGATAGTCAATCATCTATTGTGCGGGCTCAGGATCATATGTATAATGGAAAGTCTCGACATATATGTCGGAGACATAAATCCGTAAGGGAATTGTTATCCAATGGTGTGGTATCCTTAGATTTTGTGAGATCAAAGGAAAACATAGCGGATCCATTAACAAAAGGCTTGACTCAAGTAAGAGTCGAAACATTATCGAACGGAATGGGATTAAAACCCATTAAATTGGTGGCCCCCCCATAGGCAACCCAACCTAAACGGAATACTTCTTGATAGGTTCAAAGGGAAACTGAACTGTGAGGGCAACCGAACAAAGTACTCGGGAACCTGGAGTTCCCAGCCCATTTCTGCGATGACAGAGTGATAGACCTGTACCATTGTAAGGGTGAGCTTGAGGCTCTTAATGATCCAAGTAACTCGACGGTCGAGTAAAGTGAGTCAGGACACTTTCGACTTGGAACACCTATAACGAGTGTGTAAGGCCGGTACCATGTGATGAGCTTGGGCTAATTCACTAGAGCACTCAGTTGAAGTTGCCAAGGCAGTCCAGGCCAAATATGGACAACAACTAAAGGGCTTAGTACGTGGGTAGAGAGGGCACTGTGCGGGTGCCATTCGGGGATACACAAAGCTTGATGGTTCAAGGCTTTACCGCTACCTAATAGCAGTATTCTGGGTGGTACTCCGCTATGGCAGGGTCAAGGCGCATGCTACCTGACCTTAGGCAGTGAACTTTTGTGGTTCTCTTGATTTTCATTTAGGACATGGGCTTTTAAGCCAATTGCATTCATGTGGGGGATTGTTGGAAAAACCATGTTTAACACGGTAGTTTTTGAATGGTCACGAGACCATCTTTGAGTCCAGATTCCAAGTGACAGCCGTTGTCTTTTGGCACCATACTCAAGACGGTTGAGTAGATGGTATGACAAGTTTCGTAACGGTATGTCGCATGACCTATTTGGAGAATGGGAGTGAATGTAAATTGACGTCAAAGATTGGGGTTGAGAAAGAGGAAAACTTTTAATGTTGGAAAATGGGTTTAATGAGGATAACTCATTGAGATTTGTCCCACATTGGAAAATGAAGTGTCATTTTTACAATATATATATACTAAGGTATCCCATGTGGATATTAAGTAGTGTGTCCACATACACATGTGTATTGTGTACCACACTTGCGCTTGCTCGTCGGGCCCACTTGCTCGTCGGGTACACTTGCTCGTCGGACGCACTTGCTCGTCGGGCGTGCCTGTTCGGGAAAAGTGCGTCTGTTCGGGAAAAGTGCGCCTCTTCAGGAAAAGCGCGCCTCTTCAGGAAAAGTGTGCATGTTCGGGGAAAGCGCACCTGTTCGGGAAAAGTGCGTCTGCTCGGGAAAAACATGCCTGTTCGGGAAAAGTGTGCCTATTCGGGGAAAGCGCGCCTGTTCGGGAAAAGCGTGCCTGATCGGAAAAAGCTTCCAGCAAAGCTGTAACTGTTGCAATAAATATGAATTCATTGCAAAGTTAACACTGCAGTTTCGAATTTCAAAAAAAAAAAACTGACAGTAGTAAAGTGACTTTAATGGCTGAGATACTCAGCAAGCCTATAAATAGCCAGACCCCCCACATGTCAAATAGAACATTCTGAAATCAAAACAAAGCAGCATATATCATCTCTCTAAACAGTAGCATTACATTTTAGAATCAGAGAGAACCACCCACCAACAGCTCGACCTTGACTCGTCGCCAGTTTTCGGCGAGTCATCCGAGACGTTGTACCTTGGGATCGAAGCGCCAACGCAACCAGAAACATCAAGGTGGTTGGGCGAATATCGGTTAAGGGCATACTGTTAAACAGTAGCCTCGTCTTTTTAATTCTGTTCATTTCAATTATGTTATTATTTATATTGTCTTTTCAATTCTGTAATTTTATTTCAGTATTTTAATTTGCTGTCCTTAGCTGTAGCTTTTCAATTCTGTCTTTACCTTTCTGTAATTTCTTTAAAGTTCTGTTTTTTGCTGTAATTTCAATTCTGTAATTTAATTCAGTAATTAGAATAGTTTCAATTCAGTCATGTTATTTCAATTTAAATCAAAATAGTCCGGCTGTTAAGTTTATACTTTCCAGTCCGACAATTTCTATTAATACCAATTCAGTACATCAGATTATTAATTAATAATAATCTGAATAACGTTTGCTTTAATTACTATTCAGTACCTACATGTTGTAATCGTTAATTTCCTTTCCAATTCGAAATTAATAAAGATTACACTGGTTTTTGTTTATTCTTTTAGTCCTTTAATTATTATTTAATTGTTATTTCGTACACGGAAACCAACACATCCTTGGCAAACAAATTGGAGATCGGTAGCACTTTAAGATTATTATTAGGTTTTACTATCACTTGTAATTTTTATTAGCATAATATACATTTTTTAAACATTTTAATTTGTTTTTGTTACCAACTACATTAAATATAAAATGTATACAAATTCTATTTTGAGTCGTTATCCATTACACTTTCTCTCTCTACAGTCCCAGATCTGTTTTGGGCGCTATCTCATCTCTCATTCTATAACTCTTCGGTGGCGGCGGGTGACGGCAAATCATGGAGGAGACGGCGATCTCCGTCGAGTTATGATCTGACTTCTATTTCTCTCCTTAGCGGTATCTCTCTTTACCCTGTCTCTCTCTAACTGAATTCTCATGTTCTCTCTCTTTCTCGCTGGATCCCTCTCTGTGTGTGTAATATATATGTATGTATATATATAAATATATATATATATATGTATATATATATATATATATATATTTTTTTTATATATATATATATTTATATATATACATATATATATATATATATATTTATATATATACAAATATTATCTGTTTATATAAAATAAGATCAATCTAACCCCCTGACCTCGCTCTTCTCCTTTCGAATCTCTCTCTGTATATAAATATACTAGCGAAGCTGTCCACGCGATGTGTTGGTCTGACGCTAACCTATATTCATAGATACTAATTAAATCGAATATAAACTTGACAACCATAAAATTGAAATCACATAAATTAATAACAATAATATTATTGAAAAAAAAAAGGAAGTTTTGATACCTGAAATAGTAAAAAAATTGAATAGATAGAGAGAGAAGAGGAGAGAGAACAAATGAATTTGAAAGTGGGATGACAGTTAACGTAACATAGCAGTTTTATTTAATATTTATTTTATTTGCAATTTATGTAATTAAAGGGGGGTTTTTATAAATATTATTTCAAGGATTCATAAGGGGTCTTGACATAAAGTAATAGTATAGATATATGTATATCTGTGTAAATATATGTGTGTGTATATATATATTCTTCCTCAGTTGCCTCGACCGAGCTCTTCCTCCGTCAGTTACATACACACGTTGTCGTCGAAGATCCCCTTCATCAGAGCTCGTCGCTGGCGGTGGTGGTTAGGTTTGACCTAGCTGCTGCATCTCGTTATAACAGGAGGACTGAATTTGGAAAATTCAACTAAATATATTATTTATAATTTGATCCTTGAACTAAAGTAGTAATATAAAAACAGTACTCATAACTTGTGTATTTAGTATGGGATTAAAATGTCTAAATAAATTGTTTATTGGTATAATAAATTGTATTAGTTTGTTAAAAAAATTAAATTAGATTGTCAAAAAATTTATATTAGATTGCCAAAAAATTTGTACTAGATTGTCACAAAAATTGCATTAGATTATCAAAAAAAAATATTAGATTGTCAAATTTTTTGTATTAAATTGCTGAAAAATTTGAATTATATTGTTAAACTTTTTGTATTAGATTGTCAAAAAAATTATATTAGATTGTCACAAATATTGTATTAGATTGTCAAAAAAATATATTATATTGTTAAAAAAAAATCATTAGATAGATTGTCAAATTTTTTGTATTATATTGCTGAAAAAATTAAATTATATTGTTAAAATTTTTACATTAGATTGTCAAAAAAATTTATTAGATTGTCAAGAAAATTATATTAAATTGACAAAAAAAAAGTTATTAGATTGGCAGAAAAAAGTTATTAGATTGTCAAAAAAGTTGTATTACATTGTCACAAAAAAGTTATTAAATTGTATTACATTATATTAGATTGTATTATAATTTTTTTTTCCAATTTTTTTTTTCAAATTTTATGAATTTTCTGGAATTTTTAATTTTTTCCGGAATTTTTAGATTTTTTTGAGTATTTTTTATTTTTCCGGAATTTTTATAAATTTTGTATTAGATTATTTAAAAAACAATTTTTGTTTTTTTTTGTTTTTTGTAAAAAAATTAATTTTTTTTTATTTTTAAAGATTTTTTTTTGGATTTTTTTCCTATTTTTTATTTTTTTTCCATTTTTTAATTTTTTTTTCCATATTTTCAGTTTTTTTCCAATTTTTCTGGATTTTTTTTTTATGGTTTTTTTTTAATGATTTTGTTAGTCAACGGCGGTCAATGCCGAAGACCGGTCAATGCTGTTGATCTTGGTCAAAGTTTTATTTGGCCAAATGTGTTGGACTTTTGTGTATTAGAAATGCGATACTAATTTGCAATAAATAGTTTGTAATGATACTAATACTTAAATATATAGTTTCAAACGGTAACCAATAAAAATTCACTCCAATGGGGGGTGGGTGGGGGGGGGGGGGGGGGGGGGGGGGTGGGGTGGGGGGGCACATGCCAAAACCGTCTTTGCAAGTGTAGAGCTACAACAACTAAGTCATTGTTATTATTTATCAATGTTAGCTTTGCATGGTATACATAGTTGTCCGTGCTTCTTTTACCATCATTGGATTATTATGTGAGTGGTTTTTTTAAGTAAGTATTTACATGCAAAATTATATATATATATATTGAATTACAAGTTGCAGGTTATAAAAGAGAAAAATTATTTGTGTTACGTTGATGAAAAAAAAATGATTTATACGTCGATGAACATATATAATTTATTGAGAAAATTTTATGTTTTGGTGATCGTTATAATTTATATTTGGATTTAAGCTTATAAAAATGAAAAAGATACTTGGTAAGTTCAAGTAAAAAGAATAAAGAGATTCAGAAAGTCTGAATTTACAGAATAAATAGAATCATGAAGTCTGATTCCACAGAATAAAAAGATACAAGAAGTGTGGATCTAACAGAATAAAGAGATTCGGAAAATCTGAATCCAGCATAATTTCTCATTATACTTATCGTATTGATCACACGTTTTAAAATATTTGAAAGAGATTTATTTGATCGAGAAGGTTTCAGTTTTCAAGAAACGTTTTATATTATCTTGCATTGGGTATTTTTTTTTTATTAAAGTTAAACTTGATGTTTTTGAAAGAAAATAAAATAAAAAGAGCAAAACCTAAGTTTGACCTTATATTATATTGTAAATTTTATCACACAATAAGCTCGTTTAGATTACCCTCGTTTTTAAAATGTTTTCAGATATATAGAGTTGAGATCGAGTTAGTTATTTCCATTGCGTTTATACATTAGTTTAGCTTGTAAAGAACGTGAATATCGATGTTGTAATCAATGAACTATTTGATAGGAAATGAGCATTTTATTGTGTATTTTATAAGTATATTAATTTAGTATTTGTCTAGCATGTGCTGCCGTTCGTGTTATTCGGCCGTGTGACGCCCTATTGAGTTTCGGCTGTTACACATATAAGTTCATAGAGAAAATAAAAGGAAAAAAATGAAGTTAATGAAGACATTTAGTTTAAAAAAAGAATCATTATAGAAAATTTTAGATACAATAAAATAAAATAAAATAAAACCGAGAGTTTCTTATAGCATCAGACTATATAATGCTACGTGATGTTCTCGTTTGTAATACTAAATAATAATACGCGATGCACCATGATACTACGCTATTTTTTACTTTAAGTTTTATAATACTAAATGATACTACGTACGTGATAGTTGATACATCATAATGTTGCATGATGCTATATTCTTTTTTATATATAGAAAAGTACAAAGTATTTCATATCATTAAAACTATATAATATAATGGTACGTGATGATGCTACATGATACCTTTTTTTCTCACTAATTTTACTATATTGGAGTAATACAATAAAACAATGCGATGCTATATTATCACTAATTTTTCTCAATAATGTTTTTTTTCGAATTAAATAATAATAGCATCATGACACATTACAAAGCATTACAAATTATATGCAGTACAAAGTTAAAAACAAAGACTAAAAAGAAGTAACATCATATAACATATGTAGTAGTATCATGTAACATATGTAATATTATCACGTAGTATCATGTAACATATAAAAATAAATAAAAAATACAATACATATTGAAACTATCTTGTTTTTATTTTTTTTGAAAATACGAATTCGTTTTTGGAAATATCAAATATATATACATAAAAAAAAAAAAAAAAAAAAACTAATACCACAATAGGATGCCGAATGCGGTATAGATGACTGGACGAGGGTAGGAGGCTATTATTGCTTGACTTGAAAAGCTATTAAGTTTCATATGACAAAGTGGCAATGGCAATACTTGACTTGAAAAACTAATACCACAATAGTTTCATATGATGACAATGGCAATGCTTTACCTTTTATTGCTTGACTTGAAAAGCTATTCAGTTTCTATCCTGGATTAGTATTACCCCCAACCATAACTTTCTGGCACTCTTTTTTTGTGAAATCTAGTAATGTTAACATTGGGAGCTTAATTTGAAAATAAACAAAACACTGGGGAGCTAGTTGCAGTTCTGTTTTAACTCCTATTATAGGCTTCGTCGCTTCGACTGTTTATATTGATCTGCCCCTGGTAATTCGCTAAAATGCTAAGTACTCAGCTACTAAATTCTCAAGCATGTATGTCTTCCCTATCCTCTATTCTCAACTTCTCATCTTCATATCCTGTATAGTCGAAGCAGGCACATAGCTATAATCCCCAAGCAAAAGTCAGAAGTTCAATAAAAAAATTAATGGCTCGTCGAAGGACACAAGAAACTTTGAATACCCTCCAAAAACTACTTGGTCCAGAGATAAAGAAGTTTCAGAGCAGTTTGATGCTGGACATATAAGTTAGAAGTAAAACTATTATAAAAGTTCAGAAATAAAGTGACTTATTATATATTTGTCAAAATCTAGTAAAAAATATATAGGCAGAGTTTTACTTGGTACAGTTACTTATAAGTTAGTATAACTTAGTAATATATAGGGGTCAGAGCTCAATCTGTCAAATAGAAGGCCGACCGTTGTTTTCTACTTCACAAAAAAATGTTAATGTTGCCTCTAAATATTATACTCGTGATTACAAAAAAAAAAAAAAAAAAAAAAATTATACTCGTACTACTAGTAGAAGGTGTAGTAACAGTAGTACAAATACAATTTCAATACCAAAATTTCAAAAGATGGAGACTAATGTAACTAAGTCTTGGTTGTAGGAAGGATGACTACTAGTTTGTGATTCCGAGTAGCGGTCAAATAGGAAAAGGGAGAGTTGTTGCGTTATATGAATAGGGTGTGGTGGTATTAAAAAAGAATTGTGTTTTTTTTCTTCAGAAAAGGCTTCTAGATGTTGTCTGGTGTGTTAGTTCTGACCAACATCTACTGGGGTGCGAATCCGAATTGGATTGTAACACACCTGATTTTACCTCTAAACAAACTGAACTGATATTTTTTTGAGAAAGAGCAAAATGTCCAAACTATCAGATGGAAGAGTTGTTTAAAAAGCATAGCAACTATGCACGATCTAATATTTATACTCGTCATCTAAGTTCTTGGAAGTTTTTTCAATGAAGAATAGTTTGCGATGAAGTATGGAAAAGAGATCAAACCCCTTGAAACGCACATTTTACTTGATTGTGTCGCATTGTGATTATAAACCTCAAAAGTTTTCTGAAGTAAATAACTATACGTACTTCCACTTGTGTTCTCTTATTTTTATTTTTGTGTGTGTAGAAATTAGAATAGGGAACCAGTCAACTAGGAATTGAAGGACCAAATTCCTACCATACAGAATAAGGCATTATATAGAATTATATGCATGGGCCTACCATACAGAACCAAAATTCCAGTGGAGTGGGGTTAAGTCCATGGTCCAAAGACTCCAAACATTGAAATTTCGTATACAAAATCCAAATTACTTTGGCTAAATCATACCTAAGCTTTACACGATGAATAAATTAGGTGGAGAGAATGGTGGGCTGCAAACCACCGTATTGATACAAAAATTATGAAAAAGAATTATACATATTTTAATTAAAATCTTCAAAACTAATAATTCAGCCATCATTTACCAAAATTAATGTTTCAGCACTTCAATTTAAAGTTCTTTGGTTCCTTCCCTGACTTCAAATACATGCAAAATGAAGATATCAGTATCCAAAAAAGTCATTTCATCATTCTCCTTGTATCGATGTGCCTACTTGTCAAACCATATGGAAGTTTGAATTTTGACCGTTCCTTTGCACTCGTTTTTCTCCACTAGTAAACAAAGGAGTGCAAAAACCCAGCAGCTTCCGTCCTTACGACTTTGTCAAAAAGTGATTCCCATCGTTCTCAAGCTACTAATCAATTTCTCTATATAAACAGCCCAAATGCTAACAAACCATAAATCACACACAACAATATACAGTTAATCTCAATAAACATTAAAATTATGAAGGGAGGAGCTCCAATGAAGTTGATACTAATGGCCTTGACTCTGGTGGCTCTAACAAGCCGCCAGAGCCTTGTTACTGGGGCCGAAATTAGCCTGAGTCAGTGCAGGGAGCAGAGGCAAAAGTGTGTGAGCGAGTGCAAATTTATTTTGTTTGGTCGTGCTCCATCAGCGGCTTGTTGTCAAATTGTAAGGGCTGTCAAGTTTGAGTGTGTGTGCCCCGCAGTTAGCCCCAAGTTAGCTTCCCTCCTATCCCTCGGAAAAGCTATAAAACTCCTCAGGGATTGCAAAAGAGTCGTCCCTCACAGATTTCAGTGTGGCAGTAAGTACATCTATGATATACAAATTCTAATACAGTCAAAAAATAAATGAAAATTTATAGTTTACTACATTGACGTATTGGTGTTTAAGAAATTGCATACACACCTATCAAGATTAACGATTTTTATACCCATCTATTATCAACCAACCAATCAACATACTGGTGTTAAAAAAGTGAACGGAAATAAGCAAATGACAATATTGCCCTTACATTTTATTGTTATTTAAAATGCCACGTCATTTATCTCCTTATACTACTATTTAAATACAACGGAGATCCTCAAAGTCTTAACAAGAAATATTTTAGTAATTACACTTTCAAAACAATTTAATTTAGTATTTTTACTTTAAATTTAAGCTACTAAGGTCCATAAACTTTTAAAAATTACAAAATTATTTAAATTAAAATTACAAAACTGAAATTTCAATAAATCAAAAGCTTCAAATTTAAATATGAATACAAATAATTACAGAGAATATGTAGTACTAAATCTGTTGGAAAATAAAACTGTGAGTCACACTCTAATTTGCTGAAACTGTTTAATGTTGAACTGCAAACAAAGGGTTCTGATTGAAGATAGCCCAACTAGTTAAATTTACAAAATGTAGTTCATGTTTAATAGTAACCCGCCGCTAGGGTTTTATGTACATGAGCGCCACCACCATATTTCGGTCACAGACAAGCTCCTCTTAGCCAGAAACGTGGCATGATTGGGGAGAGACGTATTTATGTATATATCTAACAATGTGTGTATATATATATATAAATAAATATAAATATATATATAGGGAAATGTTATACGAACATCAACTTAGACATCAACTTGGACACTTTTTCGTAAAAACGCTCCAAATCAAGATTTGGTTAATGCAAATCTCCATGGTTTCACGACGGAAACACAAATATGCGTCTTGTTATATATATATATATATATATATATATATATATATATATATATATATATATATATATATCTAAATACATGTACATGTATCTTGTGTTTATGTAAAGAGTTATTTTATTTTTAATTTCTTTTAAATCTTTGGATCAAATTTAACAATACAAATGACCATTTTACCCCTAAATAACACAGACTTTTGTTAAGTCTGTTAACGTAAAATAGACGGAGTGTGCTGATTGAACGAGTTCGTATAAGTAGGTATGCAAATCATTAATCTTGAAAGCTGGGTATGCAGTTTCTTAACCACCAATAGTTCGGTGTGGTAAACAATAATTTTCCCAAAAATAAATTGTTATCGGGTTTGTGTTCTTATTAGAATCCTTGTTATTCTAAATTTTTAATTCGTCACATTAACTTTTAAAAAAAATAATCATGACATCAGTGGATGAACTAGCTACGGGCAAAAAGGGCTACGACATCCCATATTAAGAAAATTTTGAAAATTTCTCATATTTTTGCTGAAAAATTGACGATTATAATCTTTTAAGCACCCCCATAATTACATAAAAATATAAACATGCAATTCAGTCTCAACCATATTCAAATCTTGGTTCCTCTGCATGACATGCCATAATGTTTTTAAAAAATATGGGTAACTTTAGTTCTTGTATTGCACTAATGCAGAAATTACATGTTTTTGAAAGAAGTCATGGTTTGTAGTATTCAGAAACTGTAAAAACGAACTCTATTGTTGACGTACGATTACGTATTTTGTTAATTGTGCTTTAGAGCTGCCATTATAATGTAATTTGTAAAACTTTTATTCCCATATAATCAAACACATGCTGCTGTAATAGGTTGTATTGTATTGTTTCCTTGGATATTGATTCAGACCACAAAAGTAAAAAAAAAAAACTACATTTTCCCAAGTGATAATTCCATCATTTGATGCATTCTGATAGCAAATTTATCTTATTTTTTTTCTCAATGGCAGGTCTACATTTTCCTTAAAATTTCCGCAGCTAGCGTTGCAGCGTGCCTAGTCATCTATGTGGCTCTTTCCCAAATTGACAGGGTGCTTTTGTTTTTTATCTCTATTGTCGGAGACTACTCCATTTAGTGTTATAGAGAGGTAATCAGAAGTTGTAATACAAGGTTTTGGCAATAAACGAGATTAGTCTCCTATCTTAGTACATATTCAGTTCTTCTGACACACAAAAATAATAATATCCATCATAACCACAAGTTTCACTTGCAATCAAATTTACCACTGGGGTTCAGAAATCCACCGCAGTTAGCCAGTTACCCAAAGACAGAAATAATGACAAACAACACAAAAATGATAGAAAACAATCTTGCAGAAAACACGATAGATGTTTTGTTAACAATCTACATCAATCTCTATGTCTAGTTCCGGCCACTGCGGTTGGATTTACATCATATCTGATCAGTGATTGCAAACACTTCAATAGTTTGTTCACTCTAAAAATATCCTCTGAATCGTTTTTCCAAGAATCCGTGTTCTTCTTGGTATAGAGATAAGTAGTTGTGAATGTTACTTTCTTATTTTTTTTACCTTCAAAAAAACATAAGAAAAAGTATACCATAACTCGCTACGTGCTGTTTGGGAATTAAGAAAAAGTCTGCCTTGACTACCCTCCGAAAACTACTTGATATGACGTGAAAATGCTACCCGATTAAGCGATATTCGGTAGTAACCTGATCCATATATTTTTTATGTGAATCGATTACTTAAAGGGAAAAAATACATTTAGTACACAAAACTATATTGCTGTTAACGATTTGGATACCCAACTTTCAAATTTTTCAATTTAGTTACCACAGTATAATAACTTTCCAATTTAAGTACCACCATCTAAATAAATCACGGAATTATGTCACGTCATATTTGACAAACATTAATTTGAGAGACTAATTTGACAATTTTTCACAAAAATATGTCATCATAGAAAAAAAAAATCTCAATTTCACACATAAAAAAAATTAGCATATAATCCAAATTTTTGTTATGTGTGAAATTGGAAGAAACGTTTTTATAGGATGACATATTTTTGTGCAAAATTGTCAAATTAGCCTCTCAAATTAATGTTTGTCAAATGTCACGTGACATGATTCCGTAATTTATTTAGATGGTGGTATCTAAATTGGAAAGTTATTATAGTGTATTACCTAAATTAGAAAATTTGAAATATGGGTACCCAAATCGTTAAAAGCAGATAGTTTGGTGTAGTAAGCCTATAAAACTCCATTACTTAGACATGTGAAGCATAATTGATAGAAGGATGCGATGGTCATTTCCTTTATAATATAGGAAAGATAATTACACATTGTGCTAAACTCCAATTAACGAAGCTCATTACGTAAAAAGTCCATGATCTGACAAATGAAAGTGACATTTGCCAACATACTATGGAACACGTAACCCTATACATAGAGTCAAATAGCAGTATAATGTGATCAGCTGACGGAGAAGCAGAAAAAGTGTAGAGACTTTTCAGAGTTTGTATCACTAAAAAGTATACACAAGAAGTCATAGATCGAAGAGTTACACCGATCATTAGATAATTAATAGAAGTACATTGTAATTCACTCGATTAATCAATAAAGATATTTCCTCATCCAAATTATTGTTTTAACCATTTATATAACTATTGTCGAAAATCACGACCTGACCGAACAAAGTTTATGCATTATCACTACTTGATCCGGAGAATTAGAAGTTTCAGAGCAGCTTTGACGTTGGACATATAAGCTAGAAATAGAACTATTATCAAAGTTCAGTATCAAAATAAAATAGTGTATACTAATATGTCAAAATTTAGTAAATTTTCAGGCAGAGTTTTACTTGGTACAGTTATTTAAGTTATAACTTTCAATCTGTCAAATAGAAGCTCTGCACTTGTTTTCTCCTTCACAAAAAAATGTAAAATTCTACCTCTAAATATAATATTCGTACTAGTTGAAAATGGTTTCAAAATTCGTTAACGGACTAAAGACGGGAGGTGGCCTAGGCAAATAAGCATGGATTAAGCAGGGCGAAGCGGAAAAACCATATTTTAACATTTTAGTGGGGCATTTTGGATTTTCATTTGACATGCATATTGTAAATTCAATTAACAAAATAAATTAAAAATTTATACGTATAGTTTATCAGTATAGTATCAAGAATTAAACAAAATATTTGTAAATAGTATATATGTGTAGTCGATCATAAAGCAAACTAGATATTGATATGTATTCAAAGACAAATTACAAATGCAAATCTTGATTGATTATAAACAGACTTTTAGACTAAGAATTTATAAACATATTTAAAAAAAAACTGTACTCATTCCGACTAGAATAGCAAGCGTGTGCTTTGATTCACTCGGGACTACTTAGATTTAGTGTGTGGGATTGAGGGACCATCTCATTACTTGATCAATTATTTATCCAGATCTAACTTCATGCACATGAACACACATATACTAAGGTTTGTTTGACCAAATTATTCAAATTATAAGATCCATACCCTAACCTAAGGCTACCTCATATAGTCATACACTACAATCAAAAATTAAGACACTAACGGTTTACTTTTTAAAAACTGTTGTTAAAATAAGTGTTATTAAATTTTAACAACAGTTTAGGAACAAAAATTATTGGTAAATTGTTGCTAAATTTAGCGATACTTATTTTACCATCAGTTTAGCAACAGAAACTCTGATGTTAAGATGATATTTTATTGTAGCGATATAATGTTAAATTACAAACCAACAGTATTACTATCATAATAGTCAAAGTAAACCAACCGATCTATCGAAATGATGATTAATTACTATCACAAAGAAAAATTTCTGCAAACTATTTTAATAGGTCTTTATGACACTACTCTTCAAGTTTAATAAGTTCCTTCCTTTGTTTCTCTATTTATTCATTTCACAAAACAAGTAATTTATAGATTTGCAGTAACTTGCCTTTGGTTTATTTTAAAATTAAAGTAACCTGCATTGAAACGATTTTCCAAAATGAAACTCTTAATTCATAACTAATGAAAATGTTCAAACAAACACAGAAGCATTTAAAAACAAGCTCCAAAAGACCAGTATTAACAATGAATAAGGTATACATTAAACTATTAAAGGTTCTTACCAGACATAAGGGAAAAAAGTATATGTAAAGTAACTTTAACATAAACTCAGGGTCAGTCCTTATGTGAGTCAAACGAACCCTTTAGTAAATTCAATTAAGTTTAGAGAATATATATATATATATATATAAGTATGCTGCTTATATTTCAAATATAATGTCATGGTTTAGCTATACAACCAAAGGTTACCTGAACAACCATGATCAAGTTAGAATCACTCGGGATGTGTTTGTACTTTTTTCTTCTTACCTTTTATATTAATTTTTGAAAAAGTGTTTGAGGTTAAGGTTCGAATCACACGAGATGTGCTAAGTCAAAATCCGCTTTTAAAAAAAAAAACAAATCAAAATCCACTTTATAATTGAAAAGGTGCAAATATCTAAATTCAACTCAAGTGTCGTATATAAGCTAAACTATAACTACAAAATTGACGACTGACCTTTATATCAACTTCAATCATTATATGTGCTGTTTTTGTGTTCTAAGTTCTGTCAAGTTTAATTACTTGTCTTATCACGTCCCGTATTTGGGTAAACTTGAGTCGTGAATATTATTTAAAAGGAAAAGGTTTAAATACCGAAATATACGGAATGTCATTCGTTAATACATCAATCAATAGAACCAAATAAATAATTCAAGACATGCAGATAATCACATTTGATTCACTGTATTGACCTAAGGGTAACCAACGGTGTTCAAATATGACAACACAAACAATACAATACGTTTTTAGAAATTTCGGCATGAGCTTCGCGTATCTATTTGTTTTCATAAAATTAGACATGTCTGAAACAATACATAACAAAATCGCAACGCGATTACCAAATAATCCAACAAGGATAAATCAAATACAACCCAGCTGACATTCTATAAAATAGCGTAATCCAAAATACACAAGTGCACATGATAAGTTACTCCAACCAAAATAAAAATAATGTCGCGTTAAACGCTTACTAGGCCAACAAGTCTTAAAATAAGATAATGCCAAAATGAACAAAAAAACAAGTCTAGCGTGCGTGCGATCACGTGTAATATGATAATGAGCTTCATGCAAGCACTCTAAACTTCGTCACCGTCTACGTCAGCACCTGTACATCGATCGTGAACAAAATGTACAGAATCTCGCTTTAAAAACGACGTGTGCTACTAAACACGCACACACAATCCTAACATGTCAAATATGATATCTTGTCAAATAATGACAAAGGGAAATTGCACGAAAAACACATCAACGAGTATAACTCGCAACACAAGTAAATGAACATGTAATCAAGATCAACTCAATTAATAATAAAATAAAATAAAACAAGACTCAACGAAAAATAAAGTCGGGATTGCCTCACATGTACCCACTTTTAGAGTCACTCTGCTCTAGGACCCAAAGTACAATGGTTCCCTCACCCATACTCTGACACTAATATGTGACTAAAAGATATGGGGCCGACTTTAAAGGCACTAACTCTATGATACCGATATATCTAATCCTTGCGCAAGTTTTCGGGATCTCACCGTAAGCTGACACAGCTCCGCCTTAACACTTGGTACTACAATCCCTAAAATAAATATAAAATACTCCCAAAAACGTAAACGGTAAAATCCACAAATTGAAAATAAAATAAAAAACGCCACACTTTGTAATACTTTATTTAATCGAATATTAAAAATCATTTTAACACATCTATATCACGGTATCACCACAATTTTCACACAATATCACCCCTGTCACACTTTCACCACTTTCACACTTTCACGTTTTTAAAAGATTTAATTAAATAACACATTTAAATCACCTTATTTTTCCACAATTCATTTTATAATAAAAATAGTAAAATCGCAATACACAATATGATCACCATAAAAATAACGATGCGAAGCCTGTTACATACAAAATACAATAACATGAATTGTATTTTGTATGTAACCATTTTACATAGCTTAGCATAAAACAAACAACACACAAAAGCGCCTTTAAAGCGAAACCATATTTCTCCCCCTCGCTACACAAACGAGAGCTTGTTTGTCAAATACTCTCAAACTCAAGCCGAAACCCACATAACAGTTAGAATCAAATCTGGACAGCCCAAAACAGTCCTTCATTAGCCCTAAAATGTAATTAAAACGAGTTACGGATTAATATAAAAGTCACTAATTCGGATTATAGTAAATATTACCAAAAAAGTGTTTTTATAAAAGTTAAAATTAGATGAAACGGCTTATACGGATAGATAGCTCTTGAAGAATAGGATAAGAAAACATATTTGATTGTCGAAAACGGACACTCGATGACCTCGTAATCACTCATCAAAGCCACAGCCTTAAAACGCGAAAACCACCCACTACCGCCACCTACCACCGCGGCCTGACCAGACTGGTCTCCGGCCTGAACATCGGTGTTCTGGTCTCTCTCATGTCTGGACTCTCTCTCTCTATTCGTATATATATATATATATATATATATATGTACGGCGGCGTATGTATATGTATGTATGTATCCTTTGGTTATGCATGTTAAAACGAAATGTTAATTAATTTAGGATATATCCGTAATTAGAAAAATATAGTAGAACAAATTATTAATTAATTAGATTAGGTATATTGGTAATTATTAAAATATACTGAGGGTATTTTTGGAAAAATTGGGCAAATTTGGGCAATCTCATTTCTGTTGGGTTGGCTTATGATAAGATAATGATATATATATATAGGGGAGAGATCCATACACACATAAAAATACACATTATGTTTACATATCAATCACAACCCTCCATTTAGTTACTTTTAATGGTCAAAATTAGTTCATTTAATAATAAGAATAAACACATAATCTTGACCATTAAAAGTAAGTAAATGGAGGGTTGTGATTGATGTGTAAACATAATGTGTTTTTTTATGTGTGTATAGATCATCACTCATATATATATATATATATATATATATATATATATATATATATGGAAATGTTATATGAATATCATGAAAAACATCCAACTAGACACTTTTTCGTAAAAACGCTCCAAATCAAGATTTGGCTAATGCAAATCTCAATGGTTTCACGACGGGAACACAAATATACGTCTTATTTTTTTTTTCCGAGATGTATAATGACATGTTTTGAATTTTTAAATTTTACCATAATTTCGAAAACATGTCATTATACATTTCGGAAAAAAAAAAAAAACAAGACGCATATTTGTGTTCCCGTCGTGAAACCATTGAGATTTGCATTAACCAAATCTTGATTTGGAGCGTTTTTACGAAAAAGTGTCTAGATGAGTGTTTTTCATGATGTTCATATATTCTCCCCATATAGCAACAACAACAAAAAGATTTTATAAAAAATTATGTACAAAAAAATTGAGAATATCCTTTGGCATCAAGGGAATTTCACGTATAGATATTTAAAAAAGAATCGATCTAATCGAAGTCATATTGTGTACGGGATTTACTAAATTATTAATGGAAAATAGGCCACCAGGAATCGAAGAATTAAAGACGAATCTGCTGAGTAGTACCATGAGATGATGAGATCGTCACTCTATTCTTTACTAGGATACACTTAGAAGGGTTCATTTAATATAAAACCATAACATAAGTAAATAAAATTTATGCCAGGAAATATTAAGAGCAAATGAGTGATGAGAATTTGAAAGCAAGGTCGGCAATTCTGGGAGTACATATATAAGTAGATATATATCGTTCTAATTATTCCAGACTATGAAACTTGACCTAACTCGAGATTTATTGTCCCTAGCTAGTTAGGTTCATGAGAAATTATATATGTATGCTTGACACTTTACAGCAAATACAAAGCCCTTATTTAATCTTGCAGATTGATATTGTGCATGTACTACATAGACGATACACCATTTCTGGTGTTAAATTTACATCAATTAATAAATGGACCTTGGCATACTAAGTTAAGTCCATTAAAGACCTCAGTATCACAGGTGTTATGTGGGGGTAATACATTACTACCTGTTCCATATCTTTATTCTTCCCGATCTATAATTGTTATGGCCAAACTAACTCCAACTAGTTTCAATTGAGGACCACAAATGACAGTCAAATGTACTCCTACTGATAGAACATAAAAGTTGGACCCGAATGTTCTATTCGAGTATGAATCAACTCACACGTTGTAAAGGGGTATCCAACGCTTAAATGGGCTACAACATGCCTATTCTTCAAAGATGAGGGTGGATATTATTAAAAGCCCAAGCCCACTTGACAAGGGACCCATGTCTGAAAAATCACAGGAGATTGAGACATTTGTCAATATCGCATGAGACATAATTGCTTATAAATAGTCATCTATCCCCCCTAAAAGAATGACCAAAAAATCTACCTAAAAAATATAGAGAGAATGAGAGAAAAAAGAAAAAATTGTCAGAACTTGTCACATTCAAAAGCATACCGAGCAAGATACAAGACCGAACACCGAGATCGAAGGAAGATCAAGATCATCATAGCAAGTTGTGATACCGAGCATAGATATAAATAGGAAATTGTATTCCGAGCAAGTATTCCACCGAGGTTAATAAAGATTAAAGAAGGATTCATTATTTATTCTATTTTTATATATTATATTGTTGTTGAAAATCCTAACCCCACCCACGAAAGTTATGGCTTTATCAAATGGCGCCGTCTCCGGAAATCATCTAGTTCCCAACTAGCTTCGAAATCGAACACCAATACTCTATCAAACGAGCAACAATGGTAACCAATATAGAGGAAATCCATCCCGATACAATCGAAACCAATAACCAAAACGTACAAATTAGCCAACAAGACTTCGACGACCTACTTGCCATCCGCGACAGATATGACGCTATCCAGTCCGAAAACCAACCAACAACTTCCAATGTCCACCAAAAACAACAGACTGAACAACCACAACAGCTTGAAGGAATCGTCGACGAGAACCCTACTTTCTCGGATGACGAACAAGCATTGCCCGTATTAAGGAGCACAAGAAGGCGCTTACTCGTATCCCAGGCAGGACCGAGCTCAAGAACCCCATGGCCAACAGCCTCGGTTAATTCCAGTTCCCACCGAGTTCATCTTCCAATGAAAGAAGCCCACCGGTTCGGCATGCCAGAGGGCTTTGTCCTCGAGCAAACGTTCCGACCTCCAATGTTCCCACCGCGGGTAATTACCCCGTCCACGGTGGAAGTACAACCCCTCACTCCCCAAGCAGGGAACGAGGCCGCATTAACACAAGCCGAGCGAGGTCAGAACGCCCAGCTTCAAGCTCAGCTGGCCGCATGTATGTCCGCCATGGAGGCAGCAGGTATCACGATACCGCCCATTCAAACCGCCAATACACACGCAGACCCCCGACATGGCATGGAAGATTCTGCCTACAGAGCCGCCATGGAAGTGGCAGGGCTGTAACCAAATACAAGAGGACCCTACCAAGGGGGCAATGTCCCAGTAACGATCCCTCAAACATTCTCCCACCCAAACACGCTTACGGGACATACCATCGACGCGAACCAGCACGACAAGGGGTACCCCAACCACAGGGTCGTGGTAGGATACTACCCACAACCCCACCAGGGAGGATACCCCCCCCCCTCTACCAAGCACCGGATGAAGCGTTCCAACAGGCTTGGGACGTATGCCAAGAAACCCCATGTACCGAGCATATCACTCGGCACCGCAATCCTAGGGGGTTCATCATCCCCGAATTCAGGCTATACGATGGGAAAAGCTGCCCAATCGATCATCTGCGCCACTACAAAACGAGGATGGAATTGTGGAACGATGACCCTGCACTGATGTGCAAGTTTTTCAAAAATAGCTTGGGCCAAGAGGCTTCGTCGTGGTATCACAACCTGCCATGGGGTTCCATAGGAAGCTGGGCGGAGCTTCTCCGCGTGTACTCCACCCGATATGCTGCTCATCGGAAGAAGAATGTCAACATCGACACCCTTCTAAAAATGGCAATGCAGCCAAATGAACGACTCAATGATTATTGCATACGTTTCATCGACGTGGCAAACCAGATTCCGCAGTACGCCAATAACATAGCCATCCAAAACTTTATGAACTCCATCCCTGGCGGCTATTGGGCGAGAAGGAAGTTCATAGGCAAAAGCTTTCCGACCACTGACGCTCTGCTAGCCTATTGTACCCACCTTACCGATAAGAACGAAGAAATGCGAATCCTAAACCGAACTCTGCCAAGAAGAGAGTCGGTCCGAGAGGCACATGTGGGCCGCAAAAGAGCCAGGAACAATCAAGGGGAAGCATTCAAACCGACCAGAAGGGACAGAGGCCCCGAGGTCCATAGCAGGGCAGAGCAACCATGAGATCCCGAGCATAAACCGCTTCAGATTGCCTGCCCAACCCCGATCAACGAACATAAACCCCTTCAGATCACATACCCGACGCCAACCAAGCAGCCACCACAAGGCCGCTTCCAGGGAAGGGAAAGGCAGAAGAGCTTCGAACCGGTCAAACTGAGATACACTTTCAACCTGTCTGTCGAGGATATCCTTAAGGATATCTGCAGAGAAAGCTGGTATTCTCGACCAGAGCCGATTGCAACCCCAGCCGAGTATAGAGACTCCAAGCTCTTCTGCGCCTACCATGAGGACCACGGGCACCTCACCGAACACTGTCGCAACCTAGGATGGAAAATGAACTTATGGGGCGATGCGGGACACCTAACTAAGTTCATCAAAGGCGTTACGAACAAAGGAAAACAACTGACCATCGAGGGAGCCGACAACCGGCCGGGCAAAACAATCAACATTGTTCATCTGTCTAGGCCCAAGACCACGGGCGGGGAAAGGTCACAACAGCGGCAACTGGCACACTTTGGGCAAGTAGCCAAGGCGTCACAGGCGTCAACTTCTAAGCGGCAATGCATGCCGCAACGACACACGCCCATTTCCTTCTCAGATCTCGATGAAGAAGGGGTGATATACCCCCATGGGGACGCCATTAACCTCTGCGTACAAATGGGCATAGACACGGTCAGCAGAGTGCTTGTCGACCAAGGAGCCTCTTGTGATATCATGTACAAAGAGCTTTTCGACAAGATGGAGCTCAAGCTGCAGGACCTACAGCCAACCGACGTCACACTGATCGGGTTCATCTCCGAGACGACTAAACCATTAGGAAAGATCGTCCTCATGGTCACGACTGGATCTGTGTCGGTTCCTGTGGAGTTCTTGGTGGTCGACGACAATTCCGGCCACAACGCAATCTTGGGCCGACCATGGCTGCATGCCATGAGAGCCATACCGTCAACCTACCACCAAAAAGTAAATTACCCAAATGATAGGGGAGAAATAGAGACGGCCAGAGGATGTCAGGAGGATTCAAGACGCTGCGAAATCATTACCGCAGCTCTCAAAAAAAACAACTAGTCGTTGTCGAGCAACCCACTAGCACGAAAAAGCTGATTAGCCAAATAAGCCAAAACCGAAAGGGTCGTTGAAGAGCAAGTGGGAGAGGCGCTTAGGAGGGTGAACATCCCTAACATGGGCGAAGAACACTACTTCCTCATTGGTGATACTTCCTACAAAATCAAAAGCGTTCTGTAAACCGAAGAAATACTATGTATAAACTAGCTTACTAGTGCAGGTACTGCCTTACCTCCCCTGCTTAATAACATTATCTTTTGAATAAATGCATTATCTTGTCATACTGTCTAACAAGTGCAGCTGAAATTCTCAAACGGCATGCCTACGGGTAGGCCTAGGAATACTAAAGTCCTCCGATAAACAGGAGGCATCTGAAATTCTCAGACGGCATGCCTACGGGTATGCCTAGGAATACTATGAAATTCCCAAACGGCTACGTGCCTAGGAATACTATGAAATTCTCAAACGGCATGCCTACGGGTAGGCCTAGGAATACTATGAAATTCCCAAACGGCTACGTGCCTAGGAATACTATGAAATTCCCAAACGGCTACGTGCCTAGGAATACTATGAAATTCTCAAACGGCATGCATACGGGTAGGCCTAGGAATACTAAAGTCCTCCGATAAACCGGAGGCATATGAAATTCCCAAACGGCAGACGTGCCCAGGAATACTATGAAATTCTCAAACGGCATGCCTACGGGTAGGCCTAGGAATACTAAAGTCCTCCGATAAACCGGAGGTATCTGAAATTCTCAAACAGCATGCCTACGGGTATGCCTAGGAATACTAAAGTCCTTCGATGAACCAGAGGCATATGAAATTCCCAAACGGCTGAATGCCTAGGAATATTATAGATTCTCAAACGGCATGCCTAAGGGTATGCCTAGGAATACTCAAAAATGTGGCGCATGTGCAGGTACCAATAATCAAAAACCAAGCAAATGAAAGCTAAACAAAAAGGCAACATACAGGTACCAATAACTCAAACCCGCATTACGGGGGCAACCAGTTACCAAGCAAAAGAAAACGTAGGAAAACAATCCAATCAAGGAAATATTAACAAGACAATAAAAAGATCCCATATGCGAATAAAGGAGTGAAGCAAATAGTTCACGTCCGTGTTACGGAGGCAATAATGTACGACGAATAGATAAAGCAAGCAACTAAGACGAACTGATACATGACAAACATATCGGTACATGACTTAGCCCGACCTCCTTGTCATCTGTCGTCGTATCTTTGTCGGACTCTTGACCCTCAAAACGCTCCTCAGAAACGAGGAAATCGAAATTGGTCGTATAAATACCCACATGTTGCTCCACCTCGAGCCGGGCTGTGAATTCCGACCCCCTCGCATTTTCATGGGCAGCAGACGCACCCTTAAGACGAGCTTTGTCCACATGGTGCTGACGAGCTTCATACAGTTCAGCAGAGGCATCATGTCGACGTGTAGACGCACGAAAGAATTTCATCAAGACATTGGCCTGAGGTATTAACAGCTTTAATTTACCAAACCATTTATCCTTTAAATGCCAATACCGGGCGAGACGACGCTCTTGCACCTCATAAACATGTTCGGCGCGTCCTACATAAGCACGGAAGGACGCCGATTGAGTTCACAATTTTTTCTTAAGCCGAGCGCATTGAACTTGCAGCTTTTCGTTCTTTCCCATCAGGATATGAGGTAAATGGGCACGAGCCTCCTCTGCCGCGTCGGACGAACCCCCAACCTGGGCAGCACCAGTAGGTTCTTGCCCCACGCTAACAGGGGGCGCAGAGTCAATCTGCTGTACCACAGTAGGAAATGCCTACGAGGAAAAGAGGGAAAAAGACAGTGGCATCAATACAACTAAAGAACCGACAAAGCCAAATCTAAATAAATAATATTTTTTCATACAAGCCTGAAGAAACTCAAATTGCAAACTACTCTCAAAACTCAATCAGATAAATCCCCGATGGAAGCCGAGGTCTCGGCAGCATCAGCAAAATGAATGTCCCTCAGAGAGACTATCTGCGTGCCCAAACAACCCTTTATCAAGGCATCCAAGCTATTCAACGCATCCGTCGTTTTGGTTACCCGGGCCTTAGCGTCAGCCATACGCTCCGCTCGGGTCACACCATGGGTACCATTCACATACTCATACACCTCTAGTGCATGAGCCCGACTCCAATAGCCTTGACGAAGGATAATAACAAGTCCGCGTCTTCAAAAACGGCCCCCAACACCAAGTTCAAACTCGTCACCCGGCCCCGGGCTTCGTCACGAGAGCGTCGAAGTGCACCTAGAAGCTCTTTGGCCTTACCCTTGTTTGTTGTATAGTAAGCGGTCTTCTTGCTGAACTTCTCTCCCAAATCGCGTAACCGAATCGACAAGTTGGAAATATGAATATTCAGATCCTCGATTTTACGGCGAGCAGCATTTAATTCCGCAGTTAGGGACGCCTTAGACCTTTTCGGACCACCTATAACAGTATCATCTACACTACAACTAGGAGAGGCCCAGACCACCATGTCCAGGGGATTAACAGGT
Source organism: Primula veris (assembly GCA_963682055.1). Classification (NCBI taxonomy): domain Eukaryota; kingdom Viridiplantae; phylum Streptophyta; class Magnoliopsida; order Ericales; family Primulaceae; genus Primula; species Primula veris. Next base: position 8,725,630 of record OY821742.1, on the reverse strand, counting down.
ACCTGACAAGATTTTTATGTCCTTCAAAAGATGACGACAACGAACAACATGAAATTAACTAAGAAAGCCGAACAGGAAGAAAAAAGAGCACGTATATTATCAACTTCCCAACAAAATGTTCTTATAGATGCAAAAACAGCCCACAATCCGGGCACACAAAAAAAGGAGGGGGGGCACCCTACACTAAGCTGAATCGGAATATGGACGAAGCGCCGTTGAGGTCGTCTGCCCCGGCAGCCGTGGAAGCTCCTCATCCCGAAGGTTGGCCCAATCTAGAGGCTTCGGCGGTGCACCTTGTGGACAGGGATAAACCAATTCCGACCATGCCAGGTCCGACAGAGGTACCTTTACAAAGTTCAGAGCACGAACATGAGCGCAAAAGACAGAAAAATTGGCAACCGCTTTAAACTTTGTCCGCTCTTACAATTGCGCCGCCTTCAAAACAGCAACCTCGGATTTTTCAGCCTCCATATCCTCTGCCATGAGCACGTTATCGGCTTCTAATAGGTCATATTTTTCGACCATAACCTCCTTTTCGGCCTCCAACCTTTCAACCTCCTTGGTCAGGCGTACGTTATCTCCCACCACTTTATCATAATCATTGGCCAACTTTACCATCTGCGCTTTCTCCTCAGCCATTGCCTTATTCTCGGCAATTAGCTTCTCTTTCTCAGCCTCGAGCCCAGCCATTGCCTTGTTATCGGCAATCATCTTCTCTTTCTCGGCCTCGAGCGCCGTCAACTGATCCCTCAGTACTACGGTACCCATGAAAGCCTGTAATCAAAAACATTAGACACCAGCCACCTAAGAGCATAACGAACTATATAACAAAAGACACGCGAAACATACCCGAAGCGCATCATTGTTGGCCTGCTCGATAACCGTCCCTAAAGGACGAGCAGCCATTTCCTCTGCATCCTTGAAGACGAGGGGCTTCAGAGAAGTATACCCCATCCTTAAAGCTCGGGGTTGCTCCAACAATTTGCCCGCACACCGATCAATATAACGGGTCATTGCGACCCCGTCCACCACCACCTTTTCCGAGCTAGGGGGAACCTCATCCTCCCCTCCCATCCCAACCTCCTCGGCAATCTCTTTGCCGGCTACTACCTCCACTTCCTCCCTGACCTCCTTCTCCGACTGACCAGTCTCAGGGGCCGTGGGCCCACTCACATCCTCAGTTCGGATGGGCGACATGACGGGAAGGTTCATCGTATCCTCACCCATGTTCACCATGAGGTTAAGATGTCCGAATATGTTATCGAACGACCCCTGAAACACAACAATACCCATTGACCGGGCAAGGTCAAGGGTAACCAAGGAAGAAGTCAATAGCTGAAACATGATAACAGATAAAGAGACGAACAATGGAAGTAGAAGACAATTCACAAAAATATTGCACGTGCATCAACATCCGAGGAAGCCGCCTCGGTGGATTCATCTTGAGGAGCGATGACCGACGCCACGTCTGTAACGACATCAGGAACCTCCTCATTCCCCGATGTATCCGACACCCTAGACCTCTTCGGAGTCCCAGCAACGGTATCTGTTGCACGGCGCTTAGGACGAACAGGCCTCCTCCCACCCCGAGAAGCGTTTCGTGCCTTAATGATTTTGAGGAACTCCTTCTCCGGCTCTGTGGGAATCTCCGGCACAGGATTACCCTTGGTCACTGGCCCTGCAGGATAACCTAACAGCGTGGGAGCAGTACGACTTGTCGGGTCCTTAGTCGGTCCAGGCCCCCACCACTTCCACAGGGCTAAAAGAGCTTCGACATTGGGAGCGCCGAGGTCTGGAATATCGGGAGCAGTGGTTGCCGGTCCCGGAATCGGGTGCCCGGCACAACCCCAGTCTCCAGAAGCAATCACAATGCCCAGTTTATACTCATTGTTGGTATCCAGCAGACCGATGACCAGCCAAGAGAAGGAGCGCAACGTCTTCAAATAAGAGCTCCGACGATCAAAGCTCAAACTGTAGACCCCAAACACATCTTTTAGTTCGACATAGATCCCCGACACCTCCGACAACCTTCGAATACCATTCAAGGTACGGTAGCCATTAAGGGCCAATTGGGCCGGGGAAATCTGGAACGCCTCAAAAAACGAGGCCATCCATTCAGTGAAAGGAAGTCTAAGACCCCCCGTAAAGAACGTCGAGGAACGAACAGCTACCTTGCCGGCAGGAACAACCCCCATGACCTCCTCATCAGAGATAGGCAGTCGAATCTAAATGCCGTCGGGTATCCCGGCCAGTTTCTTGAAATCCTCTTCCACAAATGGGCCCACTTGAGCCACGCATTGGGCCAGAATTTCCTATCCAAAACAAAACAAAACAAAACAAAACAAAAAAAAAACTTCATCAATCTACAAACCAAAAACAAAACACACGAAACAGGGCCCCCCCCCCCCCCCCAATTACCAGCAACCCTACACTTTTCCAACAACCCAACAAACGAAAATCCTATACATAACGAAAAACCACCAATCACCAACATAGATAGACATATATAGGCAAGCAAGAACACATATCCACACAACATACCTGACAACAACAACAAATCAAACATAAGACCCTAAACACAAGAGATATACAGAAAGCCCCACAAAATACGGAAGCACTTACAGTCATGATTAAAGGGCAAACCGGAGATTACGGCAGCAAATATTTTAGCAATAAGAAGAAACCCTGGGGAGAGACAGAATATCTTTTGGCAGGAAACATAAACCCTAGAGAGAGAAAATAAGAGATCTTTTTCAGAAAGTTATGGGATAAAAACAAAAGGAGTTACTCAGCATAGTTAAAAAGGAGTGGAGCCACAAAAAGAATAAAATAATAACCGTCCTTTCGTGTGACAGAGGTTTACTTTTTTTTCAAGCCACATAAAAGTCCACAACCGTTATTTTCAACAAATCAACGCTTCAGATCCTGCCACCTCAGACTGTATATCCCACTACCCAATGCAGTTCACATCATTACACCTAAATAAACGGCCAGTGGACCCCACCACGAAAAGCTTACAACATACGCTACCCATAATACTACACCGAGGAGGCATCCCGGTAATATTCCTCGACGCCAAGCAGATTATTATCATAGGTCCACCGATCACGGTCGACGAAAACCGTTCCTAGCTCGACTGCTTTTCAGCATCCGATCTAGAAACGTTCTCCGGGGGGATAACCGTGCACTCTGCTCGGTGTCCAATACTGGGGGCCATCGTATGGTTTCAACATGAAGGCAAAGCAAAAAAAAAAAAAAATATATATATATATATAGACAGAATCAAATTGAAAAAGCAGAAGTTTTATTCATCCACGAAGGGGGATACAAACAAGCACGTACAACGGGAAAAGAAAAGTTTACAAGAAAAAACACCCATCCTATTTCTTGGAACTACCCCCCACGTCGGCATCCTTCTTCGCCAAGAGCTCCTCCAGACGCTCTTTTTCCCTGATCAAATGGGAAATAGCAATCTCCACTTGTTTTAAAGCATGAGATTGAGACTTGCACTTCTGCTCGGCTTCAAAACGAGCAGCACTTTTCTCCTCCCAATACTGTTTAAACCGTCTCACTTCGGTTTGAGCACACTTAAGAACGGCTTTTAGCCACGACATCTCAATTTCTTTTAACTGAAGTGGAGTCAATTCCTCTTCCCCGAAACTAGGGGGACGAGGTAACATAAAAGTAGGCTTCTCTTCGAGAAGGGCCTTCTTTTTGACAGCAGATCTAGTGATGGGAGTCATCTTGGATAAAAGCAAGTTAGAAGCAAAAATTATAAAACAAGAGAAAGGACTGGTAGTGAAGTACAAACAATAGGGAGGATTTATAAGGAATCAAAGGGCACAAGAAACGAAGAAACACAAAGTACGAGGCGTTGCAACAGTTCACAGGGCAAAGGCACGAGATACGAAAAGGTACAACTTCCTAGGTATAGAAAAGGAAAACGAAATACAAATTCCAAAGGGGAAAATACATCAGAGCACTGGCCCAATCAAATTAAAGATCAATGATCGGGAAAACCGAACTGCTAGACCGGGAGAAAGCTAACCGAGCAGAGCGATCTAATCAATCTTGATAGGAGTCATTCATGACAACCAAGCACTCATTCTCCCTGGAGAGGTCGGTGTTCGTCCTAGTAAGGACCCTGATGCGCTCCTCAAGCCGAGCATTCCTAACCGTCATACTAGCTAGGCCTTGAGGGGAGTTATCGAACTCATCCTGAGCATGATCCCAAATCTCCTCGGCCTGGTACCAAGAGTTGGCCAGGTGATTTTTGTGCAACAACAAATTATCAAGCTGTCGACTCAAGGCCGAAATCTCGGTCCACTTCATTGTCTCCTCGGGATGAGAGTCGAACAAACTCAAAGCCAAAACACCATACTCCTTCTCAAGACTGGCCATGCGATGACGGACCCAAGATACCTCAGCATCCAAATTCTTTCATCTGAGCATAATATCTCACTACGGGCACAGACATTCTGGAAAGTTGTTAATAGTACAGGTGGAAATGGGGAATGAGAGAAGAAAACATGAAGTTTGTGAGAGGTGATAAATCACAAAGAAAAGTTGAGTATTTATAGAGCAAATGTAGTATGGCCCTGTCTAACAATGCTTGGGAACATGCATCTTTGACCAGCTTGCCATGTCTCAGATGTCAGACGGCTACAGTACAACAAGAAATAAAGAGACAAGATATTCAAATGTCCACTTTTCAGAAAAACGACAAACCACAAGTGCAACATAAAAAGAAGTGCAAGATAAAGGGGCAAATATAAATTTCATTAATAAAGATGGGATACATCGCTGTTCATTACATCAGAGGACAACATCAAAAAGAAAATATATTACATCCAAGAAAGATCTATTACATCCAAGAAAAAGACCTATTACATCAAAGAAAAAGACCTATTACATCCGAGAAAAAGATCTATTACATCCGAGGAAAACCTATTACAGAAGATCATACAAAGAAGATCAACTATATCAGCAGGCCAAGCGAACAGGAGGCAGGAAGGAAAGAGGTAAAAAAGAGAAGAAAGAAGAAAAAGATGAAGAGGAACATAAAGAAGAAGTAAAAAAAATACGAAGAGAAGAAACATAAGAAAAAGAAGATGGAGAAAAAGAAAGAGGAGGCACAGAAGAAAAAGAAAAAGAGACAAAGAGAAGATGAAGAAATGAAGAAATGAAGAAAATTGGAAAAATAATAAAAAGAAAAGAAAAAGGGGAAGGCTAGGGGGAAGTCGATCGGTATCGATGAGAAGGCCCGGCCGAGACATCCCTATCTCTAAGCCTCGGATTCCTCCTCAACACCTCGTTCTCCTCGACCAGAGCCCGACGAGCTCGTCGGCAAAAATCCAGCTCGAACCTTAGCCAAGTTAACTCCCGGATCATCTCGGTATGGTGATCACGCATCACCTTTAACTCCTCCTCAGCATCCTTCAACAGCTTTAGTGCATGGCCATAAGAGGCTTCAAAAGCCTCAACTTGCATAGCCAAGGCAGATTTGGAGGAAGAACCAGCCATTTTTAGGAGGTTATGGGATAAAATTTTATATATGGCAAAGAGAGATAAGGGGGAGATTATGAATAAAACCATATGTTGAGAGGGTATTTATAGATAAATTAAGGAAGGATTAACGTGGGGAATTGCAACCGTTCGCCAATAGACTCTGGAAAAACATGGGTAATTGAGAAGACGCGTCTGTTGAGAAGGAAGGCTTGGATTCATGCAAATATTTTAAAAGGGTAAAGGTGCATCTGATTCAAAATAAACATTTGTATTCACGCCAGTATTTAAAGAGGGTAAAATTCAAGAAAGCTTCGACACATGTCAGTATAGGGAAATGCAACAATCTCCATGAACATTGAGAATATCTTTTGCACTGGGCTCTAGAAAACCCAGTGGATAAGGTCAAACACGGGGCCCAAGAAATCCCATTAATTCCTGGACACCCAGAGTAAGAAGATTCAATGGATAAGATCAAACACAAGGCCCAAGAAAACCCATTAATGAAGTCACACGCGTGCACAGTAAAGAGAAATTGCATTGGGGAAAAATAAATCATATAAGAACAAGAAAAAGAAGAATTTTCATTAATTAAGGAGAGCTTCATTACAAGGTGCTACTCAACAAAAGGACATTATAACATCACAAAAAAGAAAGAAAAAGAGGATTATTTTGCAGAGGGGTCAGCTTCATCGTCAGGCTTCTTTTTGGACCGAACATACACTTCTTTGAGGGCCAATTTATAAGCCCTCTTAAAAGCAATATGCCTCTCTCTAGAGGCCTCGAGCTCTTTGATCCGAGCACGCGCCCAAATATTGTCGATCAGAGACCTCTGATATTCACTCTCCATGGCGTTCAAGCGCTCGTCCATCTCAACTGCTCGGCGAGCCTCCATGGTCAGAGAGGCGACCCTCCTCTCGAGAATGCGAGCCTTCCTCACCTCCTCCTCTAGATGAGCTATGTATTCGGGAAGGTTGTCACCACTATTTTCTTGAGGGGAAGCCATTCGATTCGTTAAAAAAGGAAAATTATACAAAAAGACAGGTACATCCCCCTTTTATAGGAAGAAATAATGGTGAAGATCAAAGGTCGTCTCGGAAAAAGACAAACCCTTTTTAACTTCCCAAAGACATTTATGTCCAACTAACCACAGTTCAAATCCAACTCAGTCATCCAATGAGGTATTAAGAAATTAAACAGACAAGAATGATAATGGAAAATATTTTATTAATTTCGAATAATTCGATTACAACTGGGAAGTGATACCCTATACAAAAGAAAGTAAAAAAACTAATTATTCCGAGTAGGAGCTTGCTTCAACGCCATCCGACCCCGGTTTGGACCGATGGTGCAGCTCCTTGAAGGCAAGCTTATAGGCTCTTTTTGCCGCCTTATGCTTAGCCAGAGAAGCCTCGAGCCTCTTTATACACTCAAAGGCCCAATCTCGATCAGTCATCGTCATATGATGAGCCGCGTCCATATCAGACAATTTCTTCGCCGTAACAGCCAGCTTCCTTTTCACAACACGAGCTTTCTTGACCTCTTTTTCTAAAAGAGCAATGTATTCGGGAGAGTTGTCACCAGTAGCACCATTGGGAGAGGCCATGACGTTCTTAGTAATGATAAGTAATGGGATATTTATGAGGGAGCAATCCCATTTTATAGGCAAATAGGTGAATATCAAGGGTCGCATAGAAGTTGGATAGCAAGTTTGCAAATTCCCAAGACCTTAAATGAGTGCCAGAAAGCAATCATAAATATGGACGTTTTTCGATGAATCATTGGGAACTGCAAGACCGAAGTAGCATCCTCGACAGACCGAGCATGACTCATTCGACGTGGAGACCACGCCGAGAAAGTCAGGGAGCACTTGATAGAACATAAAAGTTGGACCCGAATGTTCTATTCGGGTATGAATCAACCCACACGTTGTAAAGGGGTATCCAACGCTTAAATGGGCTACAACATGCCTATTCTTCAAAGATGGGGGTGGATATTGTTAAAAGCCCAAGCCCACTTGACAAGTGACCCATGTCTGGAAAATCACAGGAGATTGAGACATTTGTCAATATCACATGAGACATAATTGCTTATAAATAGCCATCTATCACTCCTAAAAGAAGGACCGGAAAATCTACCTAAAAAATATAGAGAGAAGGAGAGAAAAGAGAAAAAGTTGTCAGAACTTGTCACATTCAAAAGCATACCGAGCAAGATACAAGACCGAACACCGAGATCGAAGGAAGATCAAGATCATCATAGCAAGTTGTGATACCAAGCTTAGATATAAATAGAAAATTGTATTTCGAGCAAGTATTCCACCGAGCTTAATAAAGATTAAAGAAGGATTCATTATTTATTCTATTTTTATATATTATATTGTTGTTGAAAAGTCTAACCCCACTCACGAAAGTTATGACTTTATCACCTACTTTAGAATAAATATATAGAAAAGGATGTATTTCTGTTAACATATTTGAATACTTTGCGTAAAATCTTAATCAAATGAACAATATAAGTTTTGCGTTTACGTCTCTGGCTACATACCTAGTTAGTTGAACATGTTCGTTTTTTCGGTAACTACTTAAGTTTAATATGTTAGAGACACATTAGGTCTGCGCGTGTATGAAATAACTTTGTAAGTACTCCCCAAACGACTCATCTCTATAACTGAAAGCTAGATAATTAATGGGGTGAGGTGGTCAACCCTATTAAGATTATCAAAAAGAAAAACGTGCTTTTACGAGCCTAGTTGGTAATGTGCATCTTTTGCAGCTTCAAGTGTTGAGTTCGGATCTAAAATATGTTGTGAATGTTACTTTATTTATTTTTTTACCTTCAAAAAAGAAGTAAGAAAAAATATACCATAACTCGCTACCTGCGGTTTGAAAAAAATAACACATCGAATTGTGCATAAACCTTTTTTTAGTAATAGTAGATTACGTTTTGAATTCACTATTTTGGCTAGGGCCGGCCCTAATCCCGTTTATACAATTTACTGGATGACATTCATGTGGAAGATGTTGAAACTAAGAACAATAATCGTTTTGTTTCAATCAATGTAGTATAATAAAAGGAACTTACCCCTAAAAATATGTAGTACAAAAGAATGTGAGAACAAAAATGACAAGTAGCAATACTAAAAAATTGCAAATTATTTGCTATGGAACAATGGAGGATACAAAATCGCAGGAAACCTGCCCAACTTTACCAACTTACATAGTGACGAGTTTAGGCTTAATTGTTGATATGGCGCTGAAAAGAAACCAGAGTCACTATTAGCTATTCGCGACAATTGTACAAATCCAATTTCATAAAGCTTAATAATATATTTAAGCAATTCTGAATATATTAAAAATCATTGAATTATGGATGGTATATAAGTTGCTGCAGTTGTTAAGAATCGACACGACTGGAAAAGTAAAAGGCGGTCATCGGGAAGATTTAACTTTTGGAAAAGTTTGCATCATGTACTTTCTAATTGCAAGTTACAACACATCCGATCAACTGTTAAATATTAATTCTATAACTGACATATGTAATTTCAGTTGCTGCAACTGTAAAATTGTACAATAATTCCAGCAACTCGTCATTCGTATTATACCTCAGCAACTTGGAAGTTGGAAGCAAGTTTTGTAGATCTACTTTTTGCTAACGGTCAATCTTGAGTTCAAAATTTTGATCCAATAAATATGATCTTTTATTTTAAACTGATAATTCCATAGCCAATCATTCTTTTTTATATGATGACAATTGCAATGCTTTACCTATTAATACTTGACTTAAAATAAGCTAATCACTTTCTATCCTGGATTAGTATTACCCCCCGACTATCACCTTTTAGCACCCTTTTCTTTGTGAAATCTAGTAATGTTAGCATTGGGAGCTTAGTTCAAAAAGAAACAAAACACTGGAGGCTAGTTGCACTTGCACCTCTCTTTAACTCCTATTAGGCTTCGATTATTTATATTGATCTCCCCCTAGTAAGTGGCTAAATTTCTGAGTACTCGGCTACCTCATTCTCAAGCATTCCTTCCCTAACCTCTGTTCTCAACTCCTCATCTTCATATTCTGTTGAGTCAAGGTAGCCATAATGCGCAAGCAAAAGTCAGAAGTTCAAGAACAAAATCAATGACTCGTCGAGGGACACAAGAAACCTTGACTACCCTTCAAAATCTACTTGGTCCAGACTCCAGAGACCAAAGAAGTTTCAGAGCAGCTTTGATGTTGGGCATATACGTTAGAAGTCAAACTATCATAAAATTTCAGTAATAGACTTATCATATATTTGTCAAAATCTAGTAAAAACTATATGGGCAGAGTTTTACTTGGTACAGTTACTTATAAATTATAATTTGCTAATATGTAGGGGTCAGGGCTCAATTCGACCCCTACATATTGTATTACTGGTAATCATATCTCATGTGTTACGTGTGCGATAAATATATAAATACGATCTCGGACAAATCAATTTAAAATTTTCAAAAAAAATAAAAAAAATGATAGAATGAATATAGTAAATTAATAATCATATATAAGGAGTAATATGATGTTTTATTGTTATAGAAGTATAGTTTGGGAGATTAATTGATGTGTGGAAAGTAGCATATTTATTTAGTTATTTATGTATTTGAATTGCATTATGATATATGAGTAATTAGTAAATTAGAATGAGTATTTTTGAAAAAAATTGACAAAATTGAGCAGCTTCATTTATCTTGATTTTACTTATATTAATAGTATGATACTCGTACTACACTACTACTAGTAGAAAGTATCATAAGTAACAGTGGTACAAATACAACTTCAATACCAATAATACAAAAGACGGAGAGTAATGTAACTTGGTCTTGTTTGTAGGAAGGATGACTACCGGTTTATCATTCCGAGTAGCGGTCAAATAGAAAAAGTAAGAGTTGTTGCGTTAAATCAATGGGATGCGGTGGTAACTAAAAGAATTGTGTGCTTGATAAAACCCGTAAGGGTTGATAAAATTTAGACGAGAAACAAAGAAAATATAGACGAGAAACATAGAATTTGGGAGAGATAAACAGACTAGGGTTGCCATTTTCATAAACTAATTAAAACCGAGAATCTGACTCTTTACAAATAAGCCTAAAAAAGGGCCAACAGTGCGAATAATTAAATAATGAGACAGTCCAAAGAATTAAAGTAAACAGTAAAAGAACCGTTCTTATCATTTCATCCCCTTAAGAACAACCTTGTCCATACCCCTTAAGAACAACCTTGTCCTCAAGTTGTCGTTAAGCGCACGGCTGCACCCTCTTTCTCGATCTGGCGGCAACCCGACAACAGTCCTCCATCTTTTTAAGCAGAGCCTACCACGATCAAATAGGAACCCATTCAAGCTCTTCCAACCCACCAAACACCCATACCCCTGAATTTTTGGCATTCGACCAAACCAACAATACCAAAATAATATATCGAAACCACATTCCCAAGCAAATCGGACAAACCGAGCGTCCCAATCGTACGTGAAATTGTCACATGTACCATTAGTTGTCGCATTCGAATATGCTTGAATACTCAGGCTTTCTGAATCTTCATAAAAAGTACCATCCCAATACGAATCAAAATAATTACTCGATGGCTTACGGAGAGTATGTCATACCCCATCAATATTATTGTGTATCAATAGTGAAATTCATATCCGCTGTTCTAGTTACAGTTTTGCAGTTAGGTTCCAAGTGAGGTTGCAACCACAGTTGGAACCAAGTGTATTAATGGACAGAACTGTGAAAAGTTAAATGTACTTGAAATAAATCACATGCACATTTAACAACGGAGTTCACCTAACTAGGCTACGTCTCCGGGACACTTACCCAGATTATGATATTATAAAAAGCTTACAATATAGGATTCAAGTCTTAATGAAAAATTCTTAGACTCCCTCTAGGTTTTTCTGCCTATCTCTATATTGCTCCTACTCTATAACTATCACTTAAAAATCAATGGCATCCCACCATTGTTTTCTTTTTAAAGCTCACTGTGTATTCTCTCAAGAATGGGTTCTTTATAGTTTAGAACACACACTTTTTACAAGCTAAGGTATCAACTATTTATATAAGTAAAAACAATCTTCTTTTTTCAAGATCTTGATTATTGTTTTTGACTCTTTTTGATTGGCTTCAATCTCTCCATATATCATGAGACTCTTCAACGTGAGATTTACCTCAATCTTCTAAAGATAGAACCTGTTGATAATTAGCTTGGAAATAGGAGTTAGACTTTTCCTTTAATAAGAAAACATATGAGACAATATCTTTTAGAGATAATATCTTTAAATATACATAAGAAACATTAACTCCATATTTCATTCAATCTTTAAACGTAACATACTGATTTTGATAAGGAACAAAGATTGAAACATGTGGTAAAAATTTGCATAAGTATAGAGATATAAGTTTTGCTAACAAAAGGAAATACTTCTTTAAAGATTAATCTCCTTACATCTTTTTGGAAACATCTTTCCTTACCACTTAATATTCTCAATATAAACGAGTTAAACTTCTAAGAACATATGATAATATATCCTGCATACTTTAACACAAATAATTATCATTAAAGAATAGTAATGCAGAATTACAGAACAAGACAGAATTCTGCAGAACAGCTGGTTGGAACCTGTGGTTGCAACTGAGGTTGCAACATTACTTGGAACCTCCAACGCTGTCTTAGCATGTTGTAACTGAGGTTGCAACATTGCTTGAAACCTAACACTACTGTCTTAGTAGCTTGTAACTGAGGTTGCAACATTGCTTGAAACCTAACACTACTGTCTTAGTAGGTTGTAACTGAGGTTGCAACATTTCTTGAAACCTATCAACACTGTCTTAGTACTTAACAAACAGTTAGGATTATTTAGTGAAAACCAATAGAAAACAATAAGTATTTAAACCAGAAAACTGGTCCTAACAAATAGTACAAGAACATACCCAATTGTCTTCCAACTAATTTTTCCCTCTAAAGATGTTTTCAAACCGATTTTGGAATTGCCCACAAAACCCGCAAAACATTCAAACCACGATAATAAATTTCAAGAAAAATAGAACAAGTCGTAATTCCATTAACAGTATCAATCAAAACACTCAAATAATCCAGCAAACAACCAATATAAAATGGTTCCACATCCACATCCTTAACCAGATCAACCATTAAATAAGGAGAATAAAAATTATCCGAACACAAAAAATGAGTCATTCTCCGAAAATCATACCTCACCAGTCGTTCATCAGAAATTGGTAAATTTTGTGTCAAAATCTCCGTAACGGTCTCATGTATATTCTCACTAAGTTTCTTAAAATTTGAACACTTTTTAGTTGACAAAAATTATTTTACTCGGACTGGTCCATTCTGTCCAGTTTGGACAGTACTGTTCATTGAACTTTGAAAATTCATAGCTAATTCCTTTTTTATGCAAACGTTGCGATTTTAGCTTGCAAACGTCCCTACATAAATAGTCTATCTTCTATCCAATCTGAATCCAATACCATTTGCTAGGCTAAACAATTAATTTTCTAAACGACATCGTAGCTGTCATAATAGGAAAAACTGCACACAACCCAAACTTTAAAAATTCATAACTTGGTCGATATTGATCCAGATGTATCGATTTTAATATCCACGCGACCATATACCAATATTCTACCTACCCACAAAATTTCAACCAATTTGAAATCTGTTTGCTATAACAATTAATTATTTTTTTAAACAGCTGTCTAGGTGTCCAAGCAGAAAAAAAATCTGAACGGCAGTGTCGACTTAAAAAATTCATATCTCATTAACCATATAGGCAAACAAGGCGAATATTATCTCCTAACCTCTATGTGTGTCTTATCTGTCCTTCCACCAATTATCAGAATTTTTAGACACTTTAGACTCGACCAATAATTAAAATATTTCATACTAGTCCAATTTGTCGAGTTTAGAACATAAAATAATTTCATATCAATTAATCCACGATTCATCCGGTTCTCAAATAACAAATCCATAAATAATATTAGATGACATTACTAATTAAATATAGGTGCTTATGGCAGTGAAAAACGGTAAGTTCGCACCTAAAAGATTTAGCATGTACTTTATGGTTTTTGTCCAACACCTTAAATGCACCTATAATTACAAAACTTTCTACCTCATTCGAACTTTCCGGGGATGGATGTGACTTTGTTGGCGGCGGATGTGCTAGTACCAGAGGCGCTGCGCATGGTGGTGGACCGGTGGTGACGTTGGACGAAAAGCATCCCATAAACAATTATCGAGACAGTGCGAATAATTAAATAATGAGACAGTCCAAATAATTAAAGTAAACAGTAAAAAGAACCGTTCTTATCGGTGCTTTTCTTCTTCAGAAATGGCTTCTATACGTTTTGTCCGGTGTGCTAGTTTTGAGAAAGAGCAAAATGTCCAAACTTTGGGACAGTAGTTTAGAATTCATAGCAACTTAACTACAATCTAATATTTATACTCGTCATCTGAGTAATTGAAAAATTATTTATTTATGAGATCGCAAAATTACTTAACGATAAAGTATGGAAAGGAGATCAAACCCCTTTAATTAGAACACACATTTTACTCGATTATGTCACATTGTGATTATAAACCTCAAAAGTTTTATTTTTGAATTGAATGACTACTTCCACTTACCACATTGTGTCTCTTAGTTTCATTAATTTTTCTAAGTATAGAATAGGGAACCAGTAAGAGGACCCAATTCTTACCATAGAGCTCTGTGTAGAATCATATGCATGAGCCTTCTCAGTCGGGTTGGGTCCATGGTTCAAACATTAAGATTCATATACAGAATACAATTTGTGTTGCTGAATTATACATAAATTTCAAAAACATGCAAAAGGAATATGTCAGTATCCATTAATTCATTTCAGCATTCCCCTTATATTGTATCGATGTACTTAAATGCCAACCATATGAACGTTTGATCGTTCCCTTTCCCTCTTTTTCCTCAAGTAAGCAAAGACGTGTGATTAACAACCAGCTTCGGCCCTTACCACTTTGTCAAAAAGTGATTCCCTTCCTACTCAAACTACTGCTCAATCTCTCTATATAAGCAGCCCAAATGCTAACACATCATATATCAAACACAACAATATACAGATAATCTCAATAAAGATGAAATTTTTTAAGGGAGGAGCTTTGATTAAGTTGCTAGTGGTGGCCTTGGTTTTGGTGGCTCGTGACACTGGTGCCGATTTTAGCCTGACTCAATGCAGAGAGGAGAGGCAAAAGTGTGTGAACGAGTGCAAGTTTGTTTTGTTTGGTCGTGCCCCATCAGCAACTTGTTGTAATATTATACGGACTGGCTATTTTGAGTGTGCGTGCCCTGTTATCGACCCCAAGTTGGCATCACTCTTAACCCTTGGACGAGTCATAAAAATACTCAGGGACTGTAACAGAGCCGTCCCTCACAGTTTCCAGTGTGGCAGTAAGTACAACTATGATATGAGAATTCTAATATAGTCAAAAAATAAATTGTTATGAGCTTTTCTCTTCTTATTAAAAACTTTGTTATCACTGTCATTCTCAATTATATTTCCTCATGTTAACTTTTAAAAGAAATAATCATGACATGCCATAACTTTAGTTCTTGTAATGCACAAATGCAGTGAAATAAAAACTTCAAAAAGAAGTTCATGGTTTTGTGGATTCAGTGATTTTCATCAAGGCTGTACAATTCCTTAGAATTTGATTCAGACCAAGAAAGTAAGAAACTACATTTTCTCAATTCTGAGATGATAAATCCATCATTTGATGCATTCTGATCGCAAGTTGATGTCTTTTTTTCTTCCCACTATGGCAGGTTTATATTTTCCTTGAAATTTCCCGTAGCTCACAGTTCCACATGCCTAGCCTCTATGTGGCTCTGTCGCAAATTGACTGCCGTGCTTTTCTTATTTACCTTTCATGTCGGAGACTACTCCATGTCTCCATTTACGTGTTATAAATGTAACCAGAAGTTGTAATACAAGGTTTTGGCAATAAACGAGATTAATCTCCATTATTAGTACATATTCAGTTTTTCTGACACAAAATAAATAAATAATATCCATCACCACCACAAGTTTCACTTGCAATCAAATTTACCACTGAGGTTTTAGAAATCCACCGCAGTTGGCAAGTTACCCGAAGACAGGAATAATAACAACCCAAACAGTACTGACAAAGATAAGGGAATCGAAAACAATCATGCACAAACACGAAAGATGTTTTGTTAACGATCTACACCAATCTCTATGTCTAGTTCCGGCCACTGCAGTTGGATTTACATCATATCTGATCAGTGACTGTTATAGTTATACGTTTCACTCTAAAATATCCTGCCAGTCTTTTTTCCAAGAATCCGTCTTCTCCTTGGTATAGAGAAAAGTAGATTTATCTTCTCTTCCTATATATTGTAATAAATATATATATCCTATTTATCCTTGTAGCTGTCATAGCTTAAGCTGACAAGTTCTAGTTTTTGAGATAGCTTTACATTCTAGTTTCCCAACTACGATATCTGTGATCATCTATTCCAGGACTCCATATACGTACTAAGATATGCAATTGAAACTCCTTGTCAAGTTTATTCTACATATTTTCAAGTTACTTATTGAAGGCTGTTCCCTCTTCACCAATATTTCTATCTATTTCATTATTTTGTTGCATAAACCATCGTGCCAATGATGATCTTTATAATGATTGATTCCCTTTGATATCTAAAGTGATAAACGATTTTCTAAGCACTCAACTGATTACACACATATATAAGTGATCTAAAATTGTTATGGCCAAACTAACTCCAAGTACGTAGATTCAATTGAGGACCACAAATGACAGTCAAAATATACACTCCTACTTTTTTCCTTGCACAAATAGAAAAAATATATAGAAAAGAAGGTATTTTTGTTAACATGTTTGAATACTTTGCGTAAACTCATCTGTTGAACCTAAGTTTTGCCTCTACGCCACTTGCTACCTATTAAGTTTAACATGTTAGAGACTCAGTAGATTTGCGCATCTGGCGTGTACGAAATTTTCTTGTATGTTTCCGCAAACAACTCCTCTCTAGAGCTGAAAGCTAATGGGTTGAGGTGTCCAACCCTATTAAGTTTATCAAAGGGAAAAACGTGCTTTTACGAGCCTAGATGGTAATGTGCATCTTTTGCAGCTTCAAGTGTTGAGTTCGAATATTAAATATGTTGTGAATGTTACTTTCTTGTTTTTTTTTTACCTTCAACAAAGAAGTAAAAAAAAGGTATACCATAACTCGCTATGTGCAGTTTGGGAATTAAGAGAAAGTCTACCTTGACTACCCTCCGTAAACTACTTGATCTAGAGAATTAGAAGTTTCAGAGTAGCTTTGACGTTGGACATATTTATAAGTTAGAAGTAGAACTATTATCAAAGTTCAGTATCAAAATAAAATAGTATATACTAAGAGATGAGGATTGACGTTGGACAGATTGAAAAGTTAACACAAGTTAACTAGAGTGTGTTAATTGATTAATCTGTTATAGCTGAATATGTAAATTATTAAAGTTGTAAGGTGGGTATGTATATTCTTAACCTCAATAGGTTGGTGTAGTAAACAATAATTATCCCATACTAATATGTCAAAATTTAGTAAATTTTTAGACAGAGTTTTACTTTGTACAGTTATTTAAGTTATAACTTTCAATCTGTCAAATAGAAGCTCGGCACTTGTTTTCCCCTTCAACAAAAAAGTAAAATTCTACCTCTAAATATAATACTCGTACTACTAGTTGAAAGTATCACAAGTGGAGTGCTAGATAGAAGTCTACCTCAAAATTGTAATGAAAATACTGTAAGATCATGGAACTTGCCTCTATAGATGTCTTCAGTACTGTCGAAGGCCTTATGAACATGAATTTCATTTCAAACCCGTCAAATCTTACATGATTTTTTTTGCAAGTACTTCCTTTTTCACGAGTGGTTGTTTAAGTGAACTACTACAACCTACCGTGGCTTTTCTTCGTCTATGTCTACAGTGTGAGCAAGCATTAATTCTGCCTAATATTGTCCTTCAAATTTAGCTTGCAAATGAGAACGATGTTAAAAGTAATGCGAACTAAGTGACAAAATAGAATCACAAAAATGAAAAAAGAAAATGCTAAAGAAAGCCGACTTGTTAGTACAAATACAACTTCAGTACCGAAATTTCAAAAGACAGATGACTGTTATTTTGTGATTCGGAGTAGAGGTCAAATAGGAAAAGTGAGACTTATTGCGTAAAATGAATGGGATGCGGTAGTATTAAAAAGAATTATGTGCTATTTTTCCTCAGAAGTTGCTTCAATACATTTTGTCTGATATATTAGGTCTAACCAATGTCTGCTGGGGTGCGAATCGGATTGTAACACGCCTGATTTTACCTCTAAACAAACTAAACTGATATTCTGAGAAAGAGCAAAATGTCCAAACGTTCAGACGGAACTCAGAAGAGTTGTTTAAAATGCATAGCAAACGATCTAATATTTACACTCGTCGTCCGAGCTGTTGGAAGTTCTACAATGGTGAGATCGCAAAATGAAGAATAGTTTACGATGAAGTATGGAAAGGAGATCAAAACCCCTTGAAACGCACATTTTACTCGATTCTGTGGCATTGTGATTATAAACCTCAAAAGTTTTCTGAGTTAAATGACTACTTCCACTGTTCCACTTGTGTTCTCTTAGTGTCAATATTTCTGTGTAGAATAGGGATTTAATACTTCCACTTGTGTTCTCTTAGTTTCATTTTTCTCTGTGTAGAATAGGGAACTCGGACCCAATTCTTACAAGACAGCTCTGTTTAGAATTATATGCATGGGCCTTTTCTAGTGGGGTTGGGTCCATGGTCGTCCAAACATTGAATTTCGTATACAGAATTCAAATTGTGTTGCTAAATTATACGTAATTTTATACGGTGAAAATTTTCACTAGGTGGAGACATTGGTTAGCTGATGCAGTCCCCCGTCTTGATAAAAAATTATGACAAAATAAATTTTTATATGTATTTTAATGAAAATCTTCAAAACTAACCGGTTCCCCATTAACCAAAATTAGCATTTCAACCCCGCCCATTTAAAGTTCTTTGGTTATGTTCTTGGCTTTATGCACATGCAAAACGAAGATGTCGGTATCCAATAAGTCATTTCATCGTTCCTCTTGTATCGACATGCTTACTTGTCAACCATATGAATGTTTGATTTTTCTCTTTCACTCTTTTTTACGCCCTCTTTATTTATATAATGCAATATTATTCGTATAGACTATCACGTTTAGGATCAGTTTATATACAATGGTAGATATTGCATGTGCATATATTTAATTTAATGGCATGATAATTATTTATTGTTAGCATATAATTTAGTACTGTTATAATGACGGTTTATTTCTATGATATAGTTCGTATCGGATTAGACGAAACCAAACAAAGTTCTGCATTAGACGACTAGCTTCCGCCATTACCACTTTGTCAAAAAGTGATTCCCTTCCTGCTAGGGCCAGTCTTGAGAGGAGTCAATAGTTATAAGCAAACTAGGCCTCCAACCCCAAGGGCAAACAATCTTTAAAAAAAAAAATAGTACTATGTTATTCTGGGTCTTAATTGAACAGGCAAAACAAAATTTATTTCACTCTAAACAAAATTTTATTTTCCTACTCAAGCTACTGCTCAATCTCTCTATATAAACAGCCCATATACTAACAAACCATTTATCACACACAACAATATAAAATTAATCTTATTAAAGATGAAAGTAATAAAGGGAGGAGCTCCAATAAGGTTGCTAGTAGTGGCCTTGGCTCTGGTGGCTCTAACAAGCCACGACAGCCTTGTCACCGGCGCAGAAGTTAGCCTGAGCCAGTGCAGGGAGCAGAGGCAAAAGTGTGTGAACGAGTGCAAGTCCGTTGTGTTTGGTCGTGCTCCATCAGCGGCTTGTTGTCAAATTGTAAGGGCTATCAAGTTTGAATGTATGTGCCCCGTAATTGACTCCAAGCTAGCTGCCCTCCTAACACTCAGACGAGCCATAAAAATTTTCAGGGACTGCAAAAGAGCCGTCCCTCACAGATTTAAGTGTGGCAGTAAGTACAAGTACAACTATGATATAAGAATTCTAATGTAGTCAAAAAAATAAATTGTTAATTCCTCATATTAACTTTTAAAAGAAATAATCATGACATGTCATAATGTATGCTCCAAATAAAAGGTAACTTTAGTTCTTGTAATTAATGCACTAATGCAGAAATCACAAGCTTTTGAAAGAAGTTCATGATTTTGTAGTATTCAGAAACTGTAAAAACGAACTCTATTGTTGACATAATGACATATGATTACATATTTCGTTAATAGTGCTTTAGAGCTTCATTATACTAATTTGTAAAACTTTTATTCTCATATAATCAAACACATGCTGCTGTAAAAGGTTGTATAATTGTTTTGTATAGTTTTCTTAGATATTGTTTCAGACCACGAAAGTGAAAAGACTTACATTTTTTCAACTATTAGATGATAACTCCATCATTTGATGCATTCTGGTAGCAAATTTATCGATTTTTTCCCCTCTATGGCAGGTTTATATTTTCCTTGAAATTCCCGAAGCTAGCATTGCAGCGCGCCTAGCCGTCTATGTGACTCTGTCGCAAATTGACAGCCGTGCTTTTGTTATTTACCCAAAGACAGAAATTATGACAAACCACAAAAAAAATGACAAAGATAAGGGAATGGAAAACATTTGCGCAGAAAACACCATAGATGTTTTGTTAACGATCTACATAAATCTCTGTCTACTTCGAGCACTGCAGTTGGATTTACATCATATCTGATCAGCGATTATAAACACTTGTACAGTTATATGCGTTCATTCTAAAAATATCTTCTTATTAATCTTTGCAAGAATTCGTGTGCTCCTTGGTATAAAGAAATGCAAATTTACATTCTGTATATCCGTGTCTATCATAGCTTAAGCTGAAAAGTTCTAGTTTTTCAATTGGCTTTACATTATGGCCTCCCAAGTTATCGCTGATCATCTATTCCGGGATTCCATATATATGTACTACGATATGCAATCGTAAAACTCCTTGTCAACTTTATTCTACATATTTTCAAGTCACTTATTCAAGGCTGTTCCGTCTTCGCCAATATTTCTATCTATTGTTGAATAAACAATCGTGTTAATTATGATCTTCATAACGATTGATTCACTTTGATATCTAAAGTGATTAATGATGTTTCTAAGCATTCAACTAATCACATATAAATGCAATCAAACATTATCTATTAATCTAGATTCCCATATCTTACAAAATAACCAAGAGAAAAAACCAACCAAACCCAAAATGCAGTCGGCAACATAAAGTTCATGTCCACCACTTCTTGAATCCCCATTTTAACCCTTCTTTACAATTTATTAAACCACATTCAAAAACTTAATGGCGGTGGTGCTCGCACTCAGCAGGTAGTACCGTAAACCTAGCAGAGTCCGCACAATAATCATACACCATATGGTTAGCACGGACCCATAAAAGCTGGTGACTCTGGTGCAGGCTCAACTCCGATACCATAGGTTCGTCCCACCAAAACTTCTTTTCTCCAGCGCTACTACATTTTTGTGCATTTTCAGATGCGGCTACTGTGGCAGGGCATTCGCAAGCGTCGATTTGGAACCCTGTGTATGAGGCTACAAAGGGGGCATGGGACCAGTCAGTCTTGACTCGACCCCCTTGTGTAGCCCAGTCGTCGGCGTTCCATATTGAGCTGTATACTCCCATTGGTTGGTCTTTCGGGTACGGTATCCCCTTGTGTTCTAGGTTTGAGTGCACTCGCACCGGAGTGTCGTCAACCAAAAATCTGGAAGAAAAATGTAATTTTTTTTGAATCAGTAACTTGGTCAGCTTGAGCTTGAAAGTACATTGTTTAGAATTGGACTAATATTACGAGTAAGTTAGTAACTACTCCTTTGATAAAAAAAAAAATCTGAACAGGTACTAACATTATTGAAAACTGTTGACTTTCTATAGTATTGAATCCTTTGATAATAGTAGTATAAGTTTTCAACATTGTTTGACAAATAAAAAATGGCACAGAAATCTAGCCAAAAATAAAATGTTGGAAATTAAAAAGTGAGCACAGTGAACAACATATGCCTCCCAATTCAAGTACTCTAATTAACACTCAATATATAAACACACCACCCTACATCCTCTCAAAAATCACAAATTTTAAAAAAGAAAAATACATCTTTAAAATAAATTACTTGTTGTTTATAATATTTGTTTTCTATAGGTTTGTTTTGTTTCTAACTTTTACAAAAATAAACTAGACAGTATGGATAAAGAACAAATTATGTCCACTAAACCAGACATTAAAGAAAAAATTAGAAAAAATTACAAATTAAAATTTTTTCTATCAATTTACAGATTCATTTGTTAATTTTTTTTGTCATTTATTTATCGAATAATGCTAAACCCACAACTTGCACACACAACTCACACACTTCATATGTTAATAAAATACATATTTATCCTTCCAATATATATATATAATTCTATAATTTGATAAATTAAAATATAAATGTTTAAAATAATAAAAAAAAACTCAACCTACTAACAGCCCAAATAAAAATATACTAGAAAAAAAGGCAGATAAAATTAAGAAATGGCAGTTATTTAACAACAGATTTATAAAAAGATTTAACTGTTGATGATTGAATTTTTTTTTATTTTTTTTTTAGTGTATATTAATTCAAGGTCATATTAATGTATCACAATTAAGAAATGGCAGTTACTAAGGCCCACAACTTCAAATGAATGGGGCAGAGTGATGATACCAGTGTCCTAAGTATATAATACACTTAATTAATACTACAATATAGTACTGTAAAAAAAAATTACATTAAAAAATGTATAGAAACTTACACAACTTGGCGCTGATTCCAAAGGATAGAGTATGAGTGGAAATCCTTTGTGGGATCAAACCAAAGGTTGAGCCTTTGTTCTCTATTCCCAACCCCATTTACATACACATTGGTTTGTACCAAATAAGGTTCCCCTGTCGTGTTTCCCAGGAACTCGAAATCAAACTCGTTATGGTTCGAACCCTCCGATGACATCTAAAAAATTTGGAAATTAACATGAATAATGTTAGTTTATGGGAGTTGTAAGTAATTATCCTAAAGGCAAGGGTCAATGGTGCATACTAAAACTCATAATATATTCACATTATTGTTACTTTTACCAAAGTACCAACAGTTTAAATTCAGTAGAATTCATTTGTTATAATCATCTTTCTGAACTTCAGTTTTTATTGAGAAAAGTGACATTTACCATCTGAACTCATTTTTAACTTGACAAAGCAACTTAACATTGTTGATAATCTTAAATAATGCAAAAACAGACAAATAAAATGATTAATGGACAGATAATATGAAAAGTGGGCCATACATATGTTTAGGAACACTCACCATTGACAAATATAATAAAAAAATATATACTATACTATTTAGTAAAGGAGAAAAAAAAAAAAACTCACTCAACTGCTTGTCTTATAAGTAATCCAGATTAGGCTCATATGGAAGTTTGGATAATTTTTATGGATATGTTCACAAATTTTTTAATAAATTAAATAATCAATAAAACCCGCTATCCATTCATTTTCATGCAGTTACTATCCTTACTGTTTGTTTCTAAAATAATAGTATTATTTTAATTAGTTAGTAACAAAATCTAGACTGTTGTGCAAACTTGACCATTTAGCTACGGCTAACTTTTATATTTGTTATAACAATAAATTTTGTACATAATCTTTATAAATGGAAATGCTTTGATCTTCTATATATAAAGAAATGTTTGTCACTTTGGTCCGTATGCTTTTATACTATTTGAATTTTGCTAATCTAACACATTTGTGACAAACAATGCCAAGAGGTAAATTATGCTTATGATCATCAAGTTTCATTCATAATTACTGGGTTCTTATATAGTAACTTGGACAATAATAGTCTCTCATCTATAGGAAATGACAATTTTATCTAATTTTTTAAAAAATAAAAAAGTGTATTTGTATTAAAATTATCATAGAATAATTCATTTGTATATCATGTGTCAATAAGGACTAAGAGTTGCATTCGAAAAAGTATTAACGACGACAATAAAATGTCCCGTCTTTAGTTTATCTCATTACGAGTTAACACACATTAGAACGTAGACATAAAAAACTTATTATATACTAAATTTTATTAGATCTTGTTTTACTACAAGTAATGTATATTTCAAAGAATTTAATACTATAATATTACAACAATCTTTTACACCCAACTGTTTCTTGCTAACAAATTTCATAAAATAATACGGTATATTATTTGTTAGATAAATTAAGTAGTACGAAATGTAATAACACGTGTTAAATTAATAAACTCCCATTTAATATCGACGATATAATAATTAAAATTTAAAGAAATGTTTTAAATTGACTTTAGCAAATCGCCCTATGCTAGTTGTTGTGGAAATTAAATGTAAAGCACGGACAAAATATGATAAATTTTGAAACTGGAATTATTGATTGTCCAAGTGAATTGGACTTATTAATTGAAAAGAAGACTGATATCAGTATCCAGCTGTAGGCAGGTAACTTAAATGTACATGAATAGTGTTGATTATATTTATCCACATTAAAATTACTATTCCCTCCTTCCTTGATAGTTTTATAATTTATATTAAAATTATCGAAATAATTTTTTTTAAATTTAATAATAAAATTTAACATTTAAACTATATGATCAAATTTTGAAAATTTTCAATAATATTGATACAAGTTCTTAACCGGTTAATATTGCATATATAATTTCGTAATTAACAACTAAATAACAATGAAGGTATCGGTAAATAAAAAATAAGGGCTCGTTTGGTTGCGATATTAATAGTAACGGGACTATGAATACCTTCGGACTATGACGAAATAAGAAATGAAGATGAGATAAATAATACATACATGAAATATTAATGAAGTGTTTGTTTGATTTTTATTGGAGTTGTATCATTTTACAAATTTACATTTATATATATAATAAATAAACTTGCAAAATATATATATATATGATTTTAATATATATATATATATACCACACACACCTTTACTTCAAATACCCTCATTTTCCTATACCACACCCCATTATCACTCCAAATAACCAAATTTATCATCATTTATAATTTCATATTGCTAATAGTCTCACCTTCACTATTCGCACTAATGTATATCATCGGGTCCATAAACGCAGTATTTATGGGCCCGATGATATTTTCAATATCATCCAATACAATCTCAAACAAACAAGGATACTTAAGGTTCTACTAATGTATAACATTATCATAAAATGGAGAATTCAAACATCAGAAGTTTAAGAAATTAGTAAAAAAAAACTCACATAGAAAGCTGTGACAGTCCCAGCAGAATCACCTCCCACCAGCTTGATCTTAATATCAACCTTCCCAAACATATACTTGCTTTTTGATGAAAATCCAGCACCTAATATTGTCAAACAATAAAAGAAAAAATTAATCCTACAAACACTCCAACCAAATACTAGCAACTAAATGTATGGGACACTAAGGTTAAAAAATGTTGTATTCCTCCAATATACAGCTTCAAAATCTTTTTCTAAATCCATATTACAAATTCAAACCTGCACTAAAAGGTTATTAAACAAGCCATATGATTGACAAAATTAGTCAAAATGAATGACAAAAGTAGTCTTAAGTGAAAAGATAGTAATTACCAGAATAGTTATCAAGTTTCATGCTTAGCAAGTCCCCTTGATATTCAAAATGGTCTTGTGCCCAATAAGGCTGAAAAAGCTCATCAAACCTAGATGAACCAACCACTGAACCCACCATGAAAACAACAATAACACTTAGAAATAAAGCCATACACGCCATTATAGTGTGTGATGGTATGTGAGAAATGTTTATATGGGTGTGTGTATATAGGGAGATATATTAGTGGAACTTCTACTTGAGTGTTCTGTAAGCTAATAGTGGTATTTCAAAAAAAATGAAAATGTGGTATATTTTATAGGCCAAACTCGTCTTAGCTTCCTAGATAAGAGACAATTGCCATGTCAACTTCCACGTAGACCTGCCACTTTCATGCTTATTAAATTTAAACGAAATGTAAAAAAAAAAAAGAACACTGTAATATAATAATATTCATCAGTGAAACTATTATACCAGGCCCATTAAGCTTCAATGAAGTAGTCCCTTGAATTACAAAGAGTTATGGAACTAATCAACAAACTCTACATAAATTAGCTTATTTAATTGGTCCATTTTGTCTAATTTACCTAACATTTAAACCATTATTTGAGGAATACTTTTATAGAAACAAATTTACACGCTGATTGCATATGTGCGTCACAATGATTGGTTATTTTTGAAGTCATTATTATTTTTTGAAAGTCATAGTTTGAGAAGATATTAACATATAAATGATAGCAAGATAATTAATTTGTGGTCATTGTAGGAAATAGGAGAAACGATCATTTCGTACATTTTTCATTTCATTTTGTAGAGAGTTTGAAATCTAAATACCAAAAACACGGGTTAAAATATTTTTCAAAAGTACAAGTTCTCAATGATGTTGCAATTTATTTTTTCTGTGTCTATTGTCGATGATAAATAATGTTATATAGTATGTATCAATTCTTAAACACATAACACGAATTCGGCTTTTTGATTAGTTAAACCCCAAATCACTCAATAAACATTAAGTTTATCTATGAAAAAACTATACATTGATCAAATGGGAAAATCTTTTGAAATTTCTAATACTTTTAAAATTTCCTATTATAAAAAGGGACCGTACGTAGCTAGATGAAATTGAATTTTTTATAGCCGTTTGTAAGTAACTGAGCCTTAGCTGGGAAAAGCTGGTCTTACAAAAACCAAAGAATTAGGGGGCACACTAAGGTACGAGTTGTCACTGTTTTGTAAAGTATGGTCGCAGATATTAACCAATTAAAACTTGAGACGTGGTATGATACAGCTGGTCAATTGATTAGCAGTATATGAGTTAAAAATGACTTTGTGCTTGATTTAAATTCATTTGATATTTTACATACAAGGTGGTCCTTTGGCTTATATTTTGACACATTTGTAATGTGCTCACGTTGGTTTTGATAATAATTCATTTCACTATTTTAATTGGATAGGTCAGTGTCAAATTCGTAGGGTGTGAGGAATCTTATCGCTTTTCATAGCCTTTTAATGGTAGTATAAATAATGTACATTACGAAACTACGTGCAATTTTGATCCGTCAATAACTTGTATCAAAACTGTCAGAATAAAAATTTTAAAAAGTTGATTATATAGTTCAAATGTTCAATTTTATGATTAGATTTTTAAAAAAATTATTTCGATAATTTTGATATAAGTTATAAACCGATCAAAATTGTAGCTAAATTCGTAATTGAAAATTAAATAAAAGTAAGTGAGTAGTATATAACATTCTTATTTTGAGCACTCAACTATAGACAATGTTGCAGTTGTCAACAAATAATTATAAATATTTTGCTTACATTATTCCAACTCGGTGGAAATATAATAATCTTAATATATATCTCCATGATTATCACTATAAAGATGGAAGATTAATAAACTTAACTAAGTTGAAAAATTTCTTAACAAAAATAAAAGAATTCATCAAAACGACTAATTATATATATTCAAGTCAAGTCAAGTCACAGCTTACAAGTAATATACGTATACCGGTTTAGCATAATGGTCAAAACCATGGGATCAATTGTTGTGGAAAATTATACTAACAAACATTTAATAAAATAAGTACTATAACTTGTCAAAATTTTCTGGCGTTCAATTTGACTTTAATTAGTTACCTTGCGGACCACGTCCCAGAAATGAAAAATATGTACAGTGTTTAGCATGCAGTCAAATAATAATTGTATGTTCACAAAGCGATTTTTGTTTTTCAAATGTGAAAGGTAAATTTTGAAATAGAAAAATGTAAATTCACTGTACCCTTTATCTGTACAAAAAATGTTCTATATAACACAAAAAAATTGGTAACTTTTTTAGGACTTTACAAATCAAAAATAGAGATAAAAAGAAATTCGTTTTTAACCCAAACATAGGATTAGAAAGAAGTCAGTTGACACTTGACTTGACAGTCGAGACATTACTAGTTTTGTCAATTGTAACGCTAATTAGTAATAATCTAATTTCAGACGTTACCACTATCAATATTCTAAATCCATTGAAGAACATGACTATAGATTATAATGCAAGTATAAACAAGGCATTGGAAATAGTAGTAGTTTAAATACATAAAAAATAAATACTTGTAAGAAATTAGCCAGCGAGTGTTGTTGAGATGTGTTATTGAAATGAGGGCATTCATCACTTTATACTTTTGAGCTTTGCTTTTGGATTTCACTTTGATGACGACATAACCAGCTGTATTGGAGTTGTGTTGAGTACAATGGCGCACTGATAGTACCATCATCATTTTGTTTTTTAATACACTACTCGAATTTTAAAATTTTTATACAAATATTAAATTAAAGTGGATTGATGTGGTTGAATTTTTATACTACACTTTTTCTGAAAAAACACACAAACCGTAAAAAAAATCTACAGTTTACAGTGTTTTTATGCAAACCGTACATTTGCATAAAAACACTGTAAACAGTAGATTTTTTTTACGGTTTGTGCGTTTTTTCAGAAAAAATGTAGTATAAAAATCAAAGATCTTTGTAATTTTAACCCGCTTAAATTGTTATTCAATCTATTAAAGAAACTTTTAGTTGTTGATATTGTTTTTATACTGAGAAGAATAAACATTTTCCAATCGACCACTTATCTATAGCTCATTTTCAATGTAAAAATATCTTACAAGAAGGTTAAAACCATGAAGGACTAAATTTTAGCTTAATTCTATAAGTAACATAGTACTACTAATATTACTCTCCTGTTATCATTGTTCTGAAATTCGCCTAGCTGCATATTAGACGATAGGCGAAATCTACAAATCTAACAGATTATGCGACATTAGACGATGATTATGCGAGATTAAACGCTAAACGATCAACTTACATCTAGATTCCATTTTGCACTTTTTAAAACATTGACTTCTACTAATATTAAATTACTCTAATATTACTCTAATTATAAAATTTTGCAGGGCTATTATTTTTTATAAGATCTCGAGATGGGTGCCGTTTTTAATTTTAGCCTCTCCGTTAGAAATTAAAGAAAAGTGATCTTAAAAATTCTATCAATATGTTAAATATATTAATTAAAGTGAGATTATTTTATATCAAGTACATGGAATCAGGTGAGATTTGTAGAATATTAATCGAGTGTAGGTCAGGGAGTAGGTGGACTGGCTGAAGTATTTTAGTGAATAGAAATAATTTTGGACCAAATTTGTATTTCATCCTCCTCTCTTTTTTTTTAAAAACTCACAAATTTATCGCCAACTATTTGAAAAGTAGAATTGAGTCACGTTCGTATCATTTTTCTTAATATAAAAAACTGCAATAGAAAATTTTAGGAGTTGTGACAGAAAAAAATGTGTTTTCTGAAAATTCACAAATGGGTCAAGTTCAACCAGCATGATTTTTCATTATCAGAATGCTGCGTACTACAGTACTTTTTCTTTTACCCATATTAAATAAATTATTAATTAAGCAAGCCAATACACCTTCTCAATAGACTCTTGTGTCATGTAAGATTGTTCATCCTCAAAAGAAAAATAAAACGCCTTGCACTGACGAGGGACGTATCTAGTCAGGGGCGGCCCCGAAATTTTTATTACTCGGTACAGAAAAAAATTGAAGCGTTTTTTTTTTTTATTGTTGTTCCGGGTATAAAATTTCATAATAAAATATCTTAATAGAATAATCCAAAATTAACTCTCAACCAAAAAAAATCTTTAGTATAAAAAAAATTGTGTTATTTCACTTACTTTTCATTATTTTTACTAGCATATATTTACATGTATATTTTTTTATACAGATATAAAATTTAATTTTTTTGGTATGTCAGCGTTATGACACACTCAGCGATTTACCGAAATTATGACGCTCGATGCCGCCGCATCCTAGGACCATTGTATCTATTAAAAATATTGATAGTAACTCCTACATAGAAATAAATCATAACCAAGTCGACTATGTTTGTGTGGTTGTGCCCGTTACAAACTTACACGTGATCCTTTTTGGCATTCTAGTAGTACTATTTTAACAACATATGCATTAATTTTATGTAAATGCCTTTTTTACATCTAACAGTACTGCATTTTTTTCAATAATCTGTGTAAGTCACAATCTCTTGCTGTCTTGCAATACTGTATTTTAACACTATATGTACATGTAATTATAATGTCTTGCAATACTGTCTTGTGAACGCATAGTCAACGGTTTGCGTGTGCGATATATAGTGACATACCATTATAAAAAAATATTCAATTAGTGACGATATTTTTTGTTATGAGCGACGGTTTTTGTGACGGTTTTATGACAGTTTAGTCAATTTGCGATAGATTTGTGACAGCATTTTAAATTAGCGACGGGCTTGTGACAGCTTTTGATTCTCACTAAATCAAATATTATTTTGTAGTGTAGATATAATTCCGAAAAATAAACTTAATATTTTTTTTAAAATTTACATATCGAATAATTAAATATAGTTAATTAACAATCGTATAAAAAGAGTAACATAATGTTTTACTCTTATAAAAAATACACAACGATTTTGTTTGAAATATAAATATGTGTGTAAAATAACATTTTTAAAGTTATTTATGTATTTGAATTGAGTGATGATATTTAATAGTAATTACAATATTATAATAAAAGTATTTAAAAAATTTGAACAAAATTTGACAGTGTCAAAATGATTGGTTTTACTTATATTAACATGATATGATATATGATACTGTTATTGCTGAGAACCATAGCCATGTTTTTAGCATGTCATTGGGGGACTTATACTCTACGCATACCGTAAAGCATACCGAATAAAATTAATACAGATGTTAATGGTATAAACCACATCACGTATTAAAAAATAAATTTATTAAAAACTCAAATAAATATATTGGAACTCTAAGTTAAGTCTATCTTAAATTTAAATATTAATTAAAAATAAAAAAAAAAATTGTATTTTTAATAGATTGAGTTTTTATTACGTGGCGTGACTTATAGTATTTTTCACTAATACAGCCGCCTTCTGTATCAAACACAGACTGTATGCATACAGCCGAGACCGTCCTTGGAAGACTTTCTTTATAAAAAAATGGGTACATGTTGTATTATTTTTTTAAAAATAAGAAAAGAAACGGGAAAATAGGAGTTTCTTCCATAGTGTTCCTGGCGGGGACATGACGACATGGGTCAAGCTAAATTATTGCCATCAAGTATTAAATTGTGTACTTTTTGCCCCTGCAAGGCTCCATCAAGTCATATGGAAAATAAAAATAATAATTTGTAGTCGATAAAGTTAAAAGTATTTATGTTTAATCTATTTTTCAAGATTAATCTTGATTATTTTTTTAACCAAAAGCTTTCAGACTATTGTTGATTTGAACATTTCTATGGTGACACAATTTTTTATTTCAAGTTTCAAAAATTAGAATTGCTAGCTATTCAAGTGGAATTGGTTGTATCCGACTAGCAGTTTCGATCATCAATCCACTGACCTGAAATTAGAGTTCAAGTTGGCTTTCGTAATTCTACTCTTAACATATTCTGAATTTTAAATTGTACTAATACCCTTTACTAATTAATAAAAGATTCAGAAAACAAATTAGTGGGTCTATTTTCAACTTACTAAGTAGATTACATTATTACATTACATTTTGATCTCATGATTCATAGGATATAATCATATAAACAACAATAATTACGGATATTTAATTTAAGAAACCCATTATTATCACACGAGATTATGAGCTTTTGACCATCTTTATGAGTAGAACCCATAATTGGTCTAAACCTTTCTATACTAATTAACAAATGATCAACTTGCATAAAAAAAATCGCACATAATGTTTTAATTGATCATAAGTGAAAGACGATAACGGGATAGCTGCTGTAAAAAATTTACAACAACGTCCGATCCAATCCATATTTTAGACTTAAGTCTTAATACGGGTTTTAACAAATAAAAATGATAATCATAATTTACTTCTACCGGGTCGCATTTGCAACTTGAGCCGCTGCAGTAGACATTGTACTCCAAGTTCTAACCCTTTCGGTTTAAGGTTAGTGTACATCTCGTTAACTTTTAACAAGTAGATGCTTAGTAAACTAGCGTACTATAACAATAAGCACTTATATACTTCATGATATGATTATGTAGTAATTCGTAAATTTTTAATAATTGTCACGTTTGACCAATTGATGAAAATAACGCTGAGGTAATTACTGAAATGAAAAATGCGTGTCATTACAACTATGGTTGGACTAATAGAGTCCAAATCCTCTGCCACAAACTTTATAGCTCATTTTCTGTCCTATTCATTTTTAAATCCAAATTAAAGTAGTTATTAAAAAATTTAAAGAAATATTATAATTACATTGGACATGTATCAATACATTTGAGTAAAAAAATTCTTAATAAAAATTCAAATATGTTTTATTTGGGAATTAAATAAGAACTAGTAGGGCTGGGTTCGGTTCGGTTTTTAGTAAAACCGAAACCGAACATATTTTTGGGTTTGATATTTTACGGTTTCGGTCTTTTTCGGTTCGGTTTTATTAAAAACCAAAACCGACCCGATTTTTTTTTGATTTTTCGGTTCGGTTATCGGTCCGGTTCGGTTTTTCTGGTTTTTTGCCGAACCCTAAAAACTAGTGTAAATTAAATATAAAATTTTAAAAATAATAATTTAATTCAACAATATGTCACAATATTATGAAATATGTGTAGAATATGCTGTAACAGTTTATAAACATAAAGAAAAAGTTTTAAAATTTTAAAATTTAAACAAAAATAGCTAAAAAAAAATATGAAATGGGATAGAAATTATGACATAAAAGATTTGGACTCAACTAATTAAGACTCGGAT
The DNA here is from genome assembly GCA_963682055.1 of Primula veris. Classification (NCBI taxonomy): domain Eukaryota; kingdom Viridiplantae; phylum Streptophyta; class Magnoliopsida; order Ericales; family Primulaceae; genus Primula; species Primula veris. Next base: position 8,693,022 of record OY821742.1, on the reverse strand, counting down.
CATATTGCTATAATAAAGTATGCAATCGAGGATAGAGTAGATAATAAACGGTTCAAAAGACGGACCACAAAGACTCTGTACTACAATAATGTGACCAACCTTAAATAAATTACCAAAAGTTGAATAATTGTACTCCATAAAACTACTACTTTCTTTCATTACATTTCTTCCTCAAGGCTGAGGAAATTCAGAAGAATATAATTACAGTCTTACAGAGGATCTAGGAAAACTAATTTTGGGAAAATGGCTTACTAAAAATTACGATGCTTGATTTGAGATTCAATTCCAAAATTAGATATATGAAAACAAATCATACTGCTATTTTTGAAACTTGAAAGCACTCTGTGAGCTATTATTCATCGTCACTCGTCAGGGTAAAAAATAGACAGGCGATGATGATGTGCACGCTTTGTACTTTTGTAGTGAAAAATAAATATTTTGTCAACTGAAATGATTTCATTTTTTTTTTTAATGTTAGATACAGCAGTGGTCCTCATAACCTTCACACGGTAAGTTATTTAACTTTGAAATAATATGCAAGTGTAACGATCTAACGTGAATAATAGACAAAAATGCCCCTATCATGTTGAAGAGTTGTGATTTTCTCAAAGCCAATGCTGCGTACTCGGCAGTTTTTGGTAAAGATTTTTATTGTCAAACTATCAAAAGAAAATTATCTTATTCTACTAATCTTAGTAGATGTTTTCCGAATATTTACGAAAAATCGCGTCAAAATAAATATTGATCAAGACTACACGTTAATTTTAGAGTTTTATTAAGTAGCATGTCATCGGTCTTTGTTCAATAATATGTAATTTTTTGTGTTTTAAATATCTTTCAGAAGACATCCTTCTAATTTTTTGATTTTAAATTTTTATATGCTGATTTTGTTACTAATATTACGTAATTCTATTATTATTTTTGTTAAAGAAATTATAAATTATATTTTAGATTTTCCATTAAAAAATTTCAAACAACAAAACATCAAGAAAATTATAAAAAAGTATTTGTTTTCCATGAAAATCTTTTCTTCGGAAATTATTTTCAGAAGAAACAAATAGTGCCACTTATTTCGTTTTTTCTACATTGTACTTGCAAGATAATTTATCTTAATGATATTTAAAATCCGGGAACGTGATTAATAAAGATTATTATAAAACTTTGAAGAAAAGAAAGATGTTAAAGAAAAATAAATTAAATCAAGAGAAAGGTGTGATATTCATTGGTCACGTGAAATCAGAAAACTGGACAGGAATATGGTGGCTATCGTTTAAAACCATGTACCAAAAAGAGACACGAAGGAATCATATACATATATATATAGCACATGTGAGGTTGTACAAGTTCCTAAGTTTCGGTTTCCCATTTTTTTATATAAATATTATTATATGATTATAGTAAAAAGAAAATAGTAGAATTGAAATAGGAATACAATATTTTGTTACATTTGTGCCACACCCAAGAAATTGGCAACACGAGGATGGTTTTTTCGATATCATTGGAAATAATAGGTGCCAATCTTATGATCAAGCATTTGAGGTCTCCCAAAGATGAAATTTCTCGTAAAGCTACTCCGGTAGCAGCATTCGAATGCTCGAGCCTTATATCTGAACACCATTAATATATACATAACTTAGTCGGTTACTTGAAATCGTCATCTGTCAACCATGATGCCAAAGTCCCCTTTGTTGGACGCCGAACACCAAACTGTTCTTAAAATGGCTGCAAAAAACCAAATAACTTAGCGAGTTCAGGCCAGCGATCGAAAACATGTCTATGGTCTATAGGGTCACGTTTATATACATATCCAAGTTTCCAGCCGTTTCAGTCACTCCGATTAGGTCTAATACACGTTCACAAATATGAGAATAACATTGACAGTTTTATAGTTGGCTAATTGTCAATCTATGGAATCCACAAACTTAATATCTTGAGCTCATTTGAGTTTGTATGAGATTGATTTACATAAGCAGAAAGTGAGAAGGGTAACCCCAAACATATAGGCACTACAATATTGATATTGCATATATGATACTTCATACTATTTTGTTTGAAATGAAATATATAGTCACTGATTTCTTATTTTATCTAATCATCTTCACAACGATAAGAAAAAATGACATACAGTAACTTTTTTAATTATTTTCACGCCTCCTCATTGATGTTCTTATCTTTGCTCGAGATTACACGTGATACAAATACAAAATTACAAACTCCCAAGTTCTTCCTTGGTATCAAGCCTGGGTAATGGGCACATAATTTACACTTGCTTCACTAGAATTTATGCTGACATAGATTTGATCTTCTTGGGGACATAACTGAGTCCTGGTTTAGTGTGATCCTTGGAGCAGAAGTTCTATATTATGGAAAACTTAGGATTTCAAGTATTACTGTTTACAAAATTATGATTTTTCATATATTTTGAATGGAGTTTATTCATAAAGATTACATATTTGTAACATACTCTACTGATGGTATTTGATTGAACACTAGTATAATTTTTTTACCACTCACGTTATTTTTCATTTGATTTTTTTTTTTTATAAATTCGGCACCATCAGTCACGCTAATGGCTGACTGCGTCAGTATTTTGTAAACTCATTATAGTTATTTGCAATATTGACTTAGTATTTATGTTGTACTTGAGCCAAAAAAATCTGTTTCCGCGATCCAAACATACTAAACGAGTCTCAAATCATTTTCAGAGTTAGCACCATGAGCAAGTTCGGCTCATGTCTTTCGACCTTGTTTATTAATAAACTAAGTTTGAACAGATTCAAAGATCCATTTATGAACGAATCGAGCTTGAGCAAAATTGGATTCCACTCATTTCCAACACCGGAAGTAGAACGGGCTCATTGGTGGCGGCTTAACTTTCAATAAGATTTTTGTTTATATGTCATTACCACTACAAAAAAATACTCAAATAGCGACGGAATTAGTGACGGTATTTTTTGTTATGAGCTTATTAGCGACGGTTTTTGTGACGGTTTTGTGACAATTTAGTCAATTTGTGACGGCTTTGTGACAATTTAGTCAATTTATGACAGGCTTGCGACAGTTTTTGACTCTAACTAAATCAAACATTATTTTGTAGTGTACTCTTATAAATTTTTTAAGTATAGTTCACTTTACAAGTGATAAAAATGATATTATTTTCGTAATTTTTTGGTATATTTTTGTTTTTACTTAATTATTCAAGCAAACACTAAAAAAACTATAAAAAAAAAAGCTAAAAAAAACATTTTTTAAGTTATTTTTTTACACTTTGATATATTTCTCGTGTTGATTTAATATTTTTTTTATAGTTTTAAAACAACTTTTAACCTCTTTTTTACACTTTAATATATTTTCCGTATATATTATAAGCTCTGTTTTAAGCTTAAAAACAGTTTTTAAGCTTTTTTTATTGGGTCGGTTGACTGTAAATTAAAAAAAATCAACAGAGTATCTTTATTTAAGAAATCTTGTAAAATTTAACATAAGTGTGTTATGGGACTTCCCAAATCCATGCCTCTTTCAAGCCAACCTAGGCCTAAGTCGTCCAAACTCCAAACCCATAAAAGAAACCCAAAAAAGCCTCGGTAACCGACTTACATACATGTACTCATATATTTTGTTCTTTTACATACATGTACTAAAATCCATCTTTTATAAGATTTTTCGAGTTCAATTGTCAAGTCGAAACTATTTTAATTTTCAGTCACTCGACTCAATAAATAAAAACTTAAAAATTGTTTTTAAACTTCAAAAATAACTTATAATCTATACGGAAAATATATTAAAATGTAAAAAAAAGCTTAAAAGCTTGTTTTTAAGCTTAAAAAAAGAGATTATAATATACACAATAAATATATTAAAGTTTAAAAAAACAGCTTAAATTGTTTTTTTTTTTAGTTTTTTTAATGTTTATTTGAATTATTAAGTAAAAAAAAAAAAATACCAAAAAGTTACGATTTTTTTTTTTATCACTTATAATGTGACTTACACTTAAAAATCTTATGAGAATAGTGACCTATGAATAAAAATCTTTTTAAAAGTTGACCGACCACCATATATCCTTTAATTAAAACTATATATTTTAACCGACAAAGTATTATTGGCTAAATTAGCGAAAAATAATAATTCAAAAAATATACAGTTTTAAAAAACATTCTACAATATTTTTAAATAAAAAACCATTTTCGTCAAATTTGATACATATTCTTGGCCGATTGAACTCACACGTAGTTTTGTATATGACGATTAAATCGGAATGGAGGAAATACACATACGCGAATAGAAATTTAACCGTCATAAGTCCGACAGTTTCAAAAATTCTCTTAAACCTATGGGTCATGCTATTCACACAAGTGGGACACTCCAGACCACACTTTCTTAGGTGGCTCCCTCCAGAAAATGGTGGGTCATGCTCTAACAAATCCTATATTTGATTGGGGTGATGTTAGACACACAACTTGCACACAACTTGCACTCCCTAGTTAATGAAATACAATCTATAATTTGATAAACCAAAATATAAATATTCAACATAATAAAAACCCAACCTACTAAAAACCCAAATAAAAATATAGTAGAACCCTAGTTGAGACTACCCTAAATTTAAATATTAATTAAAAATAAGAAAAATTATTAAATATGGTATTACTAATATATATAAAACCCAATCTACTAAAAACCCAAATAAAAATATAGTAGAACCCTAATTGAAACTATCCTAAATTTAAACATTAATTAAAAATAAAAAAAAATATTAAATTTGGTATTACTAATATATATATATATATATATATATATATATATATATATATATATATATATATATAACTCACACACTCCATACATGTATATTTGAAGGAATAAAAATGTATTTTTTAACAAAAATATATTATTATATATGTAAGGGAGTGTACAATACATGTAAGTGAGTGTGTAAGGGAGTGACAAATTAATAAATCAAAAGTAAAGCAACTCAAGTTACAAATTATTCTCTCCTTCAATTTATTTTCGCCATTTTCTCTCCTCCAATTTATTCCCATCATTTTTTTCAATTTAATGAAATTGCCACATCACTTGCCAACTAAGAGAGTGTCGTCTGGAGTGCAGGAGTTGTGTGAGTATCATTTTTCTAAACCTATATACACCCAAGGGCGGCCAAAGTGTATGGCGAGTAAGCCTCGGTACTTGGGCAACACAAGTCCAAAAGATTTTTAGGGGCGAAGTCAGAAACTATAAATGGGGGATGCCAAAATATAAACAAAATAATAGGTTAAATAGAACTTTTGGTGATACCAAATATATAATTTTAAAATATTTGTATTAGAAAAAAAATTGCAATACGTGAGATTTTTAAAATTATCACGACAGTCCATGGTCACCACTTAGCTTCCTCTAAGGGCAATCTTAGCCCATTCATACAGTTATTATTATTGTTTAGATTTATTATGTAATTAGTTACATTTCGCTGTTTAGTCAAATGGTTGATAATAGTTGTATTTAGTTACTCTTCATACTGCCCAATGTTCGAATCACGTACACCTTATACATTGTTTTACAATAAGCTATATATCACTATCTTAAAATATGAGCAAGTAATAAGGCCTCAAACAGTTCGAATCCCACCTTATAGATTGTTTTACAATAAGCTATACATCACTATTTTAAGAGACGGGCAAGTGATTAGGCCTCAAATAGTTCGAATCCCAACTTATAGATTGTTTTACAACAAGACATATATCACTATCTTAAAAGATGAGCAAGTGTTTAGGCCTCAGACAATTGATGTTCATGTTTCACCAAATTATAGTTGATCAAAATTGTCATCATGGTTGAAGCCCAAAATAACACATAGATATGGTCTCAGTTCATCCGACAAGTCCAAACCCCCCTAATCGACTATACATACAAGTAGGGCTGGTTAAAAAACCGGAAAAACCAAACTGAAAAACCCGAAAAAGACCGAAACCGAAAAACCGAAAATTTTTTGGGTCGGTTTCGGTTTTCAGTAAAACCGAACCCAAAAAGACCGAAACCGAAAAAAACAGAAAAAGACCGAAAAAACCCGAAAAAAAACCGAAACTGGACCGAAAAAACCGGTCCGGTTCGGTCCAAAAAAATAAAAAGACCGAAACCAAAAAAAAACCGAACCAAAAAATATGTTCGGTTTCGGTTTTACCAAAAACCGAACCGAACCGAACCCAGCCCTACATACAAGTATTTATACATATATACTAATTGCCTTCCTTTTAATCCTATAAGGAAACCAAATTACCGGAAAAAAATATCAGTTAAACATATAGTTTAAATACAAAATTATACACTTAATTCTATAAAAATCATTCGTTAATTCTGGTAAAAGTCTTTACCCATCTAAATTTAACGTATAGTTTCGTATAGAACAATTAAATCAGATATTTATACATATGCTGATATACATATATTTGTGAACATAGTGATTAGCAAAAAATTAAAAAAAAATTGTGAACATAAATTTAAGGATAATAATTGCCACAATTTTCGACATCCTCCTCTAAGCCCATGTACCAATAGGCCTTAATTAAACAAGTTTAAGCCCAACAAGTCGTGACCTCAAGCCCATAAAGTAAATGCTAAAACCTAATCCATATTCTTTATAACAATAAGATGAGAATAATGGTGATATCTCAACTTTTATAAGATTTTTTAAATGGAGATACTGTGTCAAAACTTTTTTAAATTTCAGTCACTCGGCCCAATAAAAAGAGCTTAAAAACTGTTTTTAAACTTAAAAAATAACTTATAATCTATACGGAAAATATATTAAAATGTAAAAAAGATGTTAAAAGTTATTTTTAAGCTTAAAAAAAGATATTATAATCTAAACGAGAAACATATCAAATTGTAAAAAAAAAAAAAAACTTAAAAGTTATTTTTTTTAGTGTTTGTTTGAATTATTAAGTAAAAAACATAGGAAAAATTTACGAAAATAATTTTTTTTTTTATTATTTGTAAGGTGACCTACAATTAAATTTTTTATGAGAGTAATAATATATGAATAAAAATCTTATTAAAAGGTGACCTCGCACCGATGAGCCCCAATAAGCTACATACAAACACATTCATCTTCTATCATATCTCATTATTCCTAGGAAAGTGGTACCATAATCCAATTATTTTATTTATTTATAAAGGATGCCTCATATTAATTTAAAAGATTAGAGATAGTAAAACTAAAGAAAAACAATTTAAATGTATGAGCTTCTAGTTTATTTATGGGCTCTTTGGTGGCGGTCATATTTTAATAATATTTTTGTTTATATGTCACAAATCTAACAAGATTTTTAAGTCTCTGTCACTTTACAATTGATAAAAAAAAATATTATTTTCGTAAATTTTTGGTATCTTTTATTTTTTACTTAATAATTTAAACAAACTCTAAAAATAGCTAAAAACCAGCATTTAAGATAGTTTTTTTTTATACTTTAATATCTTTCTCGTATAGATTATAATTTTTTTTTTTAATTTTAAAAACAACTTTTAAGCTCTTTTTTGCATTTTCATATCTTTTCGGTATAGATTATAAGTTATTTTTTTAATATTAAAAGTAAATTGAAACTTAAATTACTTTTGACCGAACATTTGAATTCGAAAAATCTTATAAAACAGATGAACTCTGAACTAATATTCTCTGTTTATTTATTCTGGATTGGGCCACCTAAATGATATTATACGGTCTTAGGTTACCATACTAAAGCCCAAGAAGTAATAACACAGACAAAGCCCATAAATGAAACCCTAGAACCCTCAATACAAGAAGCTATATAAACACACATACACCTAAACAAATATCTCTCTACCACACTCATTTCAGAGAGAGAGAGAGAGAGAGAGAGTAGAGAGAGAAACAAAAATGGGAAGAGTGATAAGGGCACAGAGGAAGGGAGCTGGATCTGTATTCAAGTCACATACTCATCACCGTAAAGGACCTGCTCGTTTCCGTTCTCTCGATTTCGCTGAACGTAACGGTTACACTAAAGGCGTTATCACCGAGATTATTCATGACCCCGGTCGCGGTGCACCTTTAGCTCGTGTTACCTTCCGTCACCAATTTAGGTATCTTATTCTTATTCTTATTATTATATGTTACAAATGTGTCACGGTGCACTTCTCGAACGTGTCGCTTTTTTGTTACCAGTTTAGTTTTGTTATATCTTAACAAGCTTTTACTTGCATATATATATATATATATTAGTAATCATGGTCCATTCGTGGTGTGTGTGATACGTAGTTGCATAAATATGATCGGGCACAAATAAATTTGAACATTTTCTAAAAGTTTGCAAAAATAATGGAATGGATTTTGTAAAAATATAATGTTTTATTGTTATAGTAATTGAAAAATACATGTATAATAATGTGTTTGAGATATGAATTGATGTGTAGAAAAAGGGAATATTTATTTACTTATTTAAATTGCGTTAAGTTATTTGAGTAATTAGTAAATTAGAATAGGGGCATTTTTGGAAAAATTGGGCAGGATCAAGCTTTTTTTGGGTTCGCTTATATTAATAGTATAATAATAATAATATGATATGTGTTTGGAAAATATGAGGACTCTTTATTGTTGTTAATTTAATGATTTATTTTGATAGGGATCTGTTATTTATGGTGTTTTTGTTTCTAGTTGTGTATTTTTTTTTGGATATGGGATTATTTTAGCTATATTGTTGGCAATTAGGTGTTATTTGGTCATATTACATGTATAATGCTGTTTCTTATTTTATTTTTAGGTATATATCATTTTGTTAACCACCTTTTTATTTAGATACATCATGAATTAAGTATAAATGTATAATATTAAAATTTAACGCTATTTAGTAAGCCCATATACTAATAGACTGTTAAATAAAAATGGAAATAGTGATTAGGGAGCAGAATCGGTGTTCAGGTCACACACGTGCCATTGTAAGGGACCTGCCCGTTTCCGTTCCCTCGGTTTTGCTGAGCGTAACGGGTACACTGAAGGCGTTATTACTGAGATTATTCATGACCCTGGTCGTGGTGCACCTTTAGCACGTGTCACCCGTTTATTATATTTTCCATCACCCGTTTTTTATTAGTACTTTTTATTACTTTGTTATGTATTAGGATTAATTTACAACCCGTTTTGTTATTTTCTCATATTGACGTGCTTAGCATATATCAAATCTGAATAATTTTGAAAATAATTTCATATTTGTGATATAGGGCCAGTTTAGGTAGTTTAGTATTTCTTAACAACAATTTATTTGTACTACTTTTATTTGGTTTGTTTTCATTATTTTCTGATATGGAACGGTTAAATAGTGGTTTTCCGTCTTACTACTGTTTGTATGTGGTATAAGAGGAGTTTTATAGTATGAGTAGGCGCTTCTGTTATTGTGTGCGATTTATATTACTATTTATTGTTTGGTTTGATGTTTATTTGTTTTGTTTCGATATTTTTTGGTATGAGACTAGGACTGTTAAATAGTGGTTTTATGTGTTATTACTGTACCATGTTTGTTTGAGGTATGAGCAAAGGTATGTATTACTGTGGGACCCACTCTCGATCATGTTTGTTTTGACAATTTGTTAAATTTATTTGTTGGATCCCTGTTATAAAACAAAAAGTTTCCCCTACTAGATTAAGAATTTAACTTTAACCAAAATTGGCTAGTGTAAACTATAATTATTGTTAACATTTTATTGTGATGTATGTTTCATTTGTAACTAGCCTAAGAGTGATACAAAATTTAGACATTTTACAGTGATGTGGAAAATGGAGACATAATTTGTATGGGATTAAGTTCAAAAGAGATGATCATTTTGTTATTGTAAACCATGTGAATTCACTGTACTCATTACGAGAATGGTGCTGACAATATCTGTATGGTAAGGTGTGGTAGGAAATAAATATGATGAAAAGTTATTGTTAGTTCTGTATGTTCGTACTTTTAGATATTATTCCATATTGGTTAGGCATCAATATTTTGCAATGTTTTATTTGTTAGTTCAGTTATAAATTAACTTTAGCAATTCCCACTGTAACAACTAACAACTAGGTTATAAATCTAAGTTGTTGCAAATTCGTTGGTAAGAAGAATATATTGACATAATATAGTGATGATGCTAATTTGACAATTTCTTCTAAAATCGTGGATCTAATGGAGTACCAATATTTATTTACTGGCGTTATTTAGGAAAAAATATGATGAAAGTTGTTCTGTCAAACCATATCAAGTCACTACTGTCACACTATTTAAGAGCTTAATTCAGAAAATCTACGTAAACAATAGTTGTACAATATTTTAGATAAAGTGATACTTATCAAAAGATAGAAAGATGGTTATGAACATTCGAGATTTGGTGGTACATTGTATTGCTTGTCAATTTATAGTCACAATTTGGTTCTAATAATTTCCATGTTTAATAGGTTCAAGCACCAGAAGGAGCTCATGGTTGCTGCTGAGGGGATGTATACCGGTCAATTCATGTATTGTGGAAAGAAGGCCAATCTGATGGTTGGAAACATATTACCTCTGAGGTCTGTTCCTGAGGGAGGTGTTGTTTGCAACGTGGAGCACCATGTTGGAGACCGTGGTGTATTTGCAAGAGCCTCTGGTGATTATGTTATTGTCATTAGTCATAATCCCGATAATGACACCACCAGGTGAGCTGTGCTTCTTTGCTAGCAACTTCGCTTGTTTATTGGTTCAATTGTCTATTTTGCTTTGTTGTTTTTGATGGTACGTAGTTAGAGTTTGTTCATTGCCGCTTTCAAGTTTTCTTCGACAGTAGGAAAATTGATTAACTTGAAAAGTATAATTAAACAGGAAATAATTAGAGTTTTTTATGAAAAAATTATGTAGTAGTACAATCTCAAACACTCTACTTGTGTTATAGCGTTTATATAAGAATTCCTAAACCCCCGTGAAAGGCTGTGTTATCTTTATGCCTTGTGTTTGCAGTTTGTTCTTGTATGTAAGGTGCAATAGCTGAAAAAGCCTTTCTTATTACGAATACTGGGTTTGAGTGTAGGTTACAGAAACGAAGAATTAATAGCTCACCTTTTGTATGTTAAAAGAGTTTTAAGAGGACACTTTCAAGTATTTATATAGTTGTGTTGTACTGCTTACCTGGTTTATGATGCCGGTCAATAATCATGCAATAATTTCATTTGCCATCTTTGAACATGTATTTTCTGATTCATTTCGTAAAGCATAGCATGAAAATAGGATATTAACAAATCATCTGTTTTCGTGTGAAATTTAAACCTTGTTAAGAGGGTTTATAAATCAACGTCTTTGGAGTGTGCTCTTTTAGACACTATCAATAGGAAACAAATTTAAATGTGTTTTAATAGATATGTTTAAATCAGTAGCTTAGTCAGTTACCTGGTGTTTCTAATCATCGTCTTTTCCTCCTTTTTTACATATACAATAAACATTGTCATCTGTGCCTTCTTAGTTGACTGCTAGGCCGTTTTGACGTATTTAACTGCTTTGGACCTTTTACAACACTTATGAATGAAATCTTTTTTATTAGTTATATCTCTAAATCATCGTCTTTTTCTCCTTTTTTTACATATACAATAAACGTTGTCATGTGTGCCTTCTTAGTTGACTGCTAGGCTGTTTTGACGTATTTAACTGCTTTGGACCTTTTACAACACTTATGAAATCTTTTTTATTAGTTATATCTCTAAATGATATTTTTTTTATCAGGATCAAGCTCCCATCTGGGTCCAAGAAGATAGTACCAAGTTCTTGCAGGGCCATGATTGGCCAAGTTGCTGGTGGTGGGAGGACAGAGAAGCCAATGCTGAAGGCAGGTAACGCTTACCACAAATACAGAGTGAAGAGAAACAGCTGGCCCAAGGTTCGTGGTGTGGCTATGAATCCAGTTGAGCATCCCCATGGTGGTGGTAATCACCAGCATATTGGTCATGCCAGTACTGTTCGCCGTGACGCACCACCCGGACAAAAGGTCGGTCTCATTGCTGCTAGAAGGACTGGTCGTCTCAGGGGACAAGCTGCTGCTTCTGCTGCTAAAGCTGATAAGTAGAGAGAGTGAAGGTTCTTCAAAGTCCTCGGTTATTGTAGTTGGTGTTTTCAGTTTTTGTTTGCGACTCTATTTCTTGTTGAGATAATACTTTTCTCTGGTCCTGGATGTTTGCGACTTCAATATTTTGGTTCTTAGATGGTTGTTTATTGATATGTTTTTTTTTTGAGAATTACTCTTTTTACAGTGTTTTCGTTCCAATGCTTGTTTTCCTTGCCTGCTTGTTTCATATTTAGATTTCAAATATTCCAATGTTGCAAACTTGGTTTGTATGCAATTTTCCATCATGAGCCCTGCATTATGTGTCAATCTGATGTTTTTGTTTTACCAAAAGAGTCAACCGAAAAGAGTATCATTTCTTTGGCCATTCCCCTATTATCCTTGCCTGCTTGTTTGAAATTTAGATTTTAAAAATTCTGGTTTTTTCACAATTTTTGAACATTTAAGCTCGGGATTGTTGTGTTTGTTTAGTGTATTTGTTTACCGTAAGAGCCAAATAAAAAGGGTTCTGAAAAGTCCTCGATTTGTGTTTTTGTTTCCAATTGGGTTTGTGACTTTGTTATTTATGCCGTGTATTTTTTTTGGTTGTGGATATTTTTGAGTTGAAGACGTTCTCCAATATTGGTGCAACTTACCTGCTTTCCATAAGAGGATAGGATTGTTGGTCTAGTTCTTTTGTTTACCAATAAGCTTAGTAAAATGGTGGTCATCAAGACCCACTGCTATTGTGTCTTAGAGCTCATATACTATGATTGAAGTGAAATGCTATCAACACATTTCATATAAAAGCATCAAGATGACTAAAGTGTTTGTATGAGAAATACGCTATAAGCTCTATTAGTGCATATTTAAACCGTAAAGTGTGAAAATTTTACAATTAAAAATATAGATGAAGCATGTTTGAAATATATTTGTAAGACATCAGTTTACGATTTTCTACAAGGAAAATTGAGATAAAATAAATAGCAAAAATACAAACTAATTCAAGTCTTCTACTACTTCAAATTTTTAGTTCTTTTAGTTCGTCAAAATGAGTGATTAAGAATTATTAGCAAAAAAAATACAATTTGGTTGGAATTATGTTTTTCATATAATTGTTAAGTCTGATTGTTAAGTCTGAAGCGGCGTCGATTTCATAATTTTTTGTAATAAAAAAAAACACGTCCTAAAAAGCGCCCATCTTAGCCTAATTTGCGCAAAAAACGTGGTATAATGCAAGCAAAAACCGCACTGATAGTGATTTACCAACAATATAACGAAATAGTGTATGCAAAAAAAATAATCACTAATAACTATATCAGGATAATAATGCGTATCTCACTTTTTAAAACACGGATTCATACACAAGTAGCAAGTATTAAGTTATTTTTTTCTCCTTTTTAACGTTTTTTTCCATCTCTTGCAAGGAGAGAGTGCCTGTGAATGTACAAGCATTGTTAGCAAAAGGGAACATAGAGACCTAGAAAGTTTTATATATTTTTTTCAAGACGGGACGTATAAAAGGAGCGAGCCCTATAGGATTCTAAAGTTTATGTTGGCCATATGTCTTGATATCCACACGGCACCCACCACCAAGGGCAGGTATGGCATATTTAGCTAACCAACCCTCTTATGAGAAAGTCTCATCACGAGTTTGAACTTTGAACATAATACTGTCAAGGAAAGGGATTAGATTTGTTTTCTTTGTACAGAATTCTAGAGAAAAAACAGATCACAAAAAGAATAAAACAGTTCCGTTGACATGGTGCGATTCTAGTAGAGCTAGATTCTCCTAAAATGGCTCTATTTCTTGACATGCATAATGTGGTGTATTTTATAACAATAAGAAAGTAGCTATTTTATACAAGAACTAATATCATTGAAGCTAATGGCTAAGATTCTCCTTTGAGTCTTTCACTATATATAGATCTGCTAATCCTGCTTGAATTATTTATTTGCAGAAAAGTTTTAATAAATATGTATTGGGAGAATTACAATAATATAGGTGCATTGAATAAGAAAGTAACATATTAATTTATGGAGAAGCCTAAGAAAGCTGCAAAATATACAAATATGCTGCTAATACAACTTCAAAACTTAATTTGTATATTTTGTACAGGATAATGGGATAACGAACGAGCTATTATGAACATGCCAAAAAGAAGAAGAAAAATAAAATAAAATTTACAACGTGAAAAGATAAACCCAATATCATGATCACTTGGATTTTTATTTATGAACATAATCTAGGCAAGGATCTACTGCTACCGGTTTGGCTTGATACTCTTGACTTCATCATCTTTGTCATCTGATTTTGCATTTTCTTACAAACTTTTTCCAATTCAAGCACCCTACATTGCATACCTTGGATATGATCTCTTAGCTTCTCACTCTCGGTCGAAATACTGAGCTTCCCACAATTAACCACAATTTGGTTACATTTGCCGTCTCTCCTCTTCTCTCTATCTATATGCAAAGAAGTACAAGGCATTTCGACAGAGGACTTTGCTTTGCTAGTCTCTTCGAGAAAACATTTCATCATGCACCGCCGAGAGACTAGAGCTTGAATACCCAGATTGGAAGGGAAATTTTTGTTATTGACGAGATTATCAGTAGATTCCAGTGAGAGCTTTTCATAATTTAGTCCCCCACAAACTCTAATCTTGTCCTCTTCAGATAAACCAGTGTGGACCTATACCAAGACCAGTTAGCAAAAAGTGGGTTATTCACACAATACAACATTGTTCATAACTATGACTCTATGAGTAATGTATCTTTCTTTTCCATGATATAATCTTATCAAAAAACTTATTTTTTAAAGATAATGAGCAATGTATGTTTAATTATCATTAATAGGAGTATTACCCAATCAAGAGTTTAAGACTATACCTGAAAATAAATGTCCATTGCTCGGTATATACTATCGTATGTGTCTCTAGCATGATCTGGCAATGACCGAACAAGCGCCAAAAACTTCAGTGGTTTTAAACAAGGATCTGGTGCTACTTCCGCTATGTACAAGTCCATCAAGATAGCTACTTTTTTCAACTTTACTAATGAAACATGGCTAGTTCCTTTTTCTAGAAAAGCTTTCAAAATTCGTATAACCAAATTCACATCATATAGATAAGTCGTTCCCTTTGGGGATGGAACTAGCAAATTGTCAAGTGTTGCTAGATCCATTTGTGTACCGATCATGGTCTCTAATTTTCTCCGACAACCTTCACTAATGCTAACATTTAAAGCAACTCTCAGGATCCGAAATAAGCTTTTGTAAAAAAATGCATCTCCATTTAGCAAACAAAACAAATTGATTACCATCTCAATTATTTGCCTTTTCTCGTCCAATTTGGCATGAATAATCCTCAAACTTTGGTAATGGACAAGGAATCTAGTAATAACACTATGATCGAATTTCCGACAAACCATTAACTGGACCACCAATTCAACCAAACTAGGATTGAGAGCTACAAGATCTCCAAACCACCATGTCCCTTGAAATGAGGTACTTTTTAAGCTCACAGTGCTTCTCGTGTCACAAGAAAGTCGTATCGAAGAACTATCAGGTGAAAAAATAGATGAGCATGGACTTGTTTCGCCAGCTAACGAAAGCTTTGTTACCAAACAATCCACACACTTCTGAAGAATATTCAATGAATTTTCGAAGGGTGGTAAATCTTGACATTGTTTTAAAGCTACCAGAAGCTCGGACCACGACCAGTACTTAATCTCCTCGAGACACCTTTCCGTTTGCTCAACTAAAGTGCAAGTACTAAATACAGAATTGTCCATTTCCATGAAATGGGCAATGCAGTATAATGTCAAAATATTCAATGGATTTATTTCAATGTTTCCATGGTTGTAGCAGAATCTTGTCATAAGTTCAAAGCCATCAGCTCTTCCAGGAAAATCTTGGAATATAACTTTAAATATCTTCGTACCAGTCATAGAGTTTCCGAATAAATTTCTTATTTTGCCACAATAAGACGAGATTATGTCCTGCAAATTTTGTTGTAGAGAACTGTTAATTAATACGGAGTAGGAAAAAGTATTACCGAATACCAAAGTTAAATTAAATCAATTGTTAAACGACATAACTTTTATATTGAAAATTATTACTCTTTATTTTCTTTAATCAATTATTTCTCGAAAGCAGCTTATATTGAAGAGGATCATAATAAACTAGCACTGTCTCTGTTAATAGTTAGTACTGGCACACCACCTGATGAGAAAAATAAGATACTAACAAGATAAAGACTAAGGAGTGTATCACTGTGTGTTGTATTCTAGATTGATAGGCATATGTAATCAAGAAAATCAGTAGCAAGGCAAAGAAATTTCTCAAACTTAATCATCACATTCTAAAACACAGGTAGCTATAAAAAATATAGGAAAAAATCTACTAGTGTTAAACAAACACTAGAATGCCTTAAAAATGGAAGAATCACTCTATATTTAATACTTGTCTATCAATGTTTTAAATAGCGTTATCGCTACCGTTGCATTTTTTTGAGAGAAACGATAAAAGCGCAAATAGCGTTGCTACATAGCGCTTTGCGGTGTATTTTTTTTTTTGCCTAAATACATATAAATATAGCATTAAATTCAAAACATCTAATAAAAATTAACTAAATATATATAAAAAATTGTAACTAATAATCACAAAATGATTATACTTGAGATGCCAGAGTATTTACTTTGTTTACAAGAGTTTTGGGGTTTGATTCTCTTTAACCTCCAATAATTTCATTAAAATTTTGACCAAAAAAATTTAAATTTTTTTTGGACTGCACCCGCTATAGCGTAAATAGCATTCATATAGCGCGAATTTAGCGTTTTCCCATCCAAATAGCGTTTTACCGTTGCGTTTTTCTTTCAAAAACCACTATATCGCATAACGTTGCGTAACGTTGCGAGTTTTTTAAAACAGCGCTGTCTACCATCTTTTATCTCTATCTAGTGCCTAGTATATAGTATATAGTATATAGTATAGTTTTTTTGTTTTACCCATAAAATATTAAACTCCTTTGTATTATGAAGACAGAATTCTTTTATTTAAACCAGTGTACTATATCAACTATTCTCAACTTTTAATGAAGAATAATACTATAATTTTCGGTTTCCACCAAACATACATCAACATTCATATATACTAATAGTACTATACCAGGGTAGATTGAGAGCTACCTTATCTACTTCAATTTTTAAAAGTTGATTCTCATTTGTGTTCGACTTTTGCAATCATTTTCAAATCCGGTTTTGAAATGGCATAATTTAGTGCTTTTCAAAATTGTTGTGGGTGATAATCTTTCGGTATCTTGAATTTTTGCGACTATGTGCCACAAACAGCCGTATACCTTTTGGCGCCAAGTTTCTATTTTTTTGCTTAATATGCCATTTTCCTACTGTAAATCTGTAATAACTACTAATATTTCGCTCTTTTCCGAAAACAATAGCGCCTGTAATAGGCTAAAAATAAATATCCCTGAACAAACGATCAGGGTGCAAACTTGTCTATTACCATTCTGCATATTTAGGAGTGTTTGTTGCAAAAAATTGAAAATACATGAAATCAATTTAAACATTGATATAGTATCCTAATGTGCATTTGACTGTATGCTACTTAGATTTTGGAATATTTTTTTCACCAACATGAATTAACAGTATAACCCTACTTTGTCCATTTTACAAACAACCAAAATGCCAACATACAAAATGATAAAGAACGATTCAGAGGGGAAGAAGTTTCAAGGTCACGACTCACGATCAAAAGAACGGTTCAGAGGTCGTTATAATCAATAATTATGTAGAAGGGGGAAATGGAAAAGAGGTTTGATGATAATGCCATGTAACAAAGGGAAGTGAACAATGATAAATGCAGTGAGAGTGACACAATACTAAAATAGTTTTATACTAATACTAAAATTAATAATTTTGTACAAAAGAGATCGGAACATGGAAAAGAGGTTTGGTGATAATGCCATATAACAAAGGGAAACGAACAATGATAAATGCAGTGGTAGTGACACCATACTAAAGTAGTTTTATACTAGGTACATGTCACTTTTAAAAGGTGTGAAAGTGGTAAATATAAACGGTCTATCAGGATTTAAAGGTCACATTGATTTACATGTAAAAACAGGACACATTTAAGTTTATTGTTGAAGTAAGCTGCAAAATCCAGTTCTGCAATACCAGGTACAGTAAAAAATCAAGGGCTCATTTCAAAAGAAAAGTTAAAATTCAAGGGAAAATTGCAGCAAACCCCATGTACTATGGTTGTACTATATGACATATATAATTAATGTTTAGTATATTCAATTATCTCGCGTTTTCGATTTAGTATATTGAACTAACAAGTTTACTAATTAGTATACTTAACTAAATAAAAAATTTCAATTTAGTATTCTCCGTCTAAATTGACAGTTAAATAGTGACGTCATCTAACGTTTTCAGTTAAGTTGAACAACAAATTGGTCTTTTTACCTACTAAACTAACTAAAACAAAAATAACCAGCAACACAAGCGATTCGAACCTTGGCCTACTATTGATAGTGATGAGTTCTTAACCAACTAACCACCAACAATTTAATTACATTAAATGCGTTATATATATATATTACTATTATTTAAGTGAAGACCATCTTACGAGCTCTTGATACACTTTTATTCCGAAAATATTCTTCAATTTTAAACTATTTACAAGTATTGTCATTATTTGAAATAAATATTTAAATTCTAAAAAGAAAAAACTGTCATGGCAGTTGAAAACCTAACATCACACCCAAATATATACAGTACATCTATTTATTTCATAAATTATGTTTTCCCTCTCTCTCTCCTTCTCTACAAATATGAAAACAATTGCAAATGTATCAAATATATATTATGAAAAAACGGAGGTTATACAATACCCTCCCTCTCCGGTTATTTGCATTTTTTTTCATGTATTAGATCTCATTTGTTATTCTAATCAAAATCATGCGTTACACCACGAATCGCATGGACGGATTGCGCTAGTATATATATACATACATATTCTATCTAGGTATATTAGCTAGGGACTGATTTCGTAAATTTGAGATAATTCAAATTTTAAGGTTGTTACAGTTTGATCATTATATTTTTAAATGGATTGTAATTGTGATGTAAATTGTTTAGAATTAACAAAATTCATTAACAACTTTAAAAAGAATTTGCAGCAAATGTGAAAATGACTAAATTAATCTTTTATACACATGACAGTTTGATTTTTCAATTTTCTTAAATAAACTAAAAAGGGTGAAACAAAAATATGAATTTTGTCTATTTTTTTCATTACACATTATCAATTTACTAACTAAAATAATTTTATTTTTATAGTATAATTTTTCTTTGGTCTAACATGTTTATTATTTTATTTTATTTTATTTTTTAATAATTTTTTTTTAGAAATTTCTACGTTGTTCTGATAAGTAATATTTAATATACAATTTCTAAACGAAAAGGTTTTCATGTTATAAACAATTTAAATTTAAATGGGAAAATAGAGTTCTAGTTTTTATCATCCATGCATGAGCAAACGTACCGGCTAAATTTTTATTTTTATTTTTATTTTTATTTTTATTTTGGACATCCAATTTTTTTTAACATCCATTTTTTTTAATTGTCGATTTTCTTAAATAAAATTAAAAGGGTGCAAAAAAAATATATGATTTTGGATGTACATGTTAATTTTTTATTTTGTTTTTCAACAACTCATTTTTTAAAACATTAACTAATGAGTAGTATTTAAGCTATAAACGTAGAGTTTTTTTATTTGTTATAAACAATTTAAATTTGAATGAGAAAAAAAAGAGTTATAGTTTTTACTTTTTAGTGTCCTTACTTTACACTTTATTTTCTTTAATGTTTGATACCTTTGAGATTATAAGTATCAAATTGATTATATTCTGAAACTACAAGGACTACTTCATTAATAATGAATAAATGTGAAGTTGATAGAAAAAAATAGTGTACAAAAGTGAAAAAATATATTAGTACAATACAATAAATCGAAACCAATTTAAGTTTTATAAGGGTAATTTTGAACTTTACTTATTTTTGTTAGACAATTGAACGACAATATACTAAATCGAAAGTTTTTAGTTAGTTAAGTATACTGTTAGTTTAGTATATTAAATCGATAACGCGTGATAGTTGAATATACTAAACATTAATTTTATATTTACAAAGAACCCTTATTATTCTCAATTTAAAGTTGGTATAACTTTATGTTTGGTGGTCTATTTTGAAGTATTATTGTCCTAGTACATGTACATTATGAATGTATACATTTAAAATAGTGGACAATGAGAATAAGTTTATTAGAGCAATTGCAACATCATGCTTCGTTTATTAAAAATAATGGCACTAACCCGCATTTTGATACTTGCGGTGCGTAGATCAAAATGGATCACCGAGCAAAAAGTTATGATATTTAAAAATTGGATACGAGAGTGTATTGCAAATTTGTTATATCACACGAAGTTTTTTTCTTCTTTTTCCATTCATTGGCTGTTAAATAGAGAAGCACCTAGAAAAAAGGATGGTCCCCATAGTTTAGGACCAGGTTTCCACTTGATCTTTCCTAATAGTGTCATTTTCACTTTTCAGCACTAAAATAGTTCCCAAATATTGGATTCCAAAGACAGTTTTGATCCACTTCAATATATACTTAAAAATTTCTAGCTAGGTCTTATTAGTAGGAAACCATATCCCATAAATAAAAATGAAAAAAATGAATTTTTTTCTCAAAGAAACCAGTATCACGCATTTGATATCGTACGGGGAACACCGAACAATCCAGTGTTTTAAAAAGCGAAATCTAAGCTAAAACATTTTTACGCTAAAAAGGTAAAAGGCGTAAGATTTTAGCAGTTTAAAAAGCGGAATATCGAGGTTTTTAAGCTTTGACTATTTTATTTTATTTTACTACGAATCACGTTTTTTAAAACACTGAATTACAATCTGTCAATCTGATGACCTAATAGTGGTTCAGTCAAAGTATTAGACCAAGAAAACCTTACATAGAAAATATGGAGACGATTCTGTAATTATCTGGAAGAGAGTACTGTTTAGTTCCCATTCAAGTTAGCAGTAATTTTCATGAAAAAATTCACCATATACAAGTATCTAGAATTAAGATGGCAGAGGGGAAAATCAAACTAAAATTAATTATAATATATAATGAAGAAATTATATAGTTCTCCTCAAAATAGATCCACGCAAAGTACTTATATACTAAAGTTAACTACTGTACATAAGAAATAAAGTTTTCATTCTTATGAATGCCTTTTTAGATAAATGGCTCAATTTAAAAGTGTTTCTTTTTGTTCTTTCCAATTCAGAGACTATAGTTGATTTCATTTTTAGTTTTACAACACCCAAATATAGCAAAACAAGACGAATAATTGAGATAAGTTAAAAAGAATCACTGCAAATGAAGACAAACTCAAACCAATACAAGAAAAGAAAAAAAACTTTCATTAATATTTACCCTAAAGACAAAGTAGAAGAAAAAACAAAGCACCAAAATAATAAATTAACTTACCTTGTCCACAATGAAAATCTCTTCTCCATTTACATTCACTTCAAGTACACAAGAAGAAACATCCATATTGGCTTACAAAATAATTACCAATAATTCTAATTTCGTATAATTAAAAAGAAATACCAAAGTATATATATATATATATATATATATATATATATATATTGTCTCAGCTTATAAAATGTGTGTAGTCAAAAGTGGAATATAGAGATAGAAAGATGAGTGAGAGTGAAGCAAGATGACAGAGAATGCACACTGATCAATATGAGAATATACGAGTATAAAGACAAATAGAAGCTAAATTATGTATGTATAAGACAACATGAGTAACAGTGGAGTAGTTGAGTGAGTGTCCACCATGTTTGTAAGTAGCAAATTTTATTAATAATCTTTGTCCATATTTTAACTCAAAAATACGGAGAAATAGATTTGGAACCAAAGATAATCGTAACTATAGTTAAGTGTTATAATTGTGATATTTGAGATTTAAACAATATCACTTAGAATTCACTACAAAAACAAAATCTTCAAAATGAGGCATTTTTTAAAGTAAGAAATACACCAGAAAGAAAATTAACTCTTATTCTATACGGTATGTTACAAGATGAAAATCACGATAATTAAAAAAGAATGGAGTGACTATGTGATTAGAGAGCTAAAATATTAGTTTGTTCTGATCTGTTTTCACTTTTTACTCTTATTTTGATATATCCGCCTAAGCTATAAAGTGTCACTTAGTATGACTGAAAATAATCCGATTTGAACCTAACTCTTTTTAAGCTCGAGCCGTCTATTAAACGAGCCTTAAAATTTAGTTTAGACTCGATTTGTTAATAGACGAATTCGAGCCAAGTCTGCTCACAGGGCTTGTCTGAACATGTTTCCAGACAAGTTCAGCAGCGTTTCGTTTTGAAAAATCTTTTGAGGGTAGCTAAAATCAAAGGTAAGATAGTTAATAATACATTTAATTATTGTGAGTTTTAGTTTTTAGTTAGATTTAGTTATAGAACATAAGTTTATTACATAAATGGAGGTGTATATATCGACCAACATCATTATATTATTTGATAATTTTTTGTATATAAGCAAGAATATATATGAAAAAAATATTAAAATAATTTAACAAGCTTTTAAACGAGACCGATTCTATTCACGAGCCTTATTATTTCGTTCAGGCTTGGCTCGTAAGTAAATGAATGAACACGAGACGAACCTTTAACAAGTCAAAGCCGGGCTTGTTCTGAACGAATAGGTTCATTTGCAGCCTACTCACCATCGAACTTTCCCAATGAGCATTATCGGATTATCCCTTTTTTACGTCTTTGTGTGCACTTTCATCGTGAATGAAAAAGTATAGTACTTCTTCTTATTTTATTTTTCTTTTTCTGTTGGCCTCTTTAATTCGTTGAATCATTTGTAAGTTGTAAATGTACGGATGCATCATGCGGTGCATCCGTTCGTTACCGAACTTTTTAATTACATACCGATACCGTACCAAATTAGTTTGTTTTGAGAATTTTTATCATTACCGCACCAAAAAATTCGGTATACCGAACTTTCGGTATACCAAACTATTCGGTTATTTCGGTTCGGTTTCAGTTTTATACTAAACTTTAGAGTTTACAAGTGATAATAGAAAAATGGTGCGCTTTGAAAAAAAAAACATAGTATAAAGTTTTAAAAATAGTAGATTAAAAATATATATTTATTTATATTATTGTTACATTTCTTTTTTTTTTGCATAAAAAAATAAACACAGTAGACATTTCTAATAAAATTTATAAATAAATAAATAAATAAAAATATTATAAATATTCACTAGAGAAAGTAATGTAAGTATATTATAACAACGTTAATTATTAAGTGTATATAAGTGTTTTATTTTATTTGTCTATATAGTATATTTTAGTATTTCGATTTGAATTGGTACCATACCGAACTACCAAACGAATACCGAAACCGAACCAATTTTCAAAGAACGGTTCGGTTGTACCGTACCGTAATGTCGGTATACCAAACTTTTAGTACCGACTTGATTGGTTCGGCTTAAAAAATGATCGGTTGATATAAAATGGTAAAAAATACCACACGCATCCATAAATAACAATTGGACAGCGTAAATGCATATGTAGCAGTAATAGTTAGAATTGAATCCATGAAAGTGGTCTTTATGTGTTTTTTTCATTTTTGTAAGACCATTGTCAATCGGACCTTTTTAACGAATCTTTATTGTACCACTCCCTACAATCAGTAAGATCGTTTAATCTTGACAGGTTGTATTTATGATATATATAAAATACATATTCCCATAAGTGGTGCGGGCTTGAAATTTTTATTGCCGGGTGCAGGAAAAAAAAGGGGTATTTTTTCGAGTGTCGTTCAAGTGTGAAATTTTTATGTAATATATATTAATAGTAGTTTAATTAAATATTAACTCTAAAAAAGTAATAATATAAAAAGAATTGTGATTTTTCACATATTTATAAGTTTTTTACTAGTATATAATTACAAGTATAATTTTTTTTTAGACATATTTATTATTTTTTGTGATGATGTGTTGTGGGGGTATGGAAATGTACCGGATCCCTCATGGGCACCACTGTATCCCATTTATTATCTTATCTCAGAAAGATATTACCAGTCTAATGTTTTTTTGCAATGTATTGGCTAGGGGCTGAGATCACTCGTATCAGTTATTTATAAATCATCAATTTATCTTAAATATGAAAAAATTATTTTAAAATTGTATATGCGTCAGTTTACTTATCTATTAACTTAAATAAACTCAAATATAAGAGATCAAAATGTTTCATTATAATTAAAATAATAATTTTTTTTTTCTTGTTTTTCTCTTATTTTCTCTCATTTATTTGTACTTTTCACATATAAATTAATAAAATAACAAAAAGATGAGTTGTATAGTTGTGATTGATAAATTTATAAAAAAGCTGATAATTTGTATAAAGCAAAACGTTTCCTTATAAGTTGTGAGAATGTACCTTTTACTTTAAATACGATAAAACTTGTAAGTTATTTAATGCGCTTACTCTAGTAAATTAATTTAGGTTGAAAAAAATTGATTAAAGTGTTATAATAATAAATTTGATAGGAAAGCTGAAAAATGTATAAAATTAAACTGTTATCCTAAAAATATAAAAGTAATGCTAATTAATTTAAATATAAAAAAAATTATAAGAAAATTAGTACACTAACAATGTAATACTATAGTATATGACTGGGAAATAATACGTATTGCTAGTTTGTTACCTTCTGATATAAGAAAATTATAATCAGTTTAACATCATGACGTCTGAAACACGTCTATAAAATGACATTTTATTGTAGCGATTCTTCATCCACATATAATATTGTCCAGTTATAAGCAATTATGTCTCTATATAATGCTCCATTTGAAATGTTTTCGTTTTGATTTGATTACATTTGATTATGGTCATGCATTGTTTTGGTTAGGGATGGACAAAAAATTTATAAACTCCCCTCGTAACCCAACTCGTATGGATTGGGGTGGGTTGTGATGGGTTGAGTGTAAAAAAAAAAATCAATCCGTCTCAATTCGCTATATATTTTGCGGGTTGGGTTAGAGTTGAGTTTGCAAACCGCGGGTTAATCCGTGTCAATTCGTTTCACCCTACAATATATATATATATATATATATATATATATATATATATATATAATCATAAATATATATACGTATATATACATTGTGTGTATTTTAAGATACCGACATTTCATTCTTTTTATATTTTATTTTTATTACTTGTTCGTGAATGTTTTAATTTATATTTATCTTGAAAATATTCGATTTATTTTAAAATTTATGTTGATTATGCAAAATGTGAAAAATAAAATACCAAAATAAAAATTTAAGAATCAATCTAAATCCAACCCGCAATTTATTTTGTTGGTTGGGTTGAGTTGTGATTTTAATTGTAACGAGTTGAGTTAAATTTTAAATTTTATCAATATTTTCCAATCCGCCCCGTCATTTATTTTACAAGTTATATTAAAATTAAACTCACTCCGTCCCAATCCGCACTGTGTCCACCTCTACCTTAGCCCTCTGGCTAATATTGTCATAAAATGAGAGTGACGCTTGCCTTTTTTTATTTATTTTATATATACATACATACCATTCTTGTCCAAATATCTCAAACACAAAACCTTCTATTGGTTATGTAGTGGGGGATTCTTTATTACATATGAGAATTACTTATGAGTATAAAAGACGTGGGATTACAGCAATCTCACGTCTACGTGTTACTGGAATTTTTTTTTTTTTTTTTTCTTTCCTTTTTTTTTATGTGATTTTGTTTTTTTTTTATTTCGTTTTTGTATATCAAAAAATTCTTCAATTTTACCTAAAAACTTTTTCAATTTTATTCAAAAACTTTCCCAATTTTATCAAAAATAAAAAACTATAACCATCAACCATCAAACTATTTCATATATCAAATTAATATATTTTTTTTATCAAATCAACGTCACTTTACCACTACAATTATTCCCAATTTCACCAAAAAAAAAACCTCCCAATCTAAAAAAAAAAAAAAAAAACTTCTTCAATTTTATCCAAAAAAAACCCTAACCATCGACCATCAACCATCAAACTCGTTCGTATATCAAATTAATATATATTTTTCTCAAATCAACATCACTCTACCACTACATTTATTCTCAATTTTATCCTAAAAAAAAACATATCCCAATTTATCCCAATTTATATGTAAAATTGGGAGAGGTTTTATTTTGGTAAATTGGGATATGTTTTTTTTTAGGATAAAATTGAGGATAAATGTAGTGGTAGAGTGATGTTGATTTGAGAAAAATATATATTAATTTGATATACGAACGAGTTTGATGGTTGATGGTTAGGGTTTTTTTTGGATAAAATTGAAGAAGTTTTTTTTTTTTTTTTTTTAGATTGGGAGGTTTTTTTTGGTAAAATTGGGGATAATTGTAGTGGTAAAGTGACGTCGATTTGATAAAAAAATATATTAACTTGATATATGAAGTAGTTTGATGGTTGATGGTTATAGTTTTTTTTTTTTGATAAAATTGGGGAAGTTTTTGAATAAAATTGGAAAAGTTTTTAGGTAAAATTGAGTAATTTTTTGATAGACGAAAACGAAATAAAAAAAACAAAATCACATAAAAAAAAATGAAAGAAAAAAAAAATAAAAATATTTTCCAGTGACACGCAGACGTGGGATTGCTGCAATCCCACGTCTCTTATACTCATAAGTAATTCTCATATGTAATAAAGAATCCCCCTATGTAGTGTAACTTGATTATAATTGTCATACGCCTTCCGTTCACAATTAATTATTTATTATTGAACTGTCAATAACTTGTATCAAAATTGTCGGAGTGAAATTTTCAAAAGTTATTCATATAGTTTAAACATTAAATTATATGATTTATTTTTGAAAATTTTTATTTCGACAATTTTGATATGTGTTATAAGCCGATAAAAATTACACGTAATTTCGTAAAGTACAATAATTAATTGGGAACGGAGGAGTATGTGTAGACGTGGGAAGATGCAACAATTCATCGGAAAGGAATTTATGTGAGGAAAAAAGGAGAGATCAGTAGAAAGAAGTTACATCTATTTAGAAAGTTTGCTAAATGGTGTAATAGTAAAATAGCAAGTAACAGATGTAATCATTCCTTTGCTAAACTTGAAAGGAAATGCTGTCGAAATTTAGATTGATAGTGGCCCGACAGCTCCCGGCCGGATTCGCGCATTGTGAAGCTTTGTGTACCGGGCTTGTTAATACATGTACATATGCCAACAAATGTACAAAAAGAACGACTGCTTAGCTATGACTGCATTTGCATAAAAATAAACTATAGAAGGGGTTGGAATTTGGTATATTCTGGAAATATATGTAAACCGGTTTTGTCAAACTTTGATGACCGGTTTGGACAAGTTAAACTCTACGAAAAGGTTCATGGTTCCTACTGGATCAAAATACTCCGAAAGGGCTTCCGAATGGTATAAGGTATGTCCTAATTAACAAATAACTGGTGTGAAATATATTGAACTTTAAAAGAGGAGGTCAAGAGACATTTCCGGAATTGGGTGTAAAACTCAAACCCATTTCTTAAAGGGAAATTTTCCAATCCCACATCAATTGGAATCGAGGAAAATAAAAAGTTTTTACTCCACCTCAAAAGATGGTTAAGAATTGGGTCTCCAAATGGTCTCGTGCCGTCAATAAGTTGTACGATACAATGTCCAGTTATACCACCATTAGATAAAAAAAAAAATATAGGGTTATAGATGGAATTGAAAACAATAATGTCGTTGGCTTTTTCAAAAGAGGTGCTAATCTCATACTAATGTACATGTCTCACAATTCGTTACAACTCTTTAACCCAAAATGTGTAGCATTTGAAAATTATGAGCGAATTTTACAAAAGCGACCTCTTCATCGTGTCTTTTAGCATTAAAAAATAGTTTGCTTTAGCGAGTTATAAAGTCTAATGAATTGACAAAGTTTTACACGGTTATGAATGATGGCAAGTAAATAGCATGCATGTCATCTATGGAAGACAGATCTTGTGCTGATCATATAAACGGTAGATAGAATAATAGAATCAGTTAGCCTAGAATGTTCAAAAGTCGCAATATCCATAGCATTACCGCGTATGAAAGGACTACATATATAATTGTAAGCTCGGTCACAACATATGTGCGTTATATATATATTATGCGAAATCAACATCTTAATTGCAGTTTGTAAATTTTTTGTTTTCCAACTTTGTATACATACGCAGCTTTGAAATTCCTATCCGCTGTTTTATTTGCTGTTATGCAATTAGATTTCAAGTACAGTTAGAACCACAGTTGAAATCTAAGAATAATAATGGACATAACTTGTAAATTTAAATATACTTAAACTAGTTCACACGCACTTTTAACAACGGAGTTCACCCAAATAGGGTACGTTTTCGGGGCACTCACACAGATTAATAATATTATAAAAGATTACAATATATGATTCAATTATTAATGAAAAACTCTCAGAATATTTCTAGCTTTTTCTGCCTACCTCTATATTGCTCCTATCTTATAACTATCACTCAAAAGATCAATGACATCCCATTATTATTTTTCGTTACTCAAAAGATCAACGACATCCCATTATTATTTTTTGTTTTAAAAGCTCACCGTGTAATATCTCAAAATTGAGTTATTTATAATTTAGAACGCATAATTTTTACAAGCAAACTTATTAACTATTTAAAGATTAAACAATTTTTTTTCTTTAAGATTTTGTTGATTGATTTGGCCTCTTCTAATTGATCTCAATCTTTTCATCTTTGCACGAGATACTGCTGCATTTGATTGATCTCAATTTTCATGTTAATACATGTTAATAACTTGCTTGACAATAGGAGTTACTATTTCATTAAAACAAGAAACATATAAAATAATATATTTTAGAGATAAATTTTTAATATATTTTGAAACCATAACTCTATGTAACATTCAATCTAATTGGATCATAACAGATTTTGTAAACACAAAGATAATTTCGTGATAAAGACTTTGCATAATAATAGAAATTTAGTTGCATGATAAAAGGAACAATATCTTCTAAAATAATCTTCATATATATTTTAAACAACTTCCATTATTTAACACCTAAATATTCTCAATATATATAGTAAATCTTTTTTAAACAAACGAGAATATATACTGCAGATTTTAATTTAAATAAAAGAGATTAAAGATTAAGTAATGCAGTTAGTCAGAATTAGATATAAACTGTAGTTGCAACTGAGGTTGCAAATTAACATGTAACGAGAAATATGGTTATAACATTGTATCGGTGAGCGACGTCAGCGTTTACTTGCCTTTTCTCGGTAAAAACATAATCACCCAAGTTAAAGCTTTAGCAGATGTTTGGTTACAAATTTGCAATATTAATAAAAAACATGTCTGGAATATTAAGTGTACAGAGCTTTAAATTATTTTTCGAGACAGCTACATAATCAACTTGATTCATTTCTTTACAGGAAAATATACTACTCCTATAACAAATCAAGTATACTTTTTCACTTTTAAAACTACAGTAAGTATTAACAATTTCAATCGAACCATACTAATACTATTTCACTTTCGATCAATCGTTGGAGAAGTACCTCTAATTTACTACTAAAGTTGATAGAAGATGTAGATTTTCAAAGGTGCAACTTACAAGATTCAACTTTTACAAAGTTTGTACCCAATATTATCCATCTTAATGCTAATTAAAACCCAAAAGCTAACTCACAAAAATTATTAAGGTAACTTTGAAGTTTGAGAAATGATAACTCTCCCACAAATATTTCTTTATTAGGTAGACAGCTCTACTATAAGTCGATACATACAACATAACAATACTTGTTTCTATTGGTATGCATATGATAAAATGCATTTCAATTGATATATCTGGAGTATATATTTGGGGACAGATGGGAAAAGAGAGAGTATAGTATATACACGGGTAAAAATTAGAGAGATCGGTCACATTTTTATTTTATTTTAATTTAGGTATTGACCTATTGTGGAAAGAAAAGTTTGGAGTATAGCTTTTTCGAAACAAGGTTGTAAAATTTGTACTATTTGTTAATTTTCTCTAAAATCCAATCGAGATTTGGGAAGGAAATGAATAAGCGAAACTTTATAACAAATTTGAGATTTATATTTCTAACATATAACCAAACAATTCCATAATATATGTAGTACGTGATTTGATCTGTAATCATCAATTAATTGCATCTATCAAATACTGGTGTTATTTCTAATTTGTGCATGTGAAGGTGTCCTGTGTCCACTATAAGATCTCAATGGATAAATAGCTCGTTACTGTCTTATTGACCTAGTCAAAAAATAATATCAAAAAATTTGATTCTAAGGAAATTATGAACATTCCTTTCACGAACTTTTAAGGGCCTCAATCCAAAAGAATGTAATAGAATTAGTCGTCTTCACAATCAAACGAAAAGAAATAAGTACAACAACTTAGTCACGTGCTTATGACGAAAACTAGTGCAGAAAATAGAATCTCTTTAAATATTTTGATAATCTGGAAAGTTTCAATGCCAAACAAATTCGTTTTTAGTGTTACCAGTTAGTTGCTTGCCCCTTTCTCAGTAACACACCAAGCAACTTAAACCATCAAACTTTTATTGAAATCATCGAGAAAAGGGATTTGAGTAAAAGTTTTATGGTAACGGTTTTGCTAACGAGCGCCCCTGGCCACTCGGGTCATACATTTCTATAATCGAGTTACAATACGAATGTTAGTTGCATTTATATCATAACATTATAACATTACCGTTCTTATACATTTTATTTACTTAAGGAAATCCTATCAATGTATAACTATAATAAACAATTTAAAAAAAATTCATACATTATCAACCAATGCATTGAGTCACTTGTTAGCTTTTTCCTTATTACTATTATAATTTTCGTATGGATAAATTAATAAAACATACTATTTTTGAAACTAAATTAACAAATACATATCCAAAAATTTCTAATTTACAAAAATATACCCAAAAATTCATACCCTAATTTGTATATTTCATACCTTTATTCAAAAAGTTCATACCCTTATTTCAAAACTTCATAAACTAATTTGTATATTTTCATAACCTTATTCCAAAAGTTCATAATATTATTTCAAAAGTTTATAGCTTGATTTGTATATTTTTATACACTTATTTCAAAAGTTCATACCCTAATTCGTAGAGTTTACCATTCATACCCCAATTTACAGAATTCATATCTTTATTTACATAATTCATATCCATAATTTTCAACTTCATACACTTAATTCACGGAATTTATACACTTATTTTTCAACGTTATACACTAGTTAACAAATTCAACATTTATCTGTCATCCGATCTCGAACTACCACGTCATCGTCGTAGGCCTCTCATTTGACGACCGTATCTCCGTCGGCATTAAACTTGAGTTTTCGAGCTCGTTCTACACTCTCGCCGTCCAATTCGACGGATGTATTCATTTCAATCTTCAGCGAATAGAGAGATCGGAGAGAGAGAGAGTAAGGAGGGGAGAAATATCGGAAAGAGATAGGGAGAGATCGGAAAGAGAGAGGGAGGAGTAAACAGAGATCGGAAAGATAACAAAAGGAGGAGAGAACAGAGAAAAAGAGAAGCACGAGAATAGAAAGATTGGAGAGAGTGAGAAAACGAAGGAGGGAGAGATTAGAGAGAGAGAAAAGAAGGAGCAGAGAGAGAAAGGAGAAGAGAGAGATCGAAAAAAGAGAGAAAGAAGGAGGAGGAAAGATAGATTGGAGAGAGAGTAAGAGGATGAAAGACAAAGAGAAAACGGATCAGAGTGATAAATGTGATTTTTTGGTTTTTATTAATTATTAATGTAAGATATGTTTTTAATAATATAATTTTTAAGGATATATTTTTGTTAATATAATAGGTGTATGTATGGTATGTTTATTTTAATTCTTCATTTTCATATAAAATATAAATAGCATTATCTTTATAATACGGAAAACTTCATTATAAGTTTATAAGTAGCATTTAGTTTATATTGAGCAACTAACACTTGAATTAGCGTTTTTATGTAGTATTAAATTAGGCAAAACTGTATTCGGATTGCTAATATAACATTCATTTCAAATCCCACCCGCAGCAAGATGACACTTTGGTGTAGAGAAAGGGAGTGTGGACTCAATTATCTATTGGCCAAACCTTGGAATAAGGAGAGCCTTAAATTCTGTGTAAATGGTTAATTGAGCTTCATAATCTACTATAGTAGTAACAATAATTTGGAGTTAATTAATAGTAATTGTGTTTAAAAAATTAATATATCTTATTTTTGTCTCTTTTGACGGCGTTATTTAGAAGACAAAGATATATTTCACCTAAAGAAGGTGTATGTATATAATGGGAATTAAAACTGGGCATCATTTCACTAAGCTCAAAGAGAAAGCCAAATTAGCAAAATGACATAAATTTAATTTGTCGAGTGAGACAATACTAAACAAAAGAATGGCCGGCTAAGCCCCTATTTTGTAACATACTCTTTACCGGTATTTCTTCAAAGGAACATAGTCACGGGTAGGGCTGGACACGTTTTGATCCGGTTCGGTTCGGTTTAGGTAAATCTGAACCAAAACAAAACCGAAATTTTAGCCGGTTCAATTTTCGGAATTGAAACCGGACCGGATCGAACCGAAACCGATCGGTTCGGTTTAAAGTTCCGATTCGGTTCAGATTTGTGTTTCGATTCAAATGTACTATAAATATTATAATATAAAGCTATATAATTAGAGTATAGAATAAAAGTATAAATCCATATAGTAATACTAGTAAGTTACATTAATATTATGTATTTATATTATACAATATAAACCCGGTTTTCCGGTTCCGGTTTTATCTTCCAGTTTTCGGTTTATTTTCAGATGACCGAAACCAAAACCGAATTATGGTACCGGTTCCGATCCAGTTCACTGCATTTTAAATTTAAATTGAACCAATCGGTTTGATTCCGGTTCGGCTTTTCGGTATTTTTTCCCACCCCTCACTAGTTTAAATTGCATTAGAAGGATATAATAAAAGGCAAGAGACAAATTATAGTGGTCCCTCTTAAAGCTATATTTTTTTAACAAAGGATCTTTAAAGATTGAAACGGAGGGGATTTGAACTCAATTACTAAAGAATTATAATTCACCTTGAAGAAATAAGAATAACCTGGTAATGCAAATGTAATGGAGATAATTAATTTGAAGAGAAATCCAAGGTTCAATTAAAATCTGAAATAGAGAACTTATATTGTGTGGAATATTTTATTGAAGAAATATACAAATTAGTATAGCTATCATAATCAATATCGTTCAATTACTTAGAAAATATTGTAAATTCATGAATTAAAGTTGCCGACATAGGAATTGCTCAAACTCCCTTACTTGCTTAACCAGTTTTATTTGATTGTTTAGGCTCGTTTGTACTCTATTAACTAGCCAAGTCTGAATAAATTAACGAGCCGAAGCTTTATTTGTTCATAAATTGCTTGTCTCATTTGTTGTACTAATAAATTAGACGACAGAGTAAATACGACTTATGACTCAGCCAGTGACGGAACTAGAAAGTTAATATGGGAGAGGTTGATTTTCTATATAATTTTTTTTCATGCTATATATGAGTGTTTTTCCATGTCAGGGTGGGGGTGGGGGTGGGGTTGGGGGCATTTTCATCAAAATACATACAATTTTTTTATTTTTAAAAAAAAAATTCAAAAGGGGACTGCTCATACCTAATTCATTCCCTGTTCTCGGCTATTAAATGTATCATTTTCATCGAGAAATATTCAAGGTTAAAGCGTGAGGTTGTGTCGGTAATTGAATCGTAAAAGTGAGATTCGATTCCATAACCTTACTTTCGCTTTTCAAGTGATACTTTCATCTTAATCTTCGAAGTAAAGCATATGCCATTATAAGGTGTTAGTCACTCAACTGATCGCACGATCTTCTAAATTTGTTGTTATTCGAACTATTGCCGTATCGGGACATGCACTAATGATTGGTGAATGTGTAATAATTGTGATTTAAATAATAATGGAAATTGGGGAAAAAACAAAAGAATCAAATTCATGGCTCCTTGTGACAAAAGAGTTGAGGAAAACAGATAAAGGATAGGAGTCACTACTTGAATTATACTTTATTTAAATAAAATATTTATTTATTTTACCAGGACAAATTTTTAGCTGTTTAGAGTTTTAAAGACAATAATAGGGAGAGTATATATTTATGCGTTTCTTTTCTATTACACCATAGGCTTGCTTTCAACACTCTCTATTGCGTTTCGTTTTGCAATAGTAGTTACCTAGTGATCTTCCTTGTATCCAAGATATATTTCTTTCTTTTTCCTGTGAGAAAAGCCAACCCGAGCTAGTTATCGTGAAAGTTAGCGTATAGATGGAAGCAGAGTTAAGAGGAAGATTTGAGCCCGTATCCTTGCAAAATCCCAATAATCTATTGGGAAACTCTCAAAGCTCTATTTCAGGTGCCTTAAGAGGTTGCCTTGGAAGCTTGGACGGAGCGTGTATAGAGAAGCTCTTACTTCATTGCGCAAGTGCGCTAGAAAGCAATGATGTAACTTTAGCACAACAAGTTATGTGGGTACTCAACAACGTTGCTTCGGCTATGGGAGACCCAAACCAAAGGCTAGCTTCATGGTTCTTAAGGGCACTTGTCTCTAGAACTTCAAGGGTTTACCCTACAGCGGTGCCCTTCACCGGAAATGGTACCCATGGGAGTAGACTATTGTCTGTGACTGAGTTAGCCGGATATGTTGACCTGATTCCATGGCATAGATTTGGGTTTTGTGTTTCCAATAGTGCTATTTTCAAGGCCATCGAAGGGTGTCCGAAGGTGCATATCATAGATTTAAGTATCACTCATTGTATGCAATGGCCTACTCTTATTGATGCATTAGGCAAGAGGCAAGAAGGGCCTCCATCTCTTAGAATCTCGGTTCCCTCTTGGAGGCCACGTGTCCCTCCCTTTCTAAATGTGTCAATCGAAGAAGTCGGGCAAAGACTGGTAAATTTTGCAAAATCTAGAAATTTCTTGTTAGACTTCAATCCTATTGGGGATTTGAGTTCCTCTGTTATAACTATACTCAATCGTACAACATTGAGTCTTAAGGATGATGAAGCTTTGGTCATAAATTGCCAAAGTTGGATTAGATATTTACCAGATGATCAAAGAGTAAGTTTTCTTGAGTTAATCAAAGATCTTAATCCTCAAATTGTGGTACTCGTAGATGAGGATTTGGATTTGGATGCATCAACTCTTAGTTCAAGAATTTCTACTTGCTTCAATTATCTCTGGATACCTTTTGATGTACTAGAAACTTTCTTGCCCAAAGACAGCACCCAAAGACTAGAGTATGAGTCTGATATTGGACACAAAATAGAGAATATTATCGGGTCCGAGGGGACTCAAATGATAGAGAGGTCAGAATCCGGAATTAATTTATCTCAAAAGATAAAAAACTGTGGATTTTTAAGTTATCCTTTTGATGAAGAGACGATTAGAGAAGTGAAGGTGTTGTTAGATGAGCATGCAAGTGGTTGGGGGATGAAAAAAGAAGATGATATGCTGGTGCTAACATGGAAAGGTCACAACTCAGTTTTTGCCACAGCTTGGGTTCCATGTGG
Source organism: Primula veris (assembly GCA_963682055.1). NCBI lineage: Eukaryota > Viridiplantae > Streptophyta > Magnoliopsida > Ericales > Primulaceae > Primula > Primula veris. The sequence goes on along the minus strand of OY821742.1, from coordinate 8,657,179 downwards.
TTATCAAGATTTAGTTGGTTAGAGAGGTTATTTTTTCTTTTTCTGAAAGGTTGTTTTCTTTCACAACATCGATACAGCATGATCCTAGAGATGATTCACTTCCGAAGGATAGTAACGAATCGAACACAATACTGACGATCATTTTTCTTTTTACCAAATTCACTTCGATACCTGGCAATTTAGAGGCATCAAAAGTTATGTTCAATGTTTAAATTTGAATTACAAAGTTGCTGTTAATTAAGTTGTAATTTACATCTTTGTTGTTTAAAATAAAATAAAAATTCCGCATTATATCAGCAAATCACATTAGGAAAGAGGTTTAAAGACTCTAAATTAAAGCCCAATAAACAATACGACAAAAACATCAAAACTAACACAAAAAGGCTCAACACAACACAGAGGCTAAAGCCTTAGCAGCGCACTTGATATACATTGTGACACTATGTTAACTTTTGAAAGACGATATATCCGTTTATCCACGTTAATATCCGCAAACGTCAAATGTTTAAGCTCTAATTTCAAGAATCATTGAAGATCAACCATGAGATTTAGCTTAAGAAATCCGCACACATGATATGATCTCTAAAGGCATGGATTAGCTAGATTGCAAGTGACCATCTTCGTAAGAGTATAGTCTCTTAACTGCTATTCGACGCATTAAAATTATGTTTAGAGTGATGCAGGGGTGGAGCTAGGAGGGGATTGTATTATTAGATACATATATGTAAAAATAGTGAAGTAGTACCTTTTTGTTGGAAATTCGACACCTTATTGTGGAATCCTAGCTACGGCACCGAAGCAAATTAATTCTACCGTACATGTATTTTAGGGGACAAGATTAGAGTATAAGAGCATATGCATCACGTTTCTTAAGGTTTTCCTTACGTTTAAAGTGAAGATATTAATTTTATAGATTAACTTAGCAATTTACATTATACACAAAATATCAGTTTGCTTCTTATTTTCCCTATCACAATTAAATATTGTTTTTTTATTCTTTTAATATATGTCATGAAGAGAAGAACAAATTGATCATTATTTTAATAACATAAATGCTATTATAATAGATATAAGGAAAACATTTAGTTCTCTGTTAGAGAACTAAATGTTTAAAGATATGTTAGGAAACATGATGTAATCCTTTTTTTCAAAAAAAAAAGCAGAATTTTAGTGTTTTAAGGCACCAGATCAGGGGCGGCCCCGGGGCAAGGCGAGCAAGGCTCGACCTTTTGGCAACCGCAAACCTATTTTTTTTAAGAGTAATCTCAGCCCACTCATACAGTTATTAATATAAGTAATTTTTTTAAAGTAAATCACATGTAGTTGTGTAGTCCAATGTATAGTGCGAGTTGTAATTAGTTTATTTCACTATTTATCCAAATTCAAATCATACTTTATGCGTTGAAAAAAAAATTCAAGCCTTGGGCAACCGCAATGACGGGCGCCCCTGCACCCGATGCATATGTACTAATAAAACCTCTCCTAAATTCCAAATTTATCTTAGAAAAACCTATCACATTCTCAAAAACTTTTTTCGTACCAAGTCAACAAAATAACATCTCTTTCGACAATTAAAGTGTGACGGTGTGATTTTCAATAAATTGATTCTTAAAAGAAGTGTTCTATTAACTGGAGTGGTCCTGGCGAGTATTAAGAAATATATAGATCCTAAATTCGATCCCACTTCATTTAAACTTCTATAGAGATGGAATGTCTATTTCGAGAGTGGTCCTGGTGAAAGTTGTGACGCGAAAGTGTTTCACCTAATATAGTGTTCTATCAAAAAGGTTTCAAGGCAAAATCCTGGGAATAGAAAGAGCAAGTTTTGTTTCTTTTCATGAAATAGATCCAGATTAAAAAATTAAATTTACAAAAACTACATTCATATTTTCTTCTTGGCCTAAATCATACCCATACACAACTCTATATTTCCTATCATTAATGATAAACAAAGACACAATATAACTTTATGAGAAAAATTACAAACAAAGTAAACAAGTAATGTTACACAACAATGGTTATACTGTGTAACTAAAAATGAGGGATAGCTCAATTTCCTACAGAACAATGTAAAATATGTAGTTCTTGTTACCACTCTGCCAATATTGATCATTTCTTATTACGGATCTCAAGAAAAAAAAAATTGCACGCATTCGCTACCAACATTCCATTTGCTGGAAATCTTCGGCATGAATGGGACTGTTTTACTGGAGAAAGGAGATGTGGTCCTAATTGCTTTTGTCTTTTGAATGTTTACGTGTTATTGATATTTTAGGATTCACAACTTTTGTATATAACAATTCTAAAAGCAAAATAAAATATGTTTTTGTATCAATTTTTCCGGCAGCAACTCTGCAGAAATAACCAGCTTATATGGTTCTGATGAAAACTTAAAAATTAAACTCCGTTTTTATCTGGAGAATGGAGAATAATATATATAGAGTAGTAGTTTTCAGGGGAGAACATAAATTTTGTAGAAAAAAGTATACATGAATGGCTTGATTGGTTCCTTATATTAGGCTTAACACATACTAATAGCTAAAGTAAAATCATGAGAAACTTTCACTCGAGACACCTTGAGAGTTTCTCAATCAGATCGTGACCCCGACCGACTTGATTAACGACATTGTATGAAAATTCCACCAAAATCCACATTGTTCAGGTTAAAAATTGTTTGATTAATATGTTGACAGATTACTCATTAATGCCAAATAGTATCATTCTGGTCTATTTCTTTCTTTCTATAGGGAAATCGAATAACATCACTAGCTAAATGTCTACTCATCCAAGTTGGTAGGAATAATGATTGTATCTTTGGTATACTTTGGTACGGCGTGGAGGCTTCCTGAAACAGTGGACAATGCGACCTGTCTAAATTACCAGGTCGCAGCCTATGGACCTGCCCTGCCGATGATTTTTTCTTAACGCGTCTGTCATATGGGGGGTTGTGGGTCTACTTCGCATGCTTGGGAGCCTCGGAATCTACTTAAAGCTCAACTACTCTTTCCTCATACAGTATGCAGGAATGGAACCAGATAGTTCTAATGGACGGGCTGTTATCCTATGTAATTTATTTTTCATAGTATGGGGGACTGAACACTATTTCTTAGGGATTTTAAAGCAAATTATTACTTGTTCATCAAATATTACCATAATGGAGGCATTGCAACTCTCTAACTGGTTCCTTTCCTCCTGCAATGCACCCCAACATGACAATGGTAGAGCTCATAAACGTGCTGATTGTCGGGTCCAGGAGGTATGTCACCTGCTTGGACAGTGACCAACATATGCAGGCTATCAGTTGGTATATTTTTTTAGCTTTGTAGTGTCCTCGATTTCTTAGCGACAAAGCTTACCCCTAGTTGAGCCATAACTCATCATTTTTTACATAAGTGACTAAGATTTAACAATAGTTTAATAAGCCGAGCAGAAGATCCAGTGAATCAATTACATATGTTCTAGAATTTGCTCTATATAGAGTTATACTATAAAAATAAAGTTTTTTTTGGGAGGGTATAAACTTGGTTGTTGACTTGTTGTCGAAGTTCAACCTTCTTGCATAGAAGAAGTTTACATTTTGTTATGCTCGCAATTCATATTTACGCACAGATATACAGTTACATTATAGTGAAACTATGCAAAAACCCTGAGCTTCTGCAAAGTTACACCACTATCAATAGGTTCAAATCAAGAAAACACTTAAAAACTCCCAATGACCATAGAATACACAATATTGCAAGCCATGGATATGGAAATCTCCAAAAGTGTTTAGAGTTTTTTAATACATCAATTCGGTCACAAAAAGCCATTGTAAAACCGACTGCAGTTTGTATGTAGATTGTAGGATAAGAATTAAGTACCTGTTTATCATGTGGTTGGCTATGAAAAAGTTCCAAAATATAAAGATAGCAACCAAATTTTTTAATTAATTTGCACTCAACTTTTAAAAAAGTGATGAATACGTTACTGATTTAAAGCCGAAAAAGCCGAATACTTATCTCCAAAGGAAGAGAAAGAGACGGACCGTTGTGAAAAAAAAATGGTTTTGGACCAAGTTTCCTTTGGATCTGATAATTAATGGGCTAATTTAGTAATCTAATAGAAGAATATAAAAAAATGAGTTCAATTTGATTTAGGATAATTTATGCTTCAAGATTATGCTTACTATATCTAATATAGGTAGGAAACATAGAATCAATCGGATATAAACAGAGGTTATTGTCTTGGACCACTTTATCAGTCTCACATTGTAAAAGATAATCTAAACAGTCACAATCGGATCCGACTAATTTAAAAAGAGAAGAATCGACTTTCCGGAAATCAGAAAACCACCGTAGAAACCGAAGTAAGAAAGCCATAAAGACACGGAGAATCTGGATTATTTATTACTAAAATCCACTCCGAGATGCTCTTTTGTATCTTAAATCCCGGCCAACCCCCTTGTCTCTACATATACATAAGTACATGTATGTAATCGTCTTGATATAGTATAGATATTGACATTCAGAAGTATAGTACAGATATCTCAAAGTCATATAAGGTCTCACCATCAAAACATAAAACCTACATAGATATAAAAGAGGGATAGGATATTAAAAAGTCTTTATGAAGTTCTTGCCAAAGTTTATCATCTGTTGTAGGGCATCCACCGTAGGGCCGGTGGAAGAGGCTGCACAGAATCAACAGCTAGTGAGACGGCACCCGTGGCAGTGGAAACCATCGCTTGCGGTGATTATTGAGGAGAGTGTTGATTTGTCGAGTCAATGTAAGGGAAAAAAAGGTAGGAAGAAATCGCATAAGTCGAAATCGGTCATTACGACTGGGGATTATGACAGGTAATTCTTTAATTTCTGTGATTTTATTGCATACATAGAATCGAATGTGTATAAATAATTTGTTATGGTTAGCGTTTGTTATTTGAACTTACGAGCAAGAAAGATGCACATGTCGTATAAGAGTAAATTTCCCTTTTAAGTTTAAAGGTTTACTAGATTAGCACACATCTTTATCTTAACTAACATGGTAAACATAATTTGCTAAAATATAAATTAATAACTAATTGATACTAATGTCCAAGGCAACCACAACTTTTGATTCTTTTATCTGATAAGTACATATCGATCAGAATTGCATGTCATTGACTTGATACACATCCTAAAGTAAGCAAACGATTAAACAAGCTTGGCCGATTGTTTAGTAGTTACATCGGCAGTCCGGTTAGTAACTCGATGACTCTAATCCCTAAATCAACTACGGTATTTGAGAGCATGCACATGGACCAGTACAACACAAATTAACAATCTTAACTTCTTGCACAGTTGCATCAGTACAGGCCAATTAAACTCCTTGGTCATCTATCCTAAGATTTTCATGCATTCCAGTAAGTGTACAAAAACATGATCATGTTTACAAATACTAAAATAATAAACTAATAATTAAAACAAGTATTATCACTGGACTGCCGGAGATGTTGGGAATTGGCTGTATTTTGTACTTTTTTACTTTGTTTAGTGGAGAATTCAACCAAATTATTTCAGATCTAACAGCATTCACTTATTTCATCTTCTACATATTTTATGATAAATGAAATTACTCGTTAGAAAAAATTTAGAGTGCATAAATTTCAAAATGTTTGGCTTGACTAACTGCAGAATTTGCCACACTTCATCAAAGGATCACTAAAAAAATGTCAAAATTACGCAAACAACTTTCGGATATTTACATTTTGTTTGTGGTGTATTGCAGGAAAAATCAAGCTTCGCCATCACTTTCCCGTCAATCATCCTTTACGGCGCCATACATGATGTTTTGCTAGGCAGCGAGAAAGGCACTTACGGGACCAAAATGGACTGCTTAGTCCATAGACTGTTTTGCATAGCTCTGCATATTTTCATGAAATTTAGTAACTTTTGTTTTGCAGAGAGAGAACTGTTTTAATCTTCATGGAACAATTACATATTTTCAACTTAGACGTGTAATGATAAGCTACTGCTCCGAGTTAGGTCTCTGCTTTCGATGTTTTTTACTTTTTTTATTTCAAGTGCAAGAGTCGAATTGTTGTGACAAACCATCTTTCCTCACTGTGTCTAACTGTTTATGTATAGATCAATATTATATAGTGTCTCTCTCTCGCTCTCTCCGTTCTTATCTTCCGTAGGTGTCGATTCATCTCTAGAAATGGCAGCATGAGCCAAATATCTTGAAAAGTCGAGAGCTGAGAAAACTCAGCTATCCGAACATGTGCAAAAAATTGATTGTTTTTCAAAAAGTAATAAGTACGTAATTGCAATAGTGTGGTATATGAGGTTTATCCCATGCTAGTCTGGTCTTGTTGAGTTCATCAGATATAAAGTCCACCATACGGGTTGATGTTAGAGTTGGACAAGTTCTGCTAGGGGTCAATGAAACTAATAAGAGTTGCTCAATTGGGATCTGCTATGGATTGATTTCATGACTAGCCAAACATAAGTAATCTATGAACTATAAGAAACTATCACAATGGTATATTGACTATTGAGTGTCACTATATTTATTTAGCAACACTGGAGCAACATAATTTATAGTTATTTTGATTATAAATTTAGTTACATCGAGAGATTGGTAAGGTGTTAAAAACAAATATTATTGATTCACTTACCCCGTTTAAATGAAATTGGGATAGCTAAACTTATATCGAGAATGGTTTGATAACTTAAAGAGTTTCTAAGATCATGAAAAAAAATTATCAGCATGGAAAAAAGCCCCAGAGACACTCTTCTTGGATATTGAGGGTCAATGCAATCCTTCGCTAGAAAGCTTCTATAAATCTATTTTGGGATAAGACTAATGCTGATATTATTTTGGGGAAGTGAAAGCAAATGAAAAGGATGTTGGATGCATTAAAAAAAAGTTGATTGCTGCTCAAAATCTCTCTATACTCTTTAGAATAGAGGAGCTCAAAAGAAAGATAGAACGAGTGCGAGACGAGAGCAATTCAGCTACTTCACGAGAAAATTCCGATTTAGATTTTCTTTGATACTTTTGGTGCTGGCGTCTGTGAAAAGGACAATTCAGAAATTTTCGAAAACGCCATTACAATTTAGGCCTTAGTCGTTGAGGAAAAAAATGTAACAAGTAATATGTACATGTACCGTTGACAACTCTTTCAATCTTGCAGGCACCTACCGACGAAAGGTTGCAACTGTTGGATGATGAAAGTAAATGTTTGACGGGAATAATTTAGGGGAAGCAGAGGGTGTCACATGGCGGGCTCACCCATGTGCGCGTACACCACACTGTGCTACGACCACTGGACATGGGTCGCGGACTTGGGAACGGGCCGCGATCGGCTTAGGCACGTAGGTCAATTGGACGAGACCAAGGCAGGAATTGTCTAAGACTCTCCCCTATCGCGCTTGAAAACTGGGAGCCCCAAGGACCCAACCACTTGTCAAAGAGTATGGTATATAAACCTTTCAACTTCGTATGGATGTGGGATGAGTTATATAACTCATAACAAAATAAAAAACCAAAAATATCATAATATTATTAATGCTTGGTTCAACGTAATACTCTACTATATTCCGCCTTTGATGAATATACAATCATTGACGTCCCAAAGTAAATTTAATTGTTATAAGAAAATAAAACATAAAACATAATTATAATATTAATGTTCGGTCTAACGTGATTAAGACTTTACTATATTCCGACTCCGATCAATATTTGATCATTGACGCCTCCAAAATCATTTATCTTAATGTAAATTTAATTATGATAATAAAAAAACAAAAAACATCATAATTTCATTAATGCCCGGTCCAACGTGATTAAGATTACCATATTCCACCCTCGATCAATATTCAATCATTTTTTTATTTTATTTTATAATTAAAACAAAACTTTATTAATATAAAATGAGACCTGACCCAACTTACATCAACTAAGTGAAAAAACGAAAAAAAAAAAAAAAAAAAACACCCTGCCACAAACTAACACAATTATTATCACAACATTGAAAAGCACAAAACAACTAAATCTTTGCTTCTACCTGAACAAACTCGGTTTGCATCACAAACCCACTATTTTACTTAAAACACAATCCCAAGCTAAAGTAGATAAGTGCTCATATATGAATTCAGAAATTAATCGAGTTATTACTTCAAACATAAAAACGACAGCGTCAATAATCTCATTTTGTTTGTACTCGATGCCTCCTAATAATCAGTGAGTGTTTTTGATTTCTGATATTCCGATTAGTGACATTATTTGTCCCAAAATCAGAATGAACACTATAGTCATTGGTTGAAAAACCTTCGTCATCGTTGTGACATGATTAGTCCAAATTATAGTCGTTTATGAGCTCCATTATATTTATGTTTGAAAGAACAAATGTTTCAAAATCACCTGCGAGGTTAGAGGCACATTCTCCTCTCTTTTTTTTCTTGTTCTTATTTCTCTTTCCGGCTGATTTAGTCTCTTGATCCTCCAAAAACCATTTCTATTGAAGTAAATTTAATTATTATAAAAACAAAAACCAATAATATCATAATATTATTAATACTCGGCCCAACGTGATAAAGACTATACTATATAATCGGCTCCGATGAACATACAATCATTGACCCCTCCAAAACCATTTATCTCAAAGTAAATATAATTATTAAATGAAAAAAAAAATCGAAAATAACATAATATTATTAATATCCGGTCCAACATGATTAACACTTACTATATTCTGCCTCCGACTAATATCCAATCATTAACATCTCCAAATTAATTTATCTTACAGTAAATTTAATAATTATAAGAAAATAAATAAAAAATTTACTATAAATTATTAATGCTCTGTCCAACGCGAAAAAAACTTTACTATCACAACAAATTTAAGTACGATAATAAAACATAAAACATTTTAATATTAATAATGCTCAGTCCAACGTGATTAAAACTTTACTATATTCCGCCTTTAATGAACATACAATGATTAACGCCTCAAAATAAATTTAATTAGGATACTAAAACAAAAACAGAAAACAATATAATATTATTAATGCCCTCTCCAACGTGGTTAAAACTCGACTATATTCATCTCTGATTAATACAGAATCATTGACGCATCAAGTAAATTTAATTACGATAAAAAACAAAAACAGAAAACATTATAGTATTAGTAGTGCTTGGTCCAACGCGGTTAAAACTTTACTATATTCCATCTTTAACCAATATTCAATCATTAACACCTCCAAATTCAATTTTTAAAGTAAATTCAATTACGATAAGAAAGTAAAAACGGAAAACATCATAACATTATTAATGATCGGTCTAACGTGATTAAAATTCTACTATTATCCCTCCTCTAATGAGTAATGAATATACAATCATTTACGTCTCGAAATAAATTTAGTTATGATAAAAAAAGAAAAACAAAAAATATTTTAATATTAATAATGCTTGGTCAAACTTGATCAAAACTCTATTATATTCCCCACTTGATCAATATTGAATCATTCACGCATGAAAGCAAAATTAATTACTCCTATGATGCAATAATATAAAAAAAACATAAAACATTATAATATTATTAATGCTAGGTCGTATGTGCATTAAAAAAAATACTCAAATAACAACGAGATTAGTGACGGTATTTTTTGTTACAAGCTTATTAGCGACTGTTTTTGTGACGGTTTTGTGACAGTTTAGTCAATTTGTGACAGCTTTTTAAATTAGTGACAGACTTGTGACAACTTTTGACTCTCAATAAATCAAATATTATTTTGTAGTGGTGATCAAGACTAATATATTTCTCTTATGATGCATTGCCGTTTCCAGTATTTTTGAAGTTGGAAACAAACTAAAAAAATGGAGGCCTTTTTGTCTAAACTTTTGTTGCCGCATTAATAAAAAATATCAAATGTATAAGTGAATGTACGGGATATCATATTGTAAACCCGAAGCAAAGTTTATGTAATTAATTATCAAAAACGATTTTTTTGTATAACTACCTAAAAAGAAAGATAAATTATATGGCCATTACAATTGTGACGGATGACTGTGTAATATTTGTAATGGTTGTTTTTTGAGTGGACATGAAAAGATGGAAGTAATCTAACATTAATGAAAGATTTATATTTTGTTGTAGAATGCAATGGAGTTATGGAAAAGTATTAGATTGAGTTATGGAAAAGTATTATAAAAAAAGTAAATGTAACACCATGGGTCGCGTTCTGTACGTGTACAGTGTAGTAGGTTTATCAGTATGTGAGAATATATATACACTAAAAAAAACACTCAAATGGCATTAGTTACGATATTTTTTGTTATGAGCTTATTAGCGACGGTTTTTATGACGGATATGTGACAGTTTAGTTAATTTACGACAAATTTGTGATAACTTTTTAAATTAGCGACAGACTTGTGACAGTTTTTGACTCTCACTAAATCAAACATTATTTTATAGTGATATATATAAGGCCTCGTTTGGTTGCGGTACTAATTTTGATGGGATTAGAACTATCATGGGATAAGAGGTGGACTACAAATACCATAGGATTAAATTTTGTGTGTGGTACTAGTAATACTTTGTTTGATTCATATGAGATTAAATTCTGATTAAAACTTCTGGTATTTTAAAATTTTAATTTTATATGATAGTAAAAAATAAAAATAAAAGTACTAGTTGCTACTCAAGCTAGTCACTAAATCTAATATCATGTACATATGGTATTCCAGATGATGTGGTTTTGTGGGATTTGGTGTCCCATTGGACTTTATGTTCAAAGATATTTGACAAAGCAAACATGAGATTAACGGGCCCACGATATTTGCAGTACTATCCCAGCCATGTAATCCTGCAAACAAGCACATCCTAAGAGCATTATTAACAATGTTACCTAACTCTCCTCTATATCTTTACACTTATACAACATTATAAGCTTTATATCTATATATTTGATAAAGTTGCATAACATTGCAAAACAACTTTTAGATACAACATAGCAAAAAAAATATTATTTTAATTGTTAAAACTCTTCATATAATACGTTCATATCTCTTTCAAAAATCCTTTTTGGCTTTTAGCCGTTCAATCCATTCTGGTTTTCCTCCTGTAGTGACTGATAAATCTTGATGGATGACCTAATTCCAGAGAGAATCGAAGATTATGACCAAAAAAAAAAAGCAAAAAATTTGAATGAGAAATACTTAATCATCATTTTAAAATGAAGAATTTTGGTTGATTGATTTAACCGCGAGTAGATTTTGGGTCATTAAACATTATTAACCTTATGCGGATCGTTACCAGAGAAGATGAGAAGATCAATAAGGAGAGATGGATGAATCATCTATGGAGCTTATGTGGTTGAAAGCTAGAGAGATGAACAAAAGTGACAAATGAAAAAAGAAAAAAGTAAATGAAAAAAGTTTTTTTTATGGTTGGACCCACTTAAATTAAAAATCGTGAGTAATATAACGTTTTTGTGATACAAAATACACGTAAAATGATTTTGTTTAGTATAACATTATAATTGTTTTGAAAATATCCTGATTTTTGTATGTTTTTGATATTTTGAATTGAATAAATGTAAATAAGTATTTAGTAAAAAAGAGTGGAAATATTTTTAAAAAAAATGACCAAAATTTGACAGATTCATTTTTTCTTAACTTGACTTTTATATATACTAGTAAACGATACTCACGCGTTGCGTGTGATAAACTATAAATTGTGATGATGATACAAATATAGAGTAAAAAAAATACGATATAAGAAAAAAAATATGATATAAATTGTGATGATGATATAAATATTTAGAGAAAAAAATATAGTATATAGGAAATTTTGCGGGGTTAAAGAGTGGTTAAAAAGGGAGAAAATGTGTAATTAGTTTTTATTTTTATATTTTTTATAAAAGTAATTAATATGGTAACTAAAAAAAATTATAAGAGTATATTTGAAAAAATCAGACTCAACTTTTCTTAAGTTCCCTTCTATTAATAGTATGATATGATATGATATGATATGATATGATACTATATATTAAATACTAGTAAAAGTTATACACGCGTTACGTGTGAGACGCGTAATAACATAAATCTCGTAATATATTTTATTTTTAACATAATATTCAAATTTGTTATCATTTATTATAGTTATAAAAGTTAAAACGGATTGTTAATTAATTTAGGATACATCCGTAATTAGAAAAATATAGTGAGAACAAATAGTTAATTAATTAGATTATGTATATTGGTAATTATTAAAATAGAATAAGGGTATTTTTGAAAAATTTGGATAAAACTGGGCAGTCTTAACTTTTCTTGGGTTTGTGTATATTAATATCATGATATATATATATATATATATATCTTTAATAGCCCAAAATGGAGGCCTAAATAAACTCAATTTTTTGGAGTCCCAAAACTCATGTCTTGGTGAACTTGGGCTGAAAATGGGCCTCCCGTGCATATTCAATCATTGATGGCACCAAAAGATTAGTTATACGTCATCTTTTACAAAATTCTCATGCGGGTTCATTAATGCTCGTATTTTACAAGATATTTTAAATGACGGTCCTGTACCGAATTTTTTTTAAGTTCCAGTCACCCGACCCAATAAAAAAGAACTTAAAACTTGTTTTTATGCTTAAAAAATAACTTATAATCTATACGGGAAAGATGTTAAAATATAAAAAAAATTGGTTAAAAGTTGTTTTTAAGCTTAATTTTAACCTTAAAAAAAGATATTATAATTTAAACGAGAAATATATCAAAATGTTAAAAAATAATTGAAAAGCTATTTTTTTTTTAGCTATTTTTAGTTTTTTTAAGTTTTTGTTTGAATTATTAAGTAAAAAAAAAAATTATCAAAAAGTTATGAAAATAATATTTTTTTTATCACTTGTAAGGTGACCTACCCTTAAATTTTTTATGAGAGTAGTGATGTATGAACAAAAATATTATTGAAATGTGACATGTCAATCCATTGATGCATCATATCAAATTTAATTATGATAATAAAACAAAAACAAAATCATTATAATATTATTAATTCTCGGTCGAACGTGACTAAAACTTTACTATATTCCGTCTCACAGTCAAAATTCAATCGTTAACGCCTCCAAAATCATTTCTCTTAAAGTAAATTCAATTATGATAAGAAACTAAAAACATAAAATATGATAATATTATTAATGTTCGGTTCAACTGATTACGACTTTACTATATTCCGCCTCCTACGAATATACAATAATTAACACATCAAAGTAAATATAATCATTATAAAAAAAAAAATAGAAAACATTATAATATTATTAATGCTCGGTCCAACCGATTAAAATTTTACTATATTATGTCTAGGGATGGGTTAGGGTCGGAACCCGATCCGTAAACGTTCAACCTGTATCCCGACCCGATTACTTTTGGAAGTAAAAAAAAATCCCGATCCCGACAAAAGTCCGGACCCGAATTTTTGGGATTCCGTTGGGTCGGGATAGGTTTATCCCGAATCTCCCGACATATTTTTTTATTTTACGGCGACGTCATTTTTTATTAACAATTTTTATTGATATAATTAATGTTTACTATATTCAACTATCATGCGTTTTCGATTTAATATACTGAACTAACAAATTTACTGATTAGCATACTGCACTGAATGAAAACTTTCGAATTAGTATATTTCCGTCCAATTGTCTAATAGAAATAAGTAAAGTACAAAATTACCCTTATGAAACTTAAATTAGTTTTGATTTAATGTATTTTACTAATATATTTTTTCACTTTTGTACATTATTTTTTTCTATCAGCTTCACACTTATTCATTATTAATGAAGTAGTCCTTGTAGTTTATAAATATAATCAATCTGATACTTATAATCTCAAAAGACACCAAATATTAAATAAAAGAAAGTGTAAAAAATAATATGTATGACTAATAACTTACACTACAAATAATAAGTATTTTTATTTGGTACATTTCTTCATGTATAGAAAATAAAAACTATAGCACATTTTTTTCTCATTAAAATTTAAATTGTTATAACAAAAAAAAAATCTATGTTTAGAAATTATAACTTAAATACTACTCATCGGTAGAAATGTTTAAAAAAAGGAGTCATTTAAAAAAAGCATATACGACCAAAATAAAATTATACTAAAAAAATAAAATAATTTTAGTTAGTGAAACTGATAACTTGTAATGAAAAAAATAGACAGAAATCATATTTTTGTTGCACCTTTTTTAGTTTATTTGAGAAAACTGAAAATTAAAATAAAAAAATTACACGTTCAAATCAAAATTTTATTTGTATAAAAAATTAATTTAGTCCTTTTCACATCTGCTGCAAATTCTTTTTAAAGTTGTTAATGAATTTTGTTAATTTTGAACAATTTATATTCTAAATTCAAAATATTTGAAAATACAAGGATCAAACTGAAATAAACTTAAAATTTCAATTCTCTCACATTTACGAAATCAGTCCATAAGTATATATATATACAGACATATAATATATAACATATATACAGACATATACATATATGTATATATAGATATAGTGGCAGAGTTCTTTATATAGTTTTTAGTTAGTGAAATTGATAACGTGTAATGAAAAAAATTAGACCAAAATCATATTTGTTTGCACACTTTTAATTTTATTTAAGAAAGTCGATAATTAAAAAAATGGACGTCCAAAATAAAATAATAATAATTTTAGCTGGTACGTTTGGTCATGCATGTATGATAAAAACAAAAACTCGTTTTTTCCATTCAAATTTAAATTGTTTATAACATAAAAACCCATTTATCTAGAAATTATATCTTAAATACTATTTATCAGAACAAAGTATAATTTTTTTTAAAAGGAAGTTACTGAAAAACAAAAAAAAAAAAAAAAAAAAAACAAACAAACATGTAAGACCAAAAGAAAAGTATACTATAAAAATAAAATTATTTTAGCTAGTAAAATTGATAACGTGTAATGAAAAAAATAGTCAAAAATCATATTTTTGTTGCACCCTTTTTAGTTTATTTAAGAAAATTGAATCATATGTATAAAAGATTAATCTAATCATTTTCACATTTGCTGCAAATTCAAGTTGTTAATGAGTTTTATTAATTCTGAACAAATTTACATCCCAATTATAATACATTTGAAAATGTAAGGACCAAAATGAAACAAACATAAAATTTAAATTTTTCAAAATTTACGAAATCAGCCATACATATCTATACACAGATAGAGTATGTATATATATATAACGCTATTATTATAACAAAAGTGTTGGTGTACAGTTGGTTAAGAACCCTCCACTTTGTTTAATAGACAAGGGTTCAAGTCTTTGCCATTCAACTTAACTGAAAATGTTAGATGACGTCACTATTTAACCGTCAATTTGGACGGCAAATACTAAATCAAAATTTTTCATTTAGTACAGTATACTAATTAATAAACCTGTTAGTTTAGTATACTAAATCGAAAACTCGTAATAGTTGAATATAGTAAACATTAATTATATCATTTTTATTTGATAAGTCTAAACATGTTATTAACACGAAACATAATCCTAGTTTAAAAATAACATTCATAATAAATGAAAAAAGAAATTAACATGTAATAGAAAAAATAGTGTGAAAATACAAATAATGGAGTAGATAAAAAAATTGATACATTTTTTATCAGATTCTTTTAGTATTTAGTTTTATTCACACAAGCAACAATTATCATACTAAATGAGATAAATTATCATTAGAATTTTTATAATTGGAAAATAATAATCATTTATCTTTCTTGAAAATAACAATATAATTTTTTAATTTAAGTATATTTTTTATTTTAATAGTTTTATATATTAAAAACTACAAATGTATATTATACCTATATAATTATAAGGAATATAAAAAACAAAAAAGATTGTAGCTCACATGGTAGAGTGTTTACATTGTATGTTAGATGTACAATGTTTGATTCTCATCAGTTGCATATGATATAAATTATTCTATATTTTTATATAAAATATAAATTAATTAAAAAATCGGATCGGGTCGGGACACCCGACGAAATCAAAATTATCAACCGATCCCGAATTTTGTCGGGTTGGGACAAAACCCGACATTCTTGGGTCGGGACACGGGTTGGGATTTTGGAATTTTTTCTCAGCCCTATGTCTCAAGACCAAAATTCTATCATTAACACCTCCAATATCATTTCTCTTAAATTAAATTCAATTACGATGAGAAACCAAAAATGAAAAACATCATAACATTACTAATGCGTGGTCAAACGATTAAAACTTTGCCATATTCCGCCTCCGATCGATATTCGATCATTAACGTATGAAGATAAGTTTAATCATTATAAGTAAACAAAAAAAATATATTATAATATTATTAATGTTCATTCCAATGTGATTAAAACTCTACTATATTCCGACTGCTATGAATATATATATTCATTTATGCCTTCAAAACCATTTATCTCAAAATAAATATAATCAAGAAACTAAAAACGGAAAACATCGTAATATTACTAATGCGCGGTTTAACGTGATTAATACTCTACCATATCCCGCCTTATCTCGACACCTTCAAAATCATTTATGTCGAAGTAAATTTAATCATTATACACAAGTAAAAACGAAAAACATATTACTGTTGGTTCAAAGTGATTAACAAGTTACCATATTTCGCCTCCTAAATCAATCCTCTCAAAGTAAATTTAATTATTATAAACAGATAAAAACGGAAAACATATTGCTGACGACCCAACGTGATTAATAGTTTACCGTATCTCGCATCTAAAACCAATCATGTCAAACTAAATTCAATTCATATAAAAAACAAAAACGGAAAACATATTACCGTCGATCTAACGTGATTAACACGTTACCATATCTGGCATCCAAAATCAATCCTCTCAAACTAAATTCCATTCTTACATGCAAACAAAAACGGAAATCGTATTACTGTCGATCTAACGTGATTAACAGTTTACCATATTCCGCTTTCGAAACCATTCATTTCAAAGTAGATTCAATTTACTAGAAAAAAATAATTTCCAAAACATGGTAATAAAAAGTAAAATCATAATGTTATATATATATATATATTATATAGTAGGAAACTAGCCTATTAGGTGAATATATATAATTTCGAAAGGTTTAGTAGTAAACTTTAATTTAATCAGATCTCTCTCTCTCCTCTATTTTAGGGCTTATATTATCTCTCTCTCTCTCATCTCGTCTGTTCAAAACCCGTATATATCTATATATCTATATCTATCTCTCTATATATATATAAGCTCTCTGTGCTTTTATTTAAATCTCCAATATATTCTTGATTCTGGGTTCAAAATAGCGACTGGGTTTTATTCTAATTTGATTTTTTTTGATTAAAAATAAATAAAAATCAAAACCTAGGGTTTTTTTACCCACCACCGACCCAGCTTTGAATTGGGGTTTAAAACCGATCTAATGATCGAAAAAGTGTAAAAGATTGGGTTTTGATTAATGGGTAAGTTTGAATTGGGTCAAATTGTTACTAAATTGCAAGTTGGTGACTAGAAAGGAGATGATGAAGATGAAGTCGAAACGAGACGATTTTAGTAAGAAAAGCGATGGTAAAGTCGAGCATTGTTTCGATAGTAATCTTGAAGAGGGCGAGTTGGGTTCCTTTGTAGAGGGGGAGAACGGGGAGTTTGTCGTCTCGGGGAAGGTTGTAGAGAGGGAAGATGGAGGAGGAGAGAGGTGGGCTAGGTGGGACCCCGAGAAAGTCCGTAAACGCGAGTTTAGGTACAACGAAAAGCACCATAGGAAAGAGCCTTTAAGAGGGTCTAGAAATGAGTTTGTAGGCGACAGGTGGCATAAGAATGATGTGGCAAGTAGGGTGAGGCGCGGTGATGACATGGCAAGGGAGGATGACTGGGACTACGAGACGCCTTCTGGTAAGTTTCTGGCTCAAAAAGGTTCGGTTTTCAAGAAGTTTGATAATAAATGGGAAGCTGGACCGAAGAGAAACCCCAGGCTGGGATCGAAAATCGTAGTCGAAGATAGCTCATTGAACAATAATGTCAATAATAGTAGTGCCCAGAATAGTGCTCAGCATAGTAATGGTAAGAATCACCTGAAGAGACAGTGTAAGGATTTTGAAAGTAATGATGATAAGCGTTACGGTGGATATAACGATGGTAATAATAGCTACACGAGCTCGAAAATCCGTAGAATATCCTCTGAGGATGGGAATAGTAATGCGTTTCTAGAGCCTACGCGTCGTTTTTCTAAGAATAGTAACGCACCTTCGGATAAATACTCCTCTAGGCATTACGATTCACCACCTTCTAGAGTGTCTTACGAGCGTTCACCACCTTCTAGAGTGTCCTATAATGAGCGTTCACCACCTTCTAGAGTGTCCTTTAATGAACGTTCGCCACGTCATGCTGAGGTGTCGCCTCGGGAGTGGGAGAGGTACACTGATCATAGGGATAGGAGCCCGCCTGTTCGTCACGATAGGTCACCTTCGGAACGTGTACGCCATTATGATTACAGGGACCGGAGCCCTAGCTACTCCGAGTGGTCACCACATGATCGGGGCAGGTACCGTGATGAGAGAGACAAGTCGCCTAACGAGGCTACGCCTGTTGCAAGGAATAGGCAGAATAAGAAAGCTGGGCTGTATGAGAAGAAGCAGAGTGGTTACGGAAGTAAAAAGAAGGGCGAGAAGGCTGATAAGAAAGAGCCTCAAGCCTCGGCAAAAGAGTCTAAAGACAAGTCGAAAGTGCTGCATGAGAACGAAAAAGTTGAGAAAAAGCCCGAAAACAAGCAGCTTTTAGAAGAGCAGTCCCGGAACGAGGAGAAGAAGTCTGAAAATAACGTGGAGGAGCTTCTTTCTATGGAGGAAGACATGGATATATGCGATACGCCACCTCATGTGCCAGCTGTCATGGATGCGAAATCGGGC
>OY821742.1:8459349-8638051 GCA_963682055.1 Primula veris | reverse complement strand
CAAAATACATGTTTCAAAACAACAGTCTCCAGACTTCAAACCCAACTTTATACCTTTCTATAATAGGTCATGATTGTTTTTCGCAAAACTAGATAGTACATGGGGGTTAACTGATAGTAATTTAAGTACATGGGGTTATTTGTGAAACCCCCTTAGTACATGTGGGTTCTTTGCAGCTTACCTTTTTTTTTTCCTGTCATTATATTTTTTGCTGTTGACGCAAATTAAATATTGAACTTTTAAGTTTCCTAACCCATCCTCTTCCTCCTTCAGTCTGTAGCTTTACTAGTGGTAATTTTTTTTATTTCTTTTTGGTCAAAATCCATGGTGTCGATTTTTTTTAGAACCCCATCATACCTTTTTGGTACTAGTCAGGTCATTTTGCAAATTTCTGGTTTAATTTTAGAGATTATCTGTATCACGTTTACAAAATACCTTTTTTCTTTTTCTTTATGGATTTTGCATTGTTTGCTCCGAAAGCCATGCTGATGCATCTGTATGGCCATCTGGCTTGGTCGATCTCTTTTGACTCTTTTTTTCCCCTGAGAAGTTTATATAACCTCATATTCATTGTTAAGATTATGATTTGCGTCTTGTTATCGGCTATCATATATTCTATTTTTTGCAGACAAAAGAGCCAGGCTGGTGCTTGATGGGAGCATGGAGGATGGTGAAATGGACGAAGAATTTTTAGTTCAGGATGAAATTGCATTTGATGATTTGTGTGAAGATTCAATTTTTCAAGAAGCCAACAACTCTGTTTCTGACGTTAAATTTGAGAGTTGGGGTGTACTTGACGGTCATATTCTGGCAAGAATTTTCCACTTCCTTCGTACCGACATAAAATCCTTTGTGCATGCTGGTTTGACTTGTAAGCACTGGAAAACAGTGTCCACTATTTACAAGGATATTTCTAAAAATGTGAATGTGTCATCTCTTGGCCTTAGTTGCACAGACTCCATGATCTGGAGCGTCATGGTAAGTCTTTGGGCTCATTTGTTTATCTAGTTTTGCAGATTTTATGATGTTGCTAGGAGTTGATTCTGACTGGGATTTGATTTATTTGTTTCCTATTATATTTCATTTGCAGACGGGGTATCGGAAAGAAAAAATTACTTCTTTGGTCCTGTTTGGTTGCACTAACATCTCCTCAGGTGGGCTTGAAAGGGTTATCCAGTCATTCCCCTTTCTAGCTAGTTTAGATATTAGAGGATGCAGTCAGCTTGGTGAATTAGCAGATAAATTTCCCACAATTAATTGGATCAAGAGTCGAGGTTTGCCAACAAGGAGCGTTAAACACACAAATGAGCGAAATATGTCGGTTTTCAGAACTTATAATGGAGCCAATATGGATGATTCTAGTGGTCTAAAGGATTATTTTGAAAGCGTGGATAAGAGGGACACAAATCAATTATTCCATAAAAGCCTGTACAAACGTTCCAAACCATTTGATGCTAGAAGGTCATCTTCTATCATTTCTAGAGAAGCTCGTTTGAGGCGATGGGCCTTGAAGAAATCGGAAAATAGTTACAAAAAGATGGAGGAGTTGCTAACTGGGGGCATAACTGATATAATGAAGGAGAATCCATTTGACTTTTTTGTACCCAAGGTACTGATCTTCTTCTAATTTTAATATATTCTTGCTTTGCTAGAAGTGTAGAAGTCGTTGAAATCCTTTTCCGTTTCCCCTCTAATAGGTTGCTGAGATGGAAGATAGAATGAAGAATGGCTATTATTCTTCTCGAGGCTTGAGCGCTGTTAAGGAAGATATAACCCGAATGTGCAGAGATGCTATTAAGTAAGCCTTGTTTATTTCATTTGAGTATAAAGCTTGCATTCTGCTATCATCCTTAAGTTTCTTATTATTTTGTTAAATACCACGTTGGACTCGGTGTACATCTTTCATATTCTTTTCTCTCACTTGTTTCATGAATGCAGAGCAAAAAAACGTGGTGAAGAGGGAGACATGAATCGCATTGTTACATTATTCGTCCGGCTCGCAGCTCGTTTAGATGACAAGTCTAAGAAGTCTCATGAAAAAGAAGAGTCGATGAAGAACTGGAAGGACGATAGTAACTCAAAGTATAAAAAGCGTAAGAAAATGCTGGAAAAGAAAAACATGAGGAGTAACGGAACCTCCTTCATGAATGGTAGTTTTGATAATGGGGATAATGCTACTGACCGGGAAATTAAAAAGCGTCTATCGAAGCTGAATAAGAAAACTATGGAGTCGGGAAGCGAGACAGCGAGTGAACTTGACAAGTCATCTGAAGAAACTGAAACTGATAGTGAGAGCAGTGTTTCGAACTCAGATCAGGACTCTGACTCTCAATCCGGAAGTGCATTTGCAGACTCGCGAGATGGATCATATTTCACAGAAGACGGAGTCGATTCTATGAACGACGACCGTGAATGGGGTGCTCGAATGACCAAAGCAAGCCTTGTTCCTCCTGTTACGAGGAAATACGATGTTATCGACAGGTACGTAATCGTAGCGGATGAAGAAGAAGTTAAAAGAAAAATGCAGGTCTCTTTACCCGACGGATATACTGAAAAACTCAGTGCTCAGAAAAACGGAACAGAGGAGTCTGATATGGAGATTCCTGAAGTTAAAGAGTTTAAGCCCCGGAAAGAACTTGGAGTTGAGGTTCTCGAACAGGAAGTTTATGGTGTAGATCCTTATACGCATAATCTTTTGCTTGATTCTATGAAGGACGGATTAGATTGGACTCTTCAAGACAAGCATGTCTTCATCGAAGATGTTTTGTTGCGTACTTTAAATAAGCAGGTCCGTCGTTTCACTGGATCTGGGAACACTCCTATGGTGTATAAGTTGCGGCCTGTTATTGAAGAGATTCTTAATACTGCTGAAGAAGACCGTGAATTGCGGACTTTGCAAATTTGTAAATCTATATTGAAGGCCATTGATAGTCGTCCAGATGATATTTATGTCGCTTACAGGAAGGTATAGTTTTCTATTTATTGGAGTATTTACTTTAGCTAGGTTTTAATTATTAGAGTAGAGTAATTAGCGTCATTTCCTATTATGATCCTGATAATGTCTTTCTAATTTCTGATTACTTTCCTTGTGGCAATCAGGGGCTTGGTGTTGTTTGCAATAAAGATGGAGGTTTTGGTGAAGATGACTTTGTGGTGGAATTTCTCGGCGAGGTAAGAATTTTTGGTGTATCATAATGTAATTACCCTATCATATTAGTATATTACACACTAGATTGGCGTTCTCTTACCTAATTTGGAGTTTTAATCCTGAATCAAGCGAATTAATAAAACTACAATAGACTTTGTCTCTTGGTTATAGTGGGATTTTGACAGTGTTTATCTCTTTTCAATCAGGTTTATCCTGCTTGGAAATGGTTCGAGAAGCAAGATGGAGTTAAATCTTTCCAGAAAGATAGTAAAGATGCGCCAGAGTTCTACAATATTTATCTTGAGAGGCCAAAGGTAATTCCTATACACTTTCGACTCTTTTTTGTCTCTGTTATATCTATGTACCCTGTGGTTCCTTTTGTTTTCCCCATGGATGTTTATATTGGTTTTTAAATAACAGGGTGATGCAGAAGGATATGATATAGTTGTTGTTGATGCCATGCACAGAGCAAACTATGCAAGTCGAATTTGTCATTCTTGTCGTCCAAATTGTGAAGCAAAGTATGTTTTAAACATTTATTTATACGTATAATCTTTTTCCTGTCCGACACACAAATTTTGCATACTCTGTTTGTTAGTTATTTGAATTAATGAATGTTTTGCTTGGGACACTTGGAATGTCTCTCCATCCTGCAGTAATGACCCTTCACGACGAACTAGGTTACTTAGCTTATTCACGAGTCTCAAGTCAAATGTCTTGAAAATTTTGTGGTTTCCCTAATTTTTGTGTTGTAGACAGTCTGTTGTTGACTTGTAGTAGTTATATTTCTCACTGTTTTAAAAAGCTCGCAACGTTGCACAACGTTGTGCGATATATTGGTTTTTGAAAGAAAAACGCAACGCTAAAACGCTATTTGGATGGAAAAACGCTAAATTCGCGCTATAGGAACGCTATTTACGCTATAGTGGACGCTATTTACGCTATAGCGGGTGCAATCGAAAAAAATAAAATATTTTTTATTTTTGGTCAAAATTTTAATGAAATTATTGGAGTTTAAAGAGAATCAAACCCCAAAACTCTTGCAAACAAAGTAAATACTCTGGCATCTCAAGTATAATCATTTTGTGATTACTAGTTACAATTTTTTATATATATTTAGTTAATTTTTATTAGATGTTTTGAATTTAATGCTATATTTATATGTATTTAGGCAAAAAAATAAAATACCGCAAAGCGCTATGTAGCAACGCTATTTACGCTTTTAGCGTTTCTCTCGAAAAAACGCTACGGTAGCGATAACGCTATTTAAAACACTGATATTTCTGATCTTGAGGATATTCATTTTCCCCTTCTCTGGAAACAGGGTGACTGCTGTGGATGGACAATACCAGATTGGAATATATGCTGTTCGGCCGATCGAGTATGGTGAAGAGATTACTTTTGATTATAATTCTGTCACAGAGGTAACATTTTTTGAGCGTCTGAGTTGTCGTATTGTCGAAAGTAATCTCTGTATCTGATAGCAGCATTGAGAGTAATGATATGTCCTCATTTTGTTTGGCTATTTATATAACAGAGCAAAGAAGAGTACGAAGCCTCAGTTTGTTTATGTGGGAGTCAGGTGTGCCGGGGGAGCTACTTGAATCTGACTGGTGAAGGAGCCTATCAGAAGGTACGTCCTTGCTCTATTTCTCATAAATTGACTTTTCAGTATATTTTCTCTCATTTACGGAAGTGTCTCCTTTTCTTGCAATCATGCTCACCAACCCCAAAAATGAAATAGGAAAAATTTGCAGTAATGCTGCATGCAGAATGTTTTATTTAGGGTTTATCAAATGTAATTCATTGTGTACCTGACAGTCATAATTTTACAGCTTCATATATTTACCTAACCTTTTTTCTTTCTTATCTGATTGCTTTATGTGAATCAGGTTTTGAAGGAATGGCATGGAATACTAGATAGATATCAAATGTTGCTAGAGGCCTGTGAGCTAAATTTTGTATCAGACGAAGATTACATTGACTTGGGTAGGGCTGGCTTGGGAAGTTGTTTACTTGCAGGATTACCCGATTGGCTTATTGCTTACACTGCTCGTCTGGTACCTATCTACTTATAAGCGTATTTATTTATTTTCTATGTTCACCCTTACAAGTTCTTTTATCTGATCCTATCATCTGTCATCTGTCCTGTAGGTGAGGTTTATCAATTTCGAAAGAACTAAGCTTCCTCAGGAGATTTTGAGGCATAATTTGGAAGAGAAGAAGAAATACTTTGTAAATGTCTCTATTGACGATGAGAAAAACGATGCTGAGATCCAGGTGAGTTTTCGTACTGATAACACCACCCTCCTTTCTTTATATTTGTCGTTGACATTATGAAGGTCTTTAACCCGTACAGTATTTGATACTTAATACTTACCATTTTTTTTCTCCATGAGACAGGCTGAGGGAGTCTACAACCAAAGGCTTCAAAATTTAGCCCTTACCCTTGACAAGGTGCCACTCGCTTTTTTTTTTTATGTACTTTTTCATTTTTTCTAGAATTATATCAATAAATTACCTTGGTTGTTTCCACAAATCAATCCTTTACTTTGTTGTACTCTGTGGTGATTAGATTAGAGTGGCGCAAAAGAAGATTGTCCAAAATCTAAAGTATCATGTTCTAACTGTTTGAATCCTTTTACAGGTTCGGTATGTCATGAGACGTGTTTATGAGGATCCAAAGGAAGCCCCACCCCCATTGGAGAGGTTAAGTCCTCAAGAAACAGCGTCTTTTCTCTGGAAAGGGGAGGGATCATTTGTAGATGAACTTATTCAGTGTATTACACCTTATTTGGATGATATCATGCTAAAGGAACTGAAGTCGAATATTCGTGCTCATGATCCATCTAGTTCTGATGACATACAAAAGGAGCTACAGAAATCACTAAAATGGTAATTTTATTTTCCCCTACGTATATGAGCATTTTGATCTGGCTATAACATACTGAAGACTGAAGTTGCACTCTTTCTTTGGTAAACAGGTTGAGAGATGAGGTTCGAGATCTTCCATGTACAAACAAGTGCAGGCATGATGCAGCGGCTGATTTGATTCACATATATGCGTATACCAAGTGTTTCTTCAGAGTGCGGGTGGGTCTTTTGTTCCTTTTTGTTGTAAAATTGAAATACAGTTTTTTTTTCTTTTTCTAGAGATCCCCTCTATAACTTTGCATTTTGGAGCCCCTTTTTTTTGAAGCATAAATAGAAGTGTTTTAAGAAACTTGCTTTAATCCCCTTGCTTTTACTTGTATAGGGGAAAGAAATGCCTTGCTGAAAAGCCTAAAAAAGTTTACACCTTGCTCTTAAACGCTAAAGCTTTTTTAAATGAGAAACTTTCCCCTTATAGGTTTTACTTATGTTTGTGTGTTTTGAAAGTAGATTTGCAGAACTGTTGTCTTTTTGTGAGACCTTGTTCCACCGAGTCTTTTCACCAAATTCCTTATGCATGAAAAGTTTTCATATTCGTGTGAGATGTACATTTTTGAAAAGTTTTCATAAAGTGTCCTCTGTCATCTAAATCATCTGTGTTTCTGGTTGTGCAGGAGTACAAGATGGTCACTTCTCCACCTGTTTATATTAGTCCCTTAGACTTGGGTCCTAAGTTTGCTGACAAGTTGGCATCAGGATTGCATGAATATTGCAAGACATATAGTGAAAATTATTGTTTAGGGCAATTAATTTATTGGCACAACCAAGCTGATGCTGAGCCAGATTGCAATTTAGCCAAAGCTAGTAAAGGTTGTCTCCAGTTACCAGAAATCGATTCCTTTTACGCCAAAGTCCATAGGCCATCTCGACAACGTGTTTATGGTCCTAGGACTCTGAAACTCATGTTAGCTAGGATGGTAAGTATTTGTTTGTCTCGATACTTATTTTCTCTCTAAGAATTTCCTATTTATTTATTTAGTTAGGTTGTTAGGTTGTTAGGGCATGCCTGCCTTTTTCTTTTTGCAAATTTTCAGGAGTATTAAGACCTTATTTTTTGAATTTAAAAACAGGAGAAGCAACCCCAGAAGCCATGGCCGAGCGATCGTATTTGGTCATTTAAGGATTTTCCAAAAATTTTTGGGAGTCCAATGCTGGATTCTGTACTGGATAGTACTCCACTTGACAAGGAGATGGTCCATTGGTTGAAGCACAGACCTGCCATTTTTCAGGCAAATTGGGACCGATGAGGTGTAGAAGAAAATATCGAAGCAGCCATGGACCTTTTATATAAATTTTTAGTGGGAATTCATCAACTATGGAATGACTTGTCGGTTTTAGTTATAGCTGCGAAGCGACATGGCTGTTGCTTTTGCTGCTGTATCTTCATTCTTATGTATAGCTAATTAGATCTTTAAGTTTTTTATTTGCAGTTAATTTTAGTGGTGCAGTGTTTTGTATTTCCCCCCTCTAGATTTGTGTCTAATTTATAGCGAAAAGGTATAAGAATTAAGAAGATAGATAGTTCAGTGTAGCTTATATAGTTTGGATCTAGTGTTGTGCCAGTTTTTCATATATAAAATGCCAGTATTCCTTTTTTCTGCCAGTTTGCACTTGTTTGCGAAAATAGACCTGTTTAACAGCAATCTTTTCTTGTCTCACTTCCGATTTGAATTTTGATAGCTCTTTCCTTGTAGAAGGTTTCACTTAGAATCAGAATTATTCTCTTATAATGTGGTAGACTATAGATGTGTGTCCTACCGACCCCTTGCCTTCTTTTGTCTTCGGGATTATTATACTTTTTCCTCATAAACTTTACTGTTGTGCTGATGGTTTGGAATTTTTTTCTCTTATTTATTTCTTTTTAATAATCAGCAGGAAATTATACCGGGAGGGAAATGTTTTTGCTACGAAAACTGTTCTCTAATGCAGTTCATATTTCTTTTTTGACAGTAGTGAAGTATTTGGTTGCTCATTTATGTGGTAAAATCAGTATGGATTTATGTCTTTAAATTTTAATGCACCTTGAACTTCGGCTAGAAACCAACACCGGCCTATCGGCTAGAAACCAACACCGGCCTATGGTAATGGGGTAACATCCAACTGTATAGGATAGCCCTCTCCATGGGCCTCTAAAATAGGACTTCAGGAGCTAATTTTAATTGTCGACAAGTGTCGGCAATTAAATTTCTCATAATATCTTTTTTCCCCTTTCAAGCGCCCCTCGTATTAAGATAAACCCGATTTTGGCCTTATATTATATCAAACTTTTACAGATTTTAGCCTTTTATCACCCCTGTAAATTGTAATACTCCATTCGTTCCCATTTATTTGTTAATTACGAAACTAT
Source organism: Primula veris (assembly GCA_963682055.1). Classification (NCBI taxonomy): domain Eukaryota; kingdom Viridiplantae; phylum Streptophyta; class Magnoliopsida; order Ericales; family Primulaceae; genus Primula; species Primula veris. The sequence continues at coordinate 8,629,625 of OY821742.1, read as the reverse complement.
GTACAATTTTGATCTGCTTATAAATTATATCAAAATTGTCTAAATGATTTTTTTAAAAAATCTAATCATAAAATTTAACATCTGAACTATATGATTAACTTTTGAAAATTTTAATTACGACAATTTTGATAAAAGTTCTTGGCCGGTCAAAATTGCACGTAGTTTCGTAATTGACAATTAAATAGAAATAGAAAGAGTAACAAAATTAGTTCATATAAATTTCAGCACCCCCGTATCAACAAATTGAGGATGAAATACTATTTTGTAGATAGTTGGCTTGGAAAGTCTCAAGGAAACTAATTTTCTGGTTCTTCGTAAGGAACCTCTTTACTTGAGATACTCGACAATGACCCAGAATTAAAAATTGCACAAATAAGAAATAATACTTTTTAGCCATTTTATAAATATGTGTATATCATTTCTTCATAGCATACAATATATTTGCTCTACTCTCATCTTTTTCTCTTTGTTTCCTGTTTATTCGGCTGTATCTGGTATACTCATTTCCATTCCTTCCTTATATTTTGAAGGCAGAGTTGTATTATTATTATTTCAAGTCCATGAAAACCGCAAAAAATTGATTTATCTGACCCCTTTCACTATCCGTGGATCAACTCTTTTTTTTTACAGCACGTTACTTGTGAGCTGGTTTATGCCCTTACTTTCCTTGTTACCCTTTCATAAGAATCTAACCACAAGTGTAAAAGAAGACACCATTTCAAAAGTTAAAAAGAATTTTACACTGTTTGTGGACAAAAGAGGCTTTTTTCCATGCATTATCGCATCTAATCACACTTGCATTATCTTTTACAGATAACATAGTAATTAATGCACACTTTATTCACCCTTATATATACTGTTCGTGTTGTATAGATGTTCTCCCAACTTTGTTGCTTGATTTGACAAACTTTTCTGCGAATCATATTTTTCTGCAAACATGAGTAGAATGGTTGGTATGTTTGCTTGCCTTTTGATTGTTGTGCTGGATATAGTAGCAGGGATACTTGGAATTAAAGCCGAAGCCGCTCAAAGCCAGGTTCTCCTTTTACATTATATTGTTAAAGAGTGTTAGTCTCACATTGTACCCTTCACTATTTACTTTTTGCTATTTATCCACGACTATTCGAGTAGGTATTCCAATATGCCAAAACTAATTACAGAATCAGTATAAAAACTACAGTTACTTAAATGTCGTCCGGAAGAACAGTGATTATTGTTAAACAAATTCATTGAAATAATGAGAAACCCAAATAGTAATGCAATACTAGGGATGGATTTACAAATTCAAATTTACACCCAATTTTTTTTTTTTTTGTAGATCACTTCTCCCTCTCTTTCTGTCTCTTTTATCACTAAGCAAGGCAAGGCATGTACATTTTGATATCAAATATATACGAAGCACCTAATGCAACAAAGAGTATATGGATCGCAAGTGGGTAACGGATAGTAACATCAAATATTATGTACAAGCGCAGAAGTGAGTAATAACAGAAGGAGGAAATTGAGGAGGATGTTTTGGTATTAAATAGTCACCCATATACTACGATTATTTTTCCTAAACAAAGTTACGGCATTTTGTTCTGAACTTTCACAGATAAGTATATATACCATGCGTTGTGTAAGTAAATAACTAAATTCTGGGATACAGGAGCAGCACATGAGACTATGGTTATTTGAGTGCAAGGAGCCAAGCGCAGAGGCCTACAGGTTAGGTGTGGCTGCAGCAATCATTCTTTGCATTGCTCACGTTGTCGCGAATATGGTTGGTGGTTGCAGTGTTTGTACACATGAAGAGATTCGAAAGGCACCCCCTAGCAAGCAATGCTCTTTGGCATGCCTTTTTTTTACATGGTAATTTTCAACCTCACAATTCTGTAAACTACAAGCGACAAAAATGACAATAAACACAAACTTTGTTTTTGTAAGTGTTTATGTAGGGAGAAATGTGATGAGAACTCAAAAGTATTCTAAAAATGTATGGGACTATATTTCACATTGGTTGAGAAAACGGAATGTAGGGGCAAAGAATAATCCTGGGGTTTAACCCTTAATCATATCGGATGTTTCGTTTTGGTTGAAAATTGTATGAAATTATACTCTGTTTCCCTACAGTTATCATGTCAAAATTTTATATTTCGCAATTGCGTTGCATCCAGTGTTTGTTTTTACCTTACTTTGTCTCATGGATATGACGCTTCAAGATGATAATAACATTTCTCTTGTGTGGACGTAGTTACATATCGAAGAAACATATTCTTCATTTTTTTAAATCTAAATGGACAGGGTTGTACTGGCAATTGGATTAGGATTGCTCGTTATCGGAACCAAATCAAACCACAAATCAAGAGAGACATGCGGTTTTACACACCACCACTACTTGTCCCTCGGAGGTATCTTGTGCTTTGTTCATGCTGGCTTTTCTGTTGGATATTACGTTACCGCCACTGCTGCTTTCACTGGATAATCGCGTGTAGATGCAGGCTTGTTTTACTCCCAGAGATAAGGGTGTCGTAACATTGGACGTTGCTTTTTTGTAGTTTTCCCAATTTATTTCCATCTATTTGAGATGACTGATTGTGTACTTGACCATTTAATTTCCTTCCCTGTACTAGTCATCTTGTACCCTTTTAAAGTACTCGAGTGTAGTGATTGTTGTATGAGTGAAAATGAGATTGATCAGAAATCAAGCTATGCTAAAGTTATTTCTTCTATAATTTTTACTTCCTATTGAATTTTGTCTATCTTCTACCTTGGTGTTTGGCGGTAGAGTTAAGCAAATAGGTTGGCTTATTTGAGTGTGATAAAAAAACTGGGTCACTCTGGATTACAATTTTTGCCTTTTTTTTCCACGCCAAAATGCGAGAAAAAAACATTAATCTGCTTAACAAAATAAAGTACAACTTATAAGTAAAAAGAAGTAGAACTACTTTGGACCTAAACTCGAATCTAGAGCTTTAATTTGATTCTAATCTCTAAGAAAAGATTCCAATTTCCATTTGAATGGGAAAATTAACATCTTAATGCAAACTTTGGAACTAGCGAATAGTCTCTTTCATGAGTGAGCACTTAGCACAAATACAGTCCCTCGATCTTATTTAAGTGTTTATACAATTCATGAGCATAGTAAAATTATTAGTGTAATTCTAGTCTCCGTGTGCGATCATATCCTCAGCATGATCGATTGGAATGGGATCTACAATCAGCGCCATCAAATGGTCTTTAGTCGATCCAACAGATGTACCGATCCCATCTCCATGTTGGTAGATGCAATGTGAAGTTCTTGCTAAGTTCATTGACAACTTTACTAATGGTTTTAAGTTTGCACTAGGACTATTGCTTAAACATGCTTTGTTAAGTTTTTTCCATGAAGACGTTATCATGCCTTTAATGTGATCTCTCGCTTGATCTTCGGATACACCCTGTTCCATCATGTAACACCCGATAGATTTCGGCACATCTCCTCTACTAACTTCAGCCTTAAGTTGAAAAGTAAAGTGAAATTAAAGTGACAAGTAAATTAAGGAACATTCAAATGGGAACTAATTTACCAAAAATAAATTCCACAATCTTTCTTAACTTCATATTATTGTCAAATTATTTCAAAAGACATTATTTGGCTGCAAATTTGTTTGTCACTATTTGAAGAAATATTAAAGACATGCGTTGTCGCTAAATATGTTCCTCAAGTTGTACATCCGGCTCATTTCAAAAATAATTTTCACTACAATATGCCGTACACATTTTACAATATGCAAGAAATCAACATGTTTAGTGTTAACGGTAAAAATACAAGCCGCGTTTGAAATCTGAACCATGTGATCATTGTTACACCTAGCCGAATTAGCACTGGAAGAATTATTTAGATTTTCTATCTCTAAGTCATATAAGTTATGTATGCGGTGGTTACCTTAAAAGTTCCCATATCATTGGTGAGTCGGGTGATGAGAGAGGACCAATATACATGCTCAAATGTGGGGTCAAAACTGTCGAGGAAGGATTTGGTAACATGTGAGCCTGATAGAAGGTGAGCAAGAGCTAGGCCAATTGGACCTCCTACCGAGATCCATGAATTTGACAAATACTCACTCAAACTTGGTGTGTAACCACTATAGTACCATCGCGCTTCTACTAAATATGCTCCGCAGAGATTTGTCCACTGCAAAATAATATGTAAAACGTCATATGCATATAGTCAAAAGACAGTCTATAGAATGATGTACACACTGTTTTGGTTTATAGATGATTTTTTGTCGAGACAGCTAATGACAAAATCTTCGATATTGGAAGAAAATGGCTAGCTTGACGTGATCTTGTTAAAAACAGCGTTTGGCCCCTTTGCAAGTATGTGGAAATTGGTGATAAATGTAAAAGGCTCGAGCACTTGGTAAAAGACAAGTTTTGAGATAAAAAAGAGAGAACCCAAGAAGTTTAATTGAAAATATTTTAATTTGCAGTGGTTTTCAGTAAATATTTGCATACAGAAAAGGAGATGACAAAAGAACGAATTCTCTTGACCTGCTCTTTGATATAGTAGATCGTAGAGAAGCCATGATCTCTGAGAACTTGAAAAGCAAGCTCATTTCCAAGGTTGAATACGGCTAAGTAGCAAATCTTCATGTACTCAGGAAGACCGTCCATTGCTTTAAGGTCCCATCTGAATGTAATTAAGCGAAGGGCCGAAAAACAAAGGAACATACCATTAGTTAAACAAAAAAGGGATTGGAATACTGTATACAAATTTTATGTTAGTCATCATTACATACTGTCGCACAGCATCGGTGAAGCGCTCAAGCTCCTCAAGTGATCCATAAATGTCATACATGTCATCTATTTCCGTAAGAATGCACACACATTTGGTGAGCCCGATTCTGCACTTCGAAAACTGGGGTTCGGAAATGAGTCCCAAAGCCCAGATATAATTCTCCATTAATCTGTCTCGAGAAAAATGGAGTTTATCTTTTAATCCCAAGTCAAGCCACCACCTAGTGGAAAAATAGTCATTGTTGGTAAACAAAACTAAGATCTTGCATACTTTAGATATGCTGATAAAAATAGAATGTTCGCTACTGAAGACAAAAGGCTTAAATGTGTAATTTTTTGTGTTTTATATTCGGCTAGTCTGGAGAATATTTTTCGGGATAATATGTTATATTCGATATAACGTGTTACTACTTAAGCTTTTACGTGTAACGTATTGTCCCTAGCTCACATACCAATTTTCATGGATCAGTGGTTCCAGAAACTTAGAAGTGCATATTTATTTCTTTATACTTAAACCCAAGCGAACCTAGGGGAAAAGGTTACATTACATATACCTAATGCGTTCTTTAAATTTAGTTTTTGGATTAGCTATATGCCTATATATGCATGTAAAGAGGTTACCTTGTTAACTCCTTGATTTCTGTTTGATGGATTGATTGAACCAAGTTGAAATCCAACTTAGCAAGATCTAACAAAAAGGACCTTTCTTTGTTGCTTTCTTGGTGAACTTGAATGAATATTTTATCTTCCAACCTAGACATTCGCCAAAGTAAGGGGAGTTCAAGAGATTTTCGAACCTCTTCCGCTTTCAAGATTTCCACACTTCGAGTTAACGCCTTGAGATATTCAGAACTAAAAGTTTTCGCTTCTTCTAAGTTATAATCGTCATCATGAGCAAAGTGCGAAGCTTCATACAAACTCAAGAGACCGTCAACATCCTTGCTCAAGCTCTCCTTGTACTTTCCGTTTTTATATTTGAATTTATTAAACACGTCTGTAATATCATTTTCACATTGGAAGTTTAATTATGTTTTTCAAAATCATTCATGAAAATAATTTAGTGGTAGCTAAAAAAAATAGTCTTGAAACCATAGTTTTCAACTCAGAAAACCGAAATAGAAACTGGAAACGGAAAAAGCAAAATAAATTGCTCGCCAGTATTAGTAAAAAAAAAAATTGAATAAAATATATAGTAAATGTTTAAAGAACTCACGTAAATATATAAACCACAATATCCAAGTGAACGAAGACTTGACTTCATTAAGATTAGGGAATATACTAGCTAATTAAAGTAATATGACAAATAAATAATTCAAGTATAATGCTCTTCTCGTAACTTAAATCCATCATGCTTTTACTTATTTATTTATTTGATCATAAAAATAGTACCTTACAAGTTTATTGAAGCCATGAAGGTAACATTTTTCTTTAAATTTCTCTTTCAAATTATTAGAGTTTCAAACAAACATTATATAAGATTTTAAATGATGTTATATTGTTACTTAAGTTTCCGAATGTTTAGGAGAAGTTTGTTTCCGCACAACAAAGTTTCCTCCATATTTGGAGAACAATATTGTCTCGATCTCCGAAACACGTTTCAGAAGAACAGTTAGTGATCTTAAACAGAGTTTTTCTGTAATTTTGCTTAAAATTGAAATTTGGAAAGCAGAATAATGGCCATATGCTAGCATAGAGTACTTACTTTAATTACACAATAAAAAGTGTATGACTAAATTATGTTACTTTTTTGCAAATGAACAGGTAGTTTCTTTATTAGTTTGAGTTTACAGGTTGTTAGTAGCAGGCCTTGTTAAGCAGGAAACAACAATTTTGAGATAGATATATAGTCTTGAATCTTGATCCCATTGTTGTAATCGTAAGCAGAAATACATTTATAATATTTTTTTTCTCTCTCAAATGCGATTTTGCATTTCAACAATTTGTGCAGAGTTTTTGTAATTTTTTATACACAGTTGAATAGAACTGCAACTTTCACAAATACCTGAGCTCACAGGATAACCGTGTTGTCTTAGTAGTCGAAACTGCAATGCAGTTAAGTATAGATCGTCACTCCAATTAGTATGAATAAGAGCCATGGCCTCTTTTATTTCTTCATCGAAGTGATAAGACACACCTAAACGTTGTATTTTATCGATAAGCTTTGATAAAGTTGGGACATCCTGTGTTGATTTGAGTAAACTACTGGCTTGTTGTGTCAACTTCTGTAACTCTAGTCCGTATTTCTCGTACTGCAGAAAAAAAGAATGGTGATTAGATACAATTAACTTCTTCTCTTGTTGCCATAAAAAAAAAATTATACTTGCATGATGTGCACGTTTAAAGATTGACGGAGAGCCAAAGAGTGAAAGGTACCGAGTATGGTGTGGCTAAGGATAAAACAAAGTTGGGGTCCCAGATAGTAGAATGGTAATGAGCGGATCGTCGCTGAAACTCGTCTACATTAGACGTCATGTTACACAGGAACGGTAAAATGGCTATCCTTCATATCTTTAAGATCAAAATAAACGTGCTGGTATTTTTATTTCCAAAGCTGGTAAGTTTTAATAGATGACAACAAAATTTTAAAGATGAAGTTCCATATATAGCAATCCACTTTTAATAAAAATGGAGTAATACTCCACACTTTTTATTAATGAGTTCTTAAACTAATGAGATCAAACATAGGCATACCCCATCACAGTCGGTGAATGAATTAGGTAGGGACAGTCGGTTCCATTTTGGGAAAAAATTATGAAAAAAAAGATATTTTTTATGTATTTTGATTAAAATCTTTAAATTTTAGTGTTTCAGTCTCGTATTTCGTAAAATAACTTAATATAAGATATAAATTCTTTTATATAGAAAATCAGCCATCCATTTCGCAATTCTGGTTCCGTCACTGACCACAGTTAACATTTGACAAGTAAAATAATCACACAGTTGTGTTAGGCTTAACTTGCTCAAAAAAGCTTTAAAAATTCTCGTGTTTGGTTTGCTTAGGCCGGCCGCCTTATGAGTTTAGGTTGCCTAACCAGAACTAATTTTGGTAGTTTCCTTAATTACTTCTTTTAAATGACTCGTTGAATTATGCATGGTTACTAATTAATGGTGTACATGATTTGAAGAATTGTCATGTTTGATATTTATAGTCTCAAGACACTCGATAGTTATTTATTTGATTCCGATCCCGTATAAAAAAGGGTAAATCCAGGTCGAATATTTTGGTTGAAAAGTATTGGTCCTGAAGTTAAACTCATTGATCCTCATTTTGTTTATCACCTTTGTGACTGATTTTGCTTTCAGCAAGTAGCTTTCTTGTACCTTTAAGTACCTTATAAGTTTAGTAATATTTGTATGAGAAGTTTAAAAAGATTAATTAGGAGTTAAGGCTTTACCAACTTCACTTTCTTACTTGTTGTCTCTTTTCGTATAATACAATTGTTTAATTGCATTTTATGTGCAGCTATGTTCTCTTATCCGTGTTTAAGAAAAGATCTAGGGCGATCGAGTTTAGAACTTCGAACTTCTCCAGGCCAAACATGGAAAAGAAAAGAAAGGAAATCAAGTCTTGATTTTTTTTTGGTTATAAATTTTGAGAAAATTTACAAGATCAATTTGGATGAATGTACGAAATACATCATTTTGTAAACCTACGAATAAACAAACATTATTTTTACATCACTTATATATAAATACTGTCCCTTAAATCTTAAAAGGTCCAATATATCTTGCTGGTAAAATTCACGAAAGTAATTGTTTCATTTAGTTAGGTTATTGCATACCCTGGACTATATATTTAATATTTTCTTCTGCAGTCATCTCCTCATCATGATCGAACGGAATGGGATCGACAATCAAGGTCGTCAGGGGCTGAGCCAAGATAAACTTTTTTCTTTAATGTTTATAAAAACAAGCATATGAATGTATTTTTGCAAGTCTAACTCTTGCTTGGACCGTAAACATAGAATTATACGCTTAGAATGTTAAGATAGAATTTCATTAATGATTAATAAAATCAGCTCAATAAGAAAAAAATGATAATTGATCAAACATGTGATATACCAAGAGTAAAAGTAAAAGAAACATCAAATTATAAACAATAACATGATAAAAATAGTTTGCTTGGTGATAAATTATTATATTTAACTTTTACATATAGAAACTTAAGCTAGCCAATTATTTGAATAATGCAAATAATAAGTTATTATATTAAAAATAAACCACTTACCAATTTATCAAACAAGTCAAGTGATATGCTAAATAAACCTCATTTTGAAAACAATGCACCAATTTAAATTTACAAAACGAAATATATTTTATAATTTGAGCATTAAAATCAAGATCAATTAATTACCAGCATATTTAATATTCAAATAATAGATTTCCGAGTACCAAATCAAAAAGGAGAAGTGCTGAGAATTGAAAAATGTGAAGATTAACCAACTAAGATAGCGTTGTTATGATATATTATATTACTCAAATATTAAATTATTCTTTAACTAGATAGATGCAAATTGTATAACTAATTCTATTACTCCTTTGGCATGCCTCTTTCTTTCTTGATCACTACAAGAAAAAAAGTCATATAGCAACAAAAAATTATGTTGGTATTTAAGCTATTTATGTTACTAATTAAGATTAGCAACAATTTAGCAACAAAAATTGATATGTTATTGTTTGCCTTGTTGCAGATTTTAGCAATTAAATTAGCAACACATGATTATCCTTAGTAACATAATTGTAACATATTTTTATGTTGCTATATTAGTGACACTAATTGTAACATTTTTATTTATGTTGCTACTTGACGAGTTTTTATGATGTAAAAGGCAACACTTTTGTAACATAAATTTATTTGAAGCAAATATGTTACAATTTTTGATTATTTAGCTAATACCATTTATTTTATATTTAATGATTTTATTTTAGCATTTTTCATTATTATTGTATTCCGAAACTTTTGATGGTATTTTACTATACAAAATAATACCATTCAAACAAAAATTAATCAAAACACAAATAATCATTGTATTAACAAACCATTTACTAATGTAACATTTACGATCTGAACCACTACCAAAAAGCATACAAACATGGATTATAATAACCCATAATAAAAATACATACAACTATCAACAAGGACAACCGCAAGTAAAAATTTATGAAAATTTACAGAACCATTTATTTCCGATGGCGAAACATAGTACATGAACCGATTCTCAAGTTGTACTCATTGGCGTTGGAGTTTGCGTTTAATAGAAACAAGAAGAAGAGTCATCGCACAACAAGAACCGTGACAATTGGATCAGCAACCTACATATCTATGACCATTAGATTATGGAGTGATTAATCTAATTCATTGCCCCATGAAAATGTACAATTCCCATCTCCATTAGATTAGTGATTAATCTAATTCATTGCCCCATGAAAATGTACAATTCCCATATGCATATAAATAACAGTTCCTAAGCACAACCAAATGTCATTTTCAAACATAAATTTTTTTTTTTCCGAAAAAAAAATAAAAATAAAAAGTTTCAACTAATTGTTAGGAATTAACTAACCATTAGTTTAGTAAAATTACTCCAAATTAGTAGTATATTTGAATATGGTATTACTGTAACATCCCGTATTTTTATAAGTAATTTTATTTATGTTTTAATTTATCCAAAAACGTTTTATTCAAAATTTTACCAAAAACCGGTCACTCGACTAATTTTTAGCCAAAAACCGAAACTCTTCTGAAAAACTTTATTTTAAAAACCTGTTACTAATTTTACTAATAAAAAGGACCCAATAGATTTGTTTATAAAAATTTGTTATTATTGAGTAGTTTATTAATATTTTTGATTAAAAGTTAGCTTTTAGAACTTTGGAGACCAAATAGTTCGCTTCCACAAACTATCAAAAAACAGTTTTTCTAAACCTAAAAATCAGCCCACTTTCATTCTTTAAACCTAAAAACAAGAGAGAAAAAGAGAGAAAAGAGAGAAAAGAGAAGAAGAAGAAGAAGAAGAAGAAGAAGAAGAAGAAGAAGAAGAAGAAGAAGAAGAAGAAACCACGTTAGCGGGTTCATACCGGAAGCATCTCCTCTACGCACTAAGTTAACGGGGGTTATCCATTGCGACTAGACGAGGGTGTATGTTAGGATTAGGTTTTACGTTTAGTATAAATTGGGGGTTTTTGCCTTTTATATTAATTATGTTCTTAAATTGTTAATTGGGGTTAGTTGTTATATTTTTAATTCGCTTCTTTGATTTTGGATTAGTTGTGGATTTAGTATCTTGATTTCGAATTAATGATAATATTAATGGGTTGCGTGTTATATGCATTGATTATGTATTATTATGGTTGTTGATAGAATTGGGTAAATTATTGTTGAATAAAGATGTGTTTTATATTGCGTATACAAGGTGTTTGTTAAAATGCCTAAATGAGTTTTTATGTTGATTAGACTTGTTTGGTTAGTTGTGAATCTAGCACCTATGCTTTTGGATTATGTTGTATTACGTTACGTGACGTATGAGATTGTGTTATTTGAATAGTATAACATTATTGGCCGAGGCCTTAATATTGATATGTATGAGATTGTGTTATATGAATAGTATAATATTATTGGCCGATGCTTTAATATTGATACATTAGCAATGGTCTCTGTCTCTTCCTAATTCCGGGGACAGGAGACGGCCGTGGGGATAGGGAATGACTCGTCTTACGGACTGGAGCGAGTGGCATGAGAGGTCCTAGTGTGCACTATATTTATTTTTATGTTAGCTATGGTCTCTGTCTCTTCCTAATTTCGGGGACAGTAGACGGCCGTGGGGATAGGGAATGACTCGTCTTACGGACTGGGGCGAGTGGCATGAGAGGTCCAAGTGCGCACTTTAAATATACTTTTATGTTAGCAATGGTCTCTGTCTCTTCCTAATTCCGGGGACAGAAGACGGCCGAGGGGATAGGGAATGACCTACCTTACGGACTGGGGTAGGTGGCATGAGAGGTCCATGTTTGTTATAGATTTGTGTTGACGTTATTTAATTTATTTAATTCATCCCGTTATAGAATGTTATTATATTTCTTTTTATACGTCGATTATTTTAGTTGTAGAATTTGTGAGCTCTTGCGTTTATGGGATGGAGTGACGGTATTTGTGGTGCCGTCCCGTCTAGTTACGTGCGTGGGACTCACCGTTACAATTTTGTATTTCAGGTACCAATTAGGTTGGCATGTTTGGATAAGAGCTGTTGCATTGCAACATCATGGGCTTGGGGCTTCCGTTTTCCTTTCATTTTTATTATATTTTGAGGTTGTAGCCTATGGGCAAATTATTCGTTTAGTATTTTTTTTTTTTGTGTGTCAAAACCATTTTGCTTGTAGCCGCATTTGGCAACATTTTTATTTAATTGTCAATTGTTCTTTCAGCTCGTATTTATTTCTTTTAAAAAATTTTAAATTCGTACCAACAGGTTCTATACTCCTTTACTGTATTAAAATTATATGTATGTAACGAAAGTATACAAAGATGAGAGAATTAAAGTCCTATGTTGAGCAAGGGAAAAGGTTTAGTGGAAAGCTAAGCACTAGATTATTCGTTGTAGAAATGTTTCTGTTCTTTCAGATTAATATTAGGTGAGTGAGTTTTGTCTTGCTATTATAAATATTCCGTTGCAACTTTTGATAATATTTTACAGGCTCATGGGTATTATTTTTCAAGTACTAATTATATATGGAAACATTGTTTTTATATTATTACGAAAACATAGTAAATAAAAGAAAGAAAAGAATGAAAAAGAAGAAGTGATTTATATACAATGGATCTGTATAAAGAGAACTAGTTTATATCTTATAAAGATAAAGGTTATATAAAGTGTATCTGTATAGGTTTCTAAATTTATTAATTTATGATTTGCTTATGATTTGTATTTGGGACCATGAGAATAAGTCCAACGGAGAATCCCGAATAAGGGGAAGAGGAAAGTGGGGTGACGTTGGCAACTAAACGAAAGAGTTTAGTTCTCAACGGTTAACTTAGCGATTGTACATAGTTTTGTTAACCGGAACGTTTTAAGGAATAGACTCAGCCGTCATGCTGTGGTGACCTTAATTACGTAGTGCACGTATGGTTTATACACCTAAGAAAAATATCGACGGTAAAGAGATTGAGGAAGTCAATAGGGCTTGGTACTCTAAGATATACATGTTATCATTTTGCTTTTACCATAAAAAGAAAGAAAAAGATTTTATTATTACTATTGCGATTACTTTTTTATTTTAGTTGTAAGAGATTAACTTATTGTAATGAACGTAATTTTTGAGATTTTATTTAATGAACCTTTTGCTAGAAATTTGAGCTTATTTAATGAGTTATTTAGCGAGTGTTTAATAATTATTTCATTTAGGCTTTGTTTAGCACGTGCCGTCACACATGTTATTCAGCCGTGTGACACCCCCGGGTCTGGGTTGAGAGTTTATTTTATTTGAGTTTAAGTTACTAGAAGGACCGTATTTTGAGTGTTGTAGACGTTGTGGAGTTGTTGAGGTAGAAACATGTCATCTTTGCTTACTTTATTGTCTTTTATTAAATTAGATATTGTATACAGATGGTTACTTGATTTGATGTTCTTACATGTTGGTCATTTTCTGCAGTTATGGATTTAGGGCCTCAATTACACAAGGATCTACAGCAATGACCCATATTTTTCAACCAAAATATTTCATCTCTCTCCAAAACAATTGATCCGTAAAATATCACATAAAAATATATAGATTTTGAAAAAAAAGGAGGGAATGGTGAAAATTTGGAAGTAAATTGGTGAAGATTAGCCAGAGATAAATGAACCATCCAAAATATTTACTCAAAAATTTTATCCGCGGAGCGGGTTAACTGACAAACCATTTTTGTTTCGATATTGAAAACATATTTTGTTTTAATTCATAATTGTTTCACCTAATCCGTCATATCAGCGGGTAAGATTTTTGCTTAAGTTTTTAGGTGGTTATAACATTACTCTTAGCCAAAATATAATCGAGTAAAGCTGAGTTATGTTTTGCGGATATAATTTTCAAAATAAATAAAAAAAACTACCAAATAACATAATAACATATATTTTATATATTCCATAGTTCATAATATAACATAACAAATGCACGTATACAATATACTTCAATTTTTATAATATATGTGTTCAAAATCTGTTACGAATAACTATGTAACATAAGTGTTTCGTAATCATATACTTGCATACTTCATACAATGACAATATTAGCTAGCCACCAATAGAATAAACAATATTTAGGATTTAACATCAACAAAATTATCTAAAATAATATATTTTCCATCAAAGTTTCGCAACAAAGGTTAGGGTTGCTATTTCTGATGCAACATTGTTACTACTAAGTTGCAAGAATTTCAAATTTACTCATAGCAACAAAATTTTATGTTGTAAAGATTTACGAGGTTCGTGTGTTACAATTTATTGGTATTTTTGTTGCTAACTTTACATGAGAAAAATCAGCAACTATTTTTGTAACATTTCTTGTTGTTGCCAACTTTTCTTGAAATTTTTATAGGTAATTTTGTTGCAAAATATTTATGAACTTTTCTGTTGCTTTTTTGTTGGTATTTTGTTGCTAATTAGCAACACAAATTAATTCCTTAAAATTTTGTGTTGCTATATGATGATTTTCTTGTAGTGGATACTTTCAACTTCCCAATTCTGTGAACTACAAGCGACAAAAATGATAATTAACACAAACTTTGTTTTTGTGAGTGTATCGGTAAGGAGAAATGTGAGGACATGCTTCGTGACTGAACCACGAAATTGAAATAAGAGAGTGGTCGGTTTTCTATATAATTTTTTTCACACCCTTTATGATTTTTTTTCAGCCCGAACGCTAATTTTTTAAAAATTTGATCAAAATACATAAAAATAAGTTACTTTTTCATCATTTTTTTTTCAAAATGGGGGAAGCTGCCTCCACTCCACCTAGTTCTTTCCCTGGGCATATTCAAGGTATTCTAAAAATGTATCGGATTATATTTCACTTTGGTTGAGAAAAAACAGAAAATAGCTAGGGGGGAAGAATAAAACCTGGAGTTTAGCCCTTAATCATGTCGAATGTTTCGTTTTGGTTGAAAATTATATGAAATTATACTCAGTGTTTTCTATAGAGATCGTGTCAAAATCTTAGACCCCATAATTATATTGCATCCGGTCTTTGTTTTTACCATACTTTGTCACCTGGATATATATGATGCTTCAAGAATATGATAATAACATAATTCTTGTGTACGTAGAAGTAGTTACATACCGAAGATTCATCATCCGATTTTCTAAATAGACAGCGTTGTACTGGTGTTAGGACCAGATTTCTGGTCTAAATAGTGTTTATTGTCTATTGGTTTTTCACTAAATAAATCCTAACTGTTGTTAAGAACTAAGACAGAATTGACAGGTTTCAAGTACCAGTTGCAACCTCAGTTGCAACCTACTAAGTCAATAGTGACAGGTTCCAAGTACCAGTTGCAACCTCAGTTGCAACCTACTAAGTCAGTAGTAACAAGTTTCAAGTACTAGTTGCAACCTCAGTTGCAACCACAGTTCCAACCTGCTACTCAGCAGTATTCTGCCAGTTCTGTGAATTTGCATAGCTGTTATTTATTAATTGTTAATTGACTCTACAGCATGCAGGATATATTCTCATATGATTCTAAATGTTTAATAGGCGTTTAAATGAGAATATCAAAGTGGTAAGGAAAGATTTCCTAAAAGGTATGAAGAGATTAGGTATGTTTTATTTACATGTCTATATCTCTATTCTTACACTAATCCTTATCATACGTTTCAATCCTTGTTCCTTATCAAATCAGTATGATATGTTTAAAAGATTGAATAAAATCAGGAGTTAATGTTTTACATAAAAGATATCTTATCAAGATATAATCTTGTTAAATGATTCTTAGCTATATGATAATGCTAACTCCTACAATCAAGCTGGCTATTAAATAGGTATCAACCAATGATGATTGGAGTCAATCAACGCTGAAGTATCACGCTATGCATAGGAAGATTGAGGCCAATCAACAAAGACAAAAAGCAATCAAAAGATATGAAGATTGAAGATTGTTTTACTTGCTTATATAGTTGATAAGTTAGCTTGTAAAAGGTGTGTGTTCTAAATTATAAAGAACCTATTCTTGAGAGAATACACGTGAGCTTTTAAAAAGAAAACAATGGTGGGATGCCATTGATTTATAAGTGATAGTTATAGAGTAGGAGCAATATAGTGATAGGCAGAAAAACCTAGAGGGAGTCTAAGTTTTTCATTAAGACTTGAGTCATATATTGTAAGCTTTTATAATATCATAATCTGGGTAAGTGCCCCGGAGACGTAGCCTAGTTAGGTGAACTCCGTTGTTAAATGTGCTTGTGTTCATTTTAAGTACATTTAACATTTTACAGTTCTGTCCATTAAATACACTTGGTTCCAACCTGTGGTTACAACCTCACTTGGAACCTAACTGCAAAACTGCAACTAGAACAGCGGATAGGAATTTCATTTGGTATCAGAGCTTCACACTAGATCTTACTTAGTGTGGATCTTGTGTTCTAGTAACAATGGACTTAATGAGGGAAGGAAATGCCTTTAACAAACCTCCACTGCTTGAAGGAGGAGTAAACTATGGAGTATGGAAAATTAGAATGAGGTCTTTCATCAAACAACAGAATGAACATGCATGGAAGACTGTTATGTATGGATGGGAGGCTCCAACTACCATGGATAATGAAGGAGAACTGATTCTCTTACCTGAAGACAGATGGTCTGCTGAAGAAGACAAAAAATCAAGTGCCAACTCAACAGCCATAAACTTGATTTTTGCTGGTGTAACTCTCAGCGTATTCAGGTATATCTCTCATTGTGAAACAGCTAAAGAAGCTTGGGATATATTGCAAGTTACTTTTGAAGGAACCACTAAAGTAAAAGCTTTCAAACTTCAACAGTTAACTACACAATTTGAAAACTTAAGAATGGAGGAAGATGAGAACATTGAACAATTTAATGGTAGAATCTGCCACATTGCTCATCAAGCTGGAACCCTAGGAGAAAAATACAGTGATGCTAAACTTGTTAAGAAAACTCTTAGGTCACTCCCAGACAGGTTTGAAATTAAGGTCACAGCTATTGAAGAATCAACTGACTTAGATAATCTTAAACTTGAAGAACTCATAGGAAATCTAAGTACCCATGAACTGAAATTCTTCAAACATAAAAGACCAGAAAAGGGAATAGCATTTCAAGTTAAGAAATCTGAATCCAATGCATGTGATAAAATGAGTGATGAAGAACAACTAGCTTTCTTTGCAAAAAAGGTTTACAAGAAGTTTTATAAGAAAAAGGAGGATGATACTGGTGCATCTAAAAACTTTCAGAAAAAGGATAACCAGTTTAAGACAGAGTCTAGGTTCAATAATAACTCTACAGGAAAGTGGAATTCCAAAGAAAAGGATAACAAAGAATACAAACCTAAAGAGATTCAGTGTAGAGAATGTAGAGGTTTTGGTCATATTCAGGCTGAGTGTGCAAACACTTTAAAAAGAAACAAAAATGCTTACATAACCACTCATAGTGATAGTGATTCTGAGAGTAACAGTGATGAAGAGGATGGTTCAAATTTTGTTAATTTCATGGGAATAATCACTGAACAAGAACCTACTTATGAAAGTGACTGTGAACAGGTTTCAACCCCAGTTACAACTTCCTTTGAAACATATAGCAGTGATGAGGAAGAACCTTCTGATGAAAACATTACCAAGCAATACCTTGTTCTGTATGAGAAGTATAAGTGTCTGAGTAAACAATCCTTGATCATAAGCAAACTGAATGTTGATCTAAAGGATGAGGTTAAAAGTCTTACTGAGAAGCTTAAATTGCAACTGGCTGAACTTACTGAAACTAAAAAGATAATAAAATTACTTAATATGTCTGCTTCAGATAAATTAGATGACATGCTGTCATATTCTAGAGGCTCCAAAGATATCAGTGGTCTAGGTTACTATGGTGGTAAAAGTACAGGGAAAACTACTTTTATTGAAGCTGTTGCTAAAGCTAAAACTCATGATTTTGACCACAAGGTTAGAAGTTCAGTTGCAACCAGAGTTGCAACCAGGAATAAAACTCAGGTTTATGTAAAGAAGGTTGGAAGCTCAGTTACAACCAAAGTTGCAACCATGAATAAATTGAATAGCTCTAGGGATAAATATAACTTTAGGTTGAAATTGTGTAATTTCTGTAAAAAAACCTGGTCATTCTGAAATCCAGTGTTATTTAAAAAGAAACAGAAAGTATATTTCCCAGAAAACCTGGTTAGCTTCTGTCAATAAAAATTTGAAATGGGTCTGGAAAGTTAAAGAAACAGCTACTTTAATTGCTAACAACAAAGCTGTTATTTCCTTGAATGCTGTTACTTCTAATGATTGGTATTTTGACAGTGGATGCTCTAAGCATATGACAGGTACTGCAAGTCTCCTAAAAAATGTCACCATTCTTACAGGTAATACTGTTGTGTTTGGAGGTGGAGATACAGGTAAAATTGTTGGTAAAGGTACCTTAAACAAACCTGGAATGCCTAAGATTGAGAATGTCTTTCTTGTAGATGGTCTAAAAGCTAATCTTATTAGTATCAGTCAACTCTGTGATAATGAAATGACTGTTAAATTTGACAAAGAAAGGTGTTTAATTACCAATCTTAACAATGATTTAATTATGACTGGAGTTAGATCAACCAACAGCTGCTATGTGTTTGAAAAAGCTGAAAAAGAATTGCCTCAAAGTAGGTGTAATCAAGCCATTACTAATAATGTAGATATCTGGCATAAAAGGCTTGGGCATGTGAATTACAAAACTTTAGATAAGCTTGTTAAAAAGGAATTGATAAGAGGAATTCCTAAACTTAGTGCTAAAACTCAAAGTGTCTGTGGTGATTGTGCTATAGGCAAACAAACCAAAAGTATTCATAAAAGTACCAGTCTAATCTACACTAAGAGAGTCTTAGAACTTCTTCACATTGACTTGATGGGTCCTATGCAAACTGCTAGTATAGGTGGTAAGAAGTACATTTTAGTAGTTGTAGATGACTTCTCTAGATACTCTTGGGTAATTTTCTTAAAGGATAAGTCTGAAACTTTTGAACTGTTTAAAACTCTGTGCTTAAAACTGCAACTTGAAAAAGGTTCCACTAGTGGTAATATTGCTAGGATTAGAAGTGATCATGGAACTGAATTTGAAAACATCAAGTTTAAAGAATTCTGCAACTCCTTAGGAATAAATCATGAGTTCTCTGCTCCTAAGACTCCACAGCAAAATGGCATAGTTGAAAGGAAAAATAGAACCATTCAGGAAATGGCTAGAGTAATGCTTAACTCTAAGAAACTTGCAAATAGATTTTGGGCTGAAACTGTTAACACTGCCTGTCATATAGTTAATAGAGTTTATATTACTAAAGGTACTTCAATGACAGCTTATGAAATATGGAAAGGTAGAAAACCCAATGTAAAGTATTTTCAAGTTTTTGGATGTGTTTGCTACATTCTAAGAGATAGAGAGCACCTTGGTAAATTTGACTCCAAAAGTGATAAAGGGATTTTTCTTGGTTATGCTCAGAATAGTAGAGCATTTAGAGTCTTCAATCAAAGAACAAACTGTGTTATGGAATCTTATAATGTGTTATTTGATGACCTAAAAACTGCTGATGAGATTACAGGTGATGATGAACAGGCTGAGACTACAGAAAAAGAGAAAGAAGAAACTCAACAAACTGGAAGTCCTAGAGTGGTTGGAAGTCCAGTTGCAACTGAGGTTATAACTGAGGTTGGAACTGAGGTTGGAACCGCAGGTGAAACCCAGAATGCTGTTGAATCTGAAGAAGAAGAAGAAAGTTCTCATGCTCAGTCAACTAGCAGGCCTCGCTATGTAAGGACTCAGAAAAATCATTCTCTTGACAATGTCATAGGAGAAGTTACTTCAGGTATGAAAACCAGAGGAAAAAGAAATAATATTGTTCACTTTGCTTGTTATATCTCTCAGTTAGAACCTAAGAATATAAAAGAAGCTCTAGAAGATAGTGAATGGATTCTAGCTATGCAGGATGAACTGGCTCAATTTGAGAGAAATGATGTATGGACTTTAGTACCCAGACCTTCTAATAAAAATGTTATAGGGACTAAATGGATTTTTAGAAATAAAAGTGATGAGGATGGAGTGATTATCAGGAATAAAGCTAGGTTGGTAGCTCAGGGTTATACACAAATTGAGGGAATTGACTTTGATGAAACCTTTGCTCCTGTAGCTAGAATTGAATCCATTAGAATGCTACTGTCTCTTGCATGTCTGTATGATTTTAAACTGTTTCAACTTGACATAAAGAGTGCTTTTCTTAATGGTGTGATTAATGAAGAGGTTTATGTCTGTCAACCTAAGGGATTTGAAGATCCTAACTTTCCTGAACATGTTTATTTGCTGAAAAAGGCCTTGTATGGTCTTAAGCAAGCCCCTAGAGCTTGGTATGATAGATTAACCAAGTTTTTGCTTGAAAAAGGCTTTAAAAGAGGAGGAGTTGATAAAACTCTGTTTACAAAGAAAACTACAAAGGATATAATTGTTGTTCAAATATATGTTGATGACATTGTGTTTGGTTCATCTTCTAATAATAGGATAGAAGAATTCATTTCTGATATGAAGAATGAATTTGAAATGAGTGGTGGAGGTGAATTGACTTACTTTCTAGGATTGCAAGTTAAACAGAATGAGAAAGGGATTTTTCTATGTCAAAGTAAGTATGCAGACAATCTTGTTAAGAAGTTTGGTCTAAGTGAGAGTAAAGAAAAGAGAACTCCTATGAGTACTACCCTTAAACTGTCTAAAAATGATAAAGGAAAAAATGTTTGTCCTAGTCTTTATAGATCCATGATTGGAAGCTTGCTGTATTTAACTGCTAGTAGACCAGACCTTTGTTTAAGTGTAGGAGTATGTGCCAGATATCAAGCAAATCCTTTAGAACCTCATCTTCTAGCTGTCAAAAGAATTCTAAGGTATGTAAAAGGAACACTTCATTTAGGCCTATGGTATTCTAAAGATACAAACCATTTTCTTAGTGGCTACTGTGATGCAGATTGGGCAGGAAACATAGATGATAGAAAGAGTACTTCTGGTGGGTGTTTTTATTTTGGAAACAACTTTGTTTCTTGGTTCAGTAAAAAGCAAAATTGCATATCTTTGTCTACTGCTGAAGCAGAATATGTTGCAGCTGGAAGTGGATGCACTCAATTGATTTGGATGAAACAGATGTTAACTGATTATAATGTTAAACAAGAAGTATTAACTCTGTTTTGTGATAACAAAAGTGCTATAGACTTAGCTAAAAATCCAGTTCAACATTCCAGGACCAAACATATTGATCTAAGGCATCATTTTATAAGAGAACTAGTTGAAGAAAAGAGCTTAATTTTAGAACATGTTTCAACTGAAAGACAATTGGTTGATATTTTCACAAAACCCCTTGATACAAACAAGTTTGAATCATTAAGAAGTGACATAGGGGTATGTCATTATCAATCTAATTGAATATTCTTGCTAAATATGTCTGTATTGAATACCTTCAATAATTTTTATTTCTAAGGTTAGTCTTAATTGAGCTATGGTGTTTTTGTTTTGAAAAAGCCGCTGTTTTGGTGTCTCAAAAACAGATGTGAGGTAACTTGTCCTTGAAAACCTCTCTGGTAATAGAGTTGAAAGCACAAAGTGCAAATTTTGTTTGTGGTTGCAAGCTCAGTTGAAACCTCGTGTTAAAAATACTGGTTGCAAGCTCAGTTGCAACATCAGCTGAAACCTCGTGTTAAAAATACTGGTTGCAAGCTCAGTTGCAACACCAGTTGAAACCTCAGTCCAGTTTATAACTGTCAAGACTAAGTCTTGTTATTTTTGACATCACTTATACTCTTTCCTTGCTGAGGTCATCAAACTAGTTTTTGTGTAGAGATAAAAACGAATTTGCTCAATTTAAGCTCTTAAAAACTAATCTGCATTAAGGCTATTCAAGGATAAACATATTTTCTTGGGTAAATTACTAGATTTTCGTTTTCAAAAACTTAAAATATCCCTCTAATTGCTGTCTTTATCTTGAATCTATTCAAATTTTCTCAACAACTTCAATTTTTGATTTTTCAAATTTTGGATAAATCTGTTTAAAAAGGAATGTTTATCTGTATTAATTGTTGGATTTATCTTTATTCCAACTGTTTCCTTCGTGATTTAAGCTGTTTAATTTTTCAAATTTTTGTTGATGAGAACTTTCCTAATTTTTGGCTAAATCTGTTTCAAAATTGATTTGCATGTATCTCTTTCCAATTACAAAAGGATATGGACTTTATTGCTATTTATACAAAATTCTTTTTATATCCAAACTCAATTACACTTTACAGTATTACTCTCTCTCTCTCTAAACTGTAAAACCCTAGGTCTTTGTGAAAACCCCTGCGTGGTTCCAAGTTCACTTCTAACCGCAGTTGCAACCATGTCTACGAACCCCAATTCTGATGATGACTGCACTCTAAGGGACTTCCTAAACAAATCTCCAACCAATCCTAGCTCTAAGGCAAAGGTAAATGAGTCCTCCTCTTCTAAGAAACATAGGACTAAAAAACGTGCTAGGAGGAATCCTGAGAATGAGCCTATTGAAGCTAAGTTTGAGTTTGTTCCTAGATTCAATGCAGTTGATCCTAGATTCTGGAGTAGAAAATCTTATAGGAGATTTAGGGCTTTCTCTAGTAAAGAAATCCATTGTGAAAGAAGGCTCAATTTGGTCAGTTATCCACACATACAAATGTATGTTGAAAAAATGCTCTCTGCTGTTGGATTAGGAGAAACTATTTCTTATGCTAATTCCTACTATCCTGCTGTAGTTAAAGAATTTTATGCCAACTTGACTAGTGGTGTCTTTGATAAGAGTAATCCTATGTTTGGAAGAATCTTTCTGAGGGGAATTACTTTAGACTTTACACCTGAGTTAATTAATAACAGTCTCCAAACACCCAATCCTTCTGTGGATAATGCTGAGTATGATATGGAAGTTATTGCTCTGGTTCTAACTGGAAAGAACAATAGCTTTGATGGTAGTTCCATCAAAACATCATCTCTCACACTTTGTGCTGCTGTATTGCACAAAATTGCTAGGTTCAACTGGACCCCTACCAAACAACCCTCTAGAGTTAACAAAGATATGGCCATCTTTCTGTATAAGATAATGTCTTCTCTACCCATAAATTGCGGCCATCATATCTTTAACCTTATAAGGGATTTTAGTGATGATAATTCATCATCCATTCTGCTTCCATTCCCCTGCCTAATCTCCAGTATTATTCTGGGTCAAGTTGCTTCTATGAATAGAGATTCTCCTATTAGTATTACTAATGAACCAATCACAGATTGTCCCTCTGCTATCTATATTTCTGCCAAACTGTTAAAAGAAGGGCATGTCAATGACATTTCTGGTGACAAAGGGAAAGAAAAAGAAGAAGAAACTTCAGCTGCTCCCTCAGACAAGAAGAAAGGAGTAAAGTGGTACTTACTCCAGAAGCTGGCTTATAATCAAGAAAGGAGAGCTGAATTGGATGCTGATGATTATCAAATCAATAAGCTGCTAGTGGATATCATTGAGGATGAGGATGATAGCTCTAGTGATGACTGTTTCTCTATAAGCAGTGAAGATGAGCATGAAGAAGTTGTAAGGGATAGACCCCTAAGAGAAAGACCACCCCAGTCAGACATTCCTAGGAACTAGTTTGTCAAGGTTGTGACAAATAGGGGGAGTAAGAAGAAAGTTTATTGCTTATGTTCTGTTTTCAGTTTAATGTTTAAGCTTCAAGACTTTATTTTGTTTCAAGTTATGATGTATTAAGACAATTCTGTGCCTGTTTGGCTTTAATAATTCTGCAACTTCTTTGAACTTGGAACAGGTCTGAAAAACCTACTGTGTGCATATAGATTGTGCTTATATGATGTGCCTGCAATTCTAACTTGCAGGGGGAGCTAAAACAGACACAATACAAATGTTATTGCAGGTGGATTTATGTGGTTTATAAACTTATTTGATTTGTCAAAACCAATGACAAAGGGGGAGATTGTTAGGACCAGATTTCTGGTCCAAATAGTGTTTATTGTCTATTGGTTTTTCACTAAATAAATCCTAACTGTTGTTAAGAACTAAGACAGAATTGACAGGTTTCAAGTACCAGTTGCAACCTCAGTTGCAACTTACTAAGTCAATAGTGACAGGTTCCAAGTACCAGTTGCAACCTCAGTTGCAACCTACTAAGTCAGTAGTAACAAGTTTCAAGTACTAGTTGCAACCTCAGTTGCAACCACAGTTCCAACCTGCTACTCAGCAGTATTCTGCCAGTTCTGTGAATTTGCATAGCTGTTATTTATTAATTGTTAATTGACTCTACAGCATGCAGGATATATTCTCATATGATTCTAAATGTTTAATAGGCGTTTAAATGAGAATATCAAAGTGGTAAGGAAAGATTTCCTAAAAGGTATGAAGAGATTAGGTATGTTTTATTTACATGTCTATATCTCTATTCTTACACTAATCCTTATCATACGTTTCAATCCTTGTTCCTTATCAAATCAGTATGATATGTTTAAAAGATTGAATAAAATCAGGAGTTAATGTTTTACATAAAAGATATCTTATCAAGATATAATCTTGTTAAATGATTCTTAGCTATATGATAATGCTAACTCCTACAATCAAGCTGGCTATTAAATAGGTATCAACCAATGATGATTGGAGTCAATCAACGCTGAAGTATCACGCTATGCATAGGAAGATTGAGGCCAATCAACAAAGACAAAAAGCAATCAAAAGATATGAAGATTGAAGATTGTTTTACTTGCTTATATAGTTGATAAGTTAGCTTGTAAAAGGTGTGTGTTCTAAATTATAAAGAACCTATTCTTGAGAGAATACACGTGAGCTTTTAAAAAGAAAACAATGGTGGGATGCCATTGATTTATAAGTGATAGTTATAGAGTAGGAGCAATATAGTGATAGGCAGAAAAACCTAGAGGGAGTCTAAGTTTTTCATTAAGACTTGAGTCATATATTGTAAGCTTTTATAATATCATAATCTGGGTAAGTGCCCCGGAGACGTAGCCTAGTTAGGTGAACTCCGTTGTTAAATGTGCTTGTGTTCATTTTAAGTACATTTAACATTTTACAGTTCTGTCCATTAAATACACTTGGTTCCAACCTGTGGTTACAACCTCACTTGGAACCTAACTGCAAAACTGCAACTAGAACAGCGGATAGGAATTTCAACTGGCAATTGGATTAAGATTGCTCGTTATCGGAACCAAATCAAACCACAAATCAAGAGAGACATGAGGTTTTACACACCACCACCACTTGTCTCTCGGAGGTATTTTGTGCTTCGTTCATGCTGGCTTTTCTGTTGGATATTACGTTACCGCCACTGTTGCTTTTACTGGATAATCGCGTGTAGGTGCAGGCTTGTTTTACTCCCAGAGATAAGGGTGTCGTAACATTGGATGTTACTTTTTTGTAGTTTTCCCAATTTATTTCCATCTATTTGAGATAACTGATTGTGTACTTGAGCATTTAATTTCCTTCCCTGTACTACTAGTCATCTTGTACTCTTTTAAAGTACTCGAGTGTAGTGATTGTAGTATGAGTGAAAACGAGATTCATCAGAAATCAAGCTAATGTTAAAGCTATTTCTTCTATAATTTTTACTTCCTATTAACATCTTATTGTAAACTTTGGAACTAGCGAATAGTCTCTTTCATGAGTGAGCACTTAGCACAAATACAGTCCCTCGATCTTATTTAAGTGTTTATACAATTCATGAGCATAGTAAAATTATTAGTGTAATTCTAGTCTCCGTGTGCGATCATATCCTCAGCATGATCGATTGGAATGGGATCTACAATCAGCGCCATCAAATGGTCTTTAGTCGATCCAACAGATGTACCAATCCCATCACCATGTTGGTAGATGCAATGTGAAGTTCTTGCCATGTTCATTGACAACCTTACTAATGGTTTTAAGTTTGCACTATAACTATTGCTTAAACATGCCTTATTAAGTTTTTTACATGAATAGGTTATCATGCCTTTAATGTGATCTCTCGCTTGATCTTCAGATACACCCTTTTCCATCATGTAACACCCGATGGATTTCGCCACATCTCCTCTACTAACCTCGGCCTTAAGGTGACAAGTGAAATTAAGGTGACAAGTAAAAGAAACATTAAAACCTAAAACATTTTTCAAATATCTTTCTTTCCCTAATGTCAAATATTGCCAAATGATTTGAAATACATAATTTGGTTGCAAAATTATATGTGGCACTTATACCACCTAAAAACAAATTTGGTTAAATATATAGCAAATTCTCACTACGGTCATAGGTTATACATAAAAAAAGTTTATTTCATTAAAATTCAAATGTATATATATAGGATTATTTGTTTTTAAGAAGTTTTAAGTTGTATGGAAATAAACAAGGTTTAGAGTCGACCACTTTTGAACATTATTTGACAAATTAGAAATATTTTGGCTTCAACAAGAAACTCTACATGCAGAGTAGAAGTACGTGCAAGTTGAACAATGTGGTAACAACTAAAAAAAACCAAGTATGTCTCATAAACAAGTTTAGATAAGTATTTTATATTATTTTAAATTAAACTTAATGAACGAGTTATATATTTTACTATAAAGAGTTCAAATTTCTTAAGGTGACACCTAAAAGAAATATGGAATATGACATTATATAATTTATTTTTATTTATAGCTAGTCCAAGTTGGGATCATAAAATTTTATGACATATTTCTAATTATGTTGCTCAAGTCGTCCAATATCTGTCTCATTTCAAAAATAATTTTCAGTACAATATGTTGTACACATTTACATTACGTAAGAAATCAACATGTTTAGTGTTATAGGTAAAAAATGTTGGAAAAAAACATTGGTTTTTATTTGAGTGAATGCTATTAATTTAGTGGTTACAAAAAAGAACCATTCATTCTCCCCATTTATGTATGTCTTAAATTGTAAATGAGTTACAAAGAAAAATTTAAAAAAGGATGGTCTTGTTCCATTTTTTGGGCACACTTTTTTCAAGACAAGCTTTCATACATGACATACACATTAACACACAAACACACATGCATACATATAGAGAGAGAGTACCGCACCACCAACGGTCCGACCGTGACTCGGTGCCGTTTCTGCCGAGTCACATGTGATAGACGTTGTACCTTGGGAACGAAGTGCCCATTTAGCCAGAAGCAGAGGTGGCGGGGCAAATATCGTTTAAGGGAAACTGCTTGCAGTTACCTCGTCTCGGACTTTAGTCCATTTCGGTATCATTAACATTATTTTATGTTAAATCTTGTAATTGTTATTTATATATTTGAGGAAACCATTTTCTGTTTATTTGTCCATTTTTTTTTTCGTAGAAATTATTGTGTTTATTTATAACGTACCCAACAATCTTAAATGATATATTTTATGTTTCGTACGTTAATACAATAATTTTGATGTTTGGATATATAGAAAATTATTTCCGTTTCGAAAACAATTCTTTGGAAAATCATTTTTTAAGAAACCTTGGTTTTAAGAAATTGTTTTTTTTTTTTTTCATTTGAATTGTTAAACGCGTTTTTCCTTTGGTTTACCTTATTTGGGATTTTTATGAAAATCCCTTCTTTAGGTTGAAACTGTCTTCTTGAATTTTGAATAATATGTGCATTGTTTTCATAAGATATATGCATGTGAATTGATTCTATGAGTAGAATTAAATTTGTAGCATTTGTTATGGTTGGTGTTTTTATATGTATTTTCATTATTTATAAAATACATGTAAAATTGGGTCTTTTCTTAAATTCCAATTTGAGGGGGTATATGTGAAAATCCTCAATCGGTTCTTAAATCAGTTGTGTGTATTTTTAAGTGGACCACTTCTGATCTTAACACATAAGCCCCACCTAGCTCACAGCCCAGATATTCACAAGAAGTTCTTTTTTTTGTCTAACTTTTTTTGTTTACTGTAAAAGTAAAATATGGGGTCTGGAGTAGGAAATCTCATCAAGCTACTGGTTAAGAACTTCGACGTTTTCGCTGGACCTGTGGTCAGCCTTGCTTATCCTTTCAGCTGTTTTTCTTTCCTTAGCAACTATAGTGCATTTGATATTTTGGTTGACCGGCTTCGAAGTCGAGGTTTTTTGGATTTTTGGACTGAAAATTTAAAATGCTTTAAGCTGGATAAACATTTTTTTTTCTCCTGAACCTAAAGAAACAAGCCTATTTCTGTAAAATCTGCCACCAAACAGGCTATGCGCGCTTGTTCTTCAAGGGAATAGGAATATGCGCGATTATGTTTTATGAAACCGTTTTGGACTGATACTATAATAAATTATGTGAATTATTTATTAGTAAAAACTGAAACGGTTAATTAAATGCTTTATGAGTTACATTCTGGAAATGGTGGCCCAATTTATTTGATTTATGAAATAGTTTTGGTGTGCTGTTACTATAATAAATAATGATGTTTATTTTATAGTGAAGCTTTTTATTTACATTTACATGAGTAATCTGGTTAGAGACTAGATTGTATTGTTAGTTTATTTTACATGTTTTTTGGTTTCATGTTAATAAAATTACTAACAATTTCCAATGAGTTTTTTATGTAGACATGAATCTTTACATGGAATTGGAGGGTTGGTGATTATTCGAAACAGTTATAGTAAAAGCCATTAAATTGGGGATTACGACAGAACTGGTTTCGAAATAGTTCTTGTAAAACCATTTTTTGATTTTCAGAATTTGGGGCTTACGACAGAACTTGTTTAAATTCTGAGATTATTCTTTGTAAAATCAGATTTATCTGGTGTTTATGATTGAATAAATCTTTCAGAATTTGATAATATTTTTCGGGAATGAACTAGAATACTCTTGCAAAATCAATTTCTTGAAACCATGCGTGGTTATAGAAATTTGGTGTTTGCGAATGACGAGTTTTAGTTTCATTTTTCGAAATTAGATTGTGCATGTTTGTTATTTGAGATAACAAACAGTTTCCTGCGGGAAATGTCCGGAACACAGTGGGTGCTGGAACTGACCAGAACATTGTGGGTGCCGGTGTAACTCCTATTAATTTTGCATTAGTGCATATTAATGACGGGGGTTACAAATTCGAAATCACCATTATTAAAACCACTAATGTGGTGATATAATGGGTGATATCCTTATTAATTGTGATGTACTGCAATTTAATTTGGAGGGTTACAAAATTTGTAACGGTAATCATTAATGAGATTAATGACGAGTGTTTATAACTTCTTATTAATTGTGATTAATCACAATTTAATTTGGAGAGATAAATTATTGTAACGACAGTTGTTGTTTGCATTTATGGAAATCTTTATTAGCTACCTACGAATTGCATTGACGAGTCGGTTACATATTTGGATGAAAGGTTATTTAATAACCAACCTTTTTCATCCAAGAGCAGATAATTTGATGATTAACAAACTATAAATGGTCATTGAGTTTATTTTAAGAATAAACAAATATCGGCTAATTTATTTTTTGTTGAAATAATATCTTATTAATTTGCTGAAAGAACATTTAATAATTTGTTTAAATTAACATCTTATTTATTTGTTGGAAAAAATATTTAATAATTTGTTGAAATAACATATTATTAATTTGTTAGTAAAACATATTGTGAATATGTTGAGCTTGCTATTATTGAGAATAGTAAGTTAGTAATATTATATTACTATTTTTAGGGGAGAACACCAAGGGTCCCATAAATGTGGGGGTAACCCGTTGATCCTGTAGATCGAGAATCTAAACGTACCCCATAACCTCTGCGGGCGAGTGAGAGAATATCTAACGGTTTATTGGTATGGATTTAAAATGTCTAAAATAAATGATATTGTTCATTTACCATCTTGAAACCGATTAAGTTTTCTATAACAGTGTGCATGTTCTGAGTGAGGACAAAGGGAATGCACGAACTGTGGGGGTGTTAGTGTGTGGAAACGTTTTAAACGTTTGGAAATTCACTAACAAGTGAAAGCATACAAATCTGAATTATGACTAGTGGTTTTTGAAACCTAAAGGGCAGTAGCCTTTCGGTAGGCAAAACACTAGGAACAAATTTTGATAAGTTTGCTTGTTTGTGGCAACACATGAGTGACTATTTGTTCAAAATGAGTATTTTAGTCGATACTCTTGTGGTCAATAATGACATGTTGAATTATTCAACCAAGTCACTGATTTGACATGATATAGTAGGTCATGAAAATATAAAACCATAAATGTTTTATTTTTCTAAATCTATTATTTAAATTGAAACACAAATATGAGTTTGTGTTTGAAGCAATGTATTGCTAAGTCTTCAGTTCGAATGGAGTACATAACCTAATGGTTTGATGCATTTGAGATGCGAGCAAACCAAGAAGGGGTTAAAAGGTATTTCCTCAATTTATTGATGGTTGTACTAAACACTGATATGTCTATTTCATGAGAAGTAAAGACAAATCAGTCGATATATTCATTCAAGTAAGAATGAATACGAGAATTCTATTGTTGAGGATTAAGGCTTGTCAGAAAACATGTTCAATCATGTGTGTTCTGTTGTGTTAATCTACAAACTTTAATGCAATGATTAAGTGTTAATCATTAAATAATTGACTATTCTTGGACGTGTTAGATATTGTCTAACTAGTTCCTAAATGGTATATTCACATGGTTATGAATATATGGTCAGTGTGAATGAAACGGTGAACATGAGACACCGTACACACTATTGTGTTATTGGAATGACACCAATCGTTAAAAAAATGACTTATTATGCTCTCGAACAAAAATGTAGTTCTTAAACGATGATTATCATGTTGATAAGTTCAGGATTAAACTCTGAATTTATACGGGAAGTGAGCTTTCCGCAAGCTATGTGTTGAACAAACTATCGCTTAGGAAGTTGGACCAAACAGTCAGAATTATAGAAGGCATGGTGCCTGACTATAAGTTCGTGAAAGTTTGGTGCTACCTAAGAAATGTCTCAATCTTGTTCCTTGAAGGATTTGGATAGGATCGAAAACGGTAGATTGTATGTTCATCGGATAAGCACAAAATATAGTGCTGATCGGTTTCTAGTGCATAAGTCAGATGACTTAAGTGCATATAGAGTTCTATGTCCGAGAAGCATATTTTCTAAAAGAGAAGCTTTCCCGTAAAAACTCTAACGCCTGGCGAGTGTGATCAATACGTTGAGGGTTCAAAGCATTACGCTACCCAAGACAAGTGAACACTCAAACGGTGCTGGAAAAATGGGGAAAGTGAATCTTTTAAGTAAGATGAAGTTCATCGGCATGATAAAAGGGTAAGTAATGAAACTTTCTTTGTCCCTTGACCTTCATGAGTGAAGGTGAATCGACGATATTGAAATAATCAATGTTATCCATATAATGTGTATATGGGAAGATGCCATCAACAATGAGGTTGATAGGCACGTGAGAAATAAAGTCAATTACTTTAAGTAAAACTGACGGTTTTGATAATTTTAATGTCTATACTCTAATCTCTATAAAAAAGGACGCATCATTAATTAATGAGAACATGTGTTTTATAAATGGAGATCTAGAAAAATTAGGAACAACCCATTGGGTCGTGGTTCCGTGTAAAGTAAGCCAAGGTGCGAAAACTTGTTAAGTCGTTATATGGACTAAAACAAACACCTAACTTATCATAGGTAGTCTCTTGTGCGTCAAGAACTGCACTAGACCAGTTATAGCCAACTCAGTGAGCAGACTCAGTAGGTTTGCCAATGAGGCTTCTCAGATACATGAGGTATACTGCCCATCATGAACTGCATTATACGAGATGTCCAAAATGTTTGGAGGGTATTTAGATACCAAGTGTATCTCGAACTTTAACAGTACAAGGTCCATTAGTGGATATGTTTGTACTTAAAGAGGTTGCAGTCTTATGGAGGTCTGTAAAATAGACCTGCATAGTTAGAGAAACTGTAGAGTTAGAATTCATAACGTTGAATCAAGCTACAGAAGAGGCAGGTTGGATGAGAAGTCTTGGGAGGTATTCCAAGTGGCCAAAATATGTTCCCGTAATAAAACGTGTACTGCTGCAGTCAGTCAGTTATTAAACGGGATCAGAATAATTTGTATAATGGAAAGTCCCGACAAAGTCATGACATATTCGTCGGAGACACAAATCCGTAAGAGGAATTGCTAGCAAAAATTGTGGTATACATAGATTTTACAAGGTCTAACGATAATAATGCGGATCCATATACAAAATGCTTGACTCGTAGAGGAGTTGAAGCATCATCGAGTGAAATGGGGTTTGAAGCCCAATAAATTGGAAACCTTCGCATAGGTAACCCAACCTGAACTGGAAACTTCAGTCTCGGATTCAATGTGAAACTGAATTGTACGGGTAACCGAACAAAGCACTCGAGAACATAAGTTCTCAGCCCATTTCTATGATGAAAGAGTGATAGACCTGTACCATTTTAAGGGTGAGCATGAGGCTCTTAATGAATCAAGTATCTCGAAGGTCGAGTGTGGTGAGTCAGGACACCCTTTACTTGAAAATCACTTATAACGAGTGTGTATGGCCGATACTATGTGATGATCTAGGGCTAAATCACTAGAGCACTCGGTTGAATTTGTCAAGGCAGTCCAGGGCCAAATATGGACAACAACCAAAGGGCTTAGTAAGTGGTGTAGAGAGGACATTGTGTGAGTATTATCCTGGTATGCACAAACGCTAAAGGGTTCAAGGCTTTAAGGCTACCCAATAGTAGCATATCAGATTTTACTTCGCTATGGCAGGTTCAAGGCGTGCGCTACCTGTCCTTATGCAGTGAATTATCGTGGTTCTCTCAATTGCATTTAGTTGCACGTTGCATGTTTTAGATCGCATTCATGTGGGGGATTGTTGGAAAAAAACATTGGTTTTTATTTGAGTGAATGCTATTAATTTAGTGGTTACAAAAAAGAACCATTCATTCTCCCCATTTATGTATGTCTTAAATTGTAAAATGAGTTACAAAGAAAAGGTTTAAAAAAGGATGATCTTGGTCCATTTTTTGGGCACACTTTTTTCAAGATAAGCTTTCATACATGACATACACATTAACACACAAACACACATGCATACATATAGAGAGAGAGTACCGCACCACCAACGGTCCGACCGTGGCTCGGTGCCGTTTCCGCCGAGTCACATGTGATAGACGTTGTACTTTGGGAACGAAGTGTCCATTTAGCCAGAAGCAGAGGTGGCGGGGCAAATATCGTTTAAGAAAAACTGCTTGCAGTTACCTCGTCTCGGATTTTAGTCCATTTCGGTATCATTAACATTATTTTATGTTAAATTTTGTAATTGTTATTTATATATTTGAGGAAACCATTTTCTGTTTATTTGTCCATTTTTTTTTTCGTAGAAATTATTATGTTTATTTATAACGTAGCCAACAAAAAAAACAAGACAGTTGAATCGCGTTTGAAATATGAACTAAGTGCCCACATTGTTACACCTAGCGAATTAGCACTTGAAGAATTTTATATGACTTTAGATTTTCTATCTTTTAGTAATAAAAATTGTGTATGCGCTGATTAATTACCTTGAAAGTTCCCATATCATTGGTGAGTCGGGTGATGAGAGAGGACCAATATATAGGCTCAAATTTAGGGTTAAAACTGTCGAGGAAGGATTTCGTAACTTGTGATCCTGATAGAAGGTAAGCAAGAGCAACGCCCCCGGGACCTCCTACAGAGATCAATGAATTCGACAAATACTCACTCAGACTTGGTGTGTAACCATTGTAGTACCAGCGTGCTTCTACTAGGTATGCTCCGCAGAGATTTGCCCACTGCAAAACAATATGAAAACCGTCATAGGCATATAGTCAAGCAGACTTGTAAAGAATGATGGACACACTGTTTTGGTTTATAGATGATTTTCAAAACAGCTAGTGACAAATTTTGGCCATTTCATATACGACGATCTTATAAAAGTGATTGTAGAACATATGGTTATTATAATCAATATACCAACTTTAAATCCTAACAAGTTACAAATTCTTAATATTATTAATTTGTGAGAAAGCAAAGCCATATCCAGCAACATAATCCAACCAAAAACAACTAAACTGGATCACATAAAAACAGCAATCGTATTTTTCTTGTCACCATCACACATTGGCCTATATATGGTTAGTGTTAAATTTACAAAGAGATGATAAAAAAATAACTCTATTTTGTTCCTCTCTATTGCATTAGCCAGTAGATCCACATATACATACAAACATATGAAACTCATGATACTGGGGATATAAAGTAATCAATTTCGAAATAACTAACAATCAAGAAAACAACTACTGTACAAAATAATTGGGAAAGGATCTGAGCCGTAATAGATGATATAGCTATAATATCAAAGCCAATCATAGTTTATTTGATTGAATCACTAAAAAAAATCTCTAATAAAAATTCATATTCGTACATTTGAGAGCTGTAGTTGACGAACATGGAATTGGCAGGAAGAGAGAGAGAGGGGGGGGGGGGGGGGGGGGGGGGGGCAACTAAGGACGTGTTCAGGTGGTGGGAAATTTTTTGTTAAGTTCCCGCTGAAAAAGAAAATCGTATTTGTAGAAAGTAGTTTTTAAGCTTAGAACTTAATATTCACCGTCTTATTACTTTTATATTACATAGTATTTTTAGATTATAATATAAATAATCAAATTATTTAAGACTTAAAAATATGTGTTTTGAAAATCCAACTTTTATTTTAGACTTGGATACTATTTTTTCTTAATAATCTGTATAAATGACGAAATAGATATATATTTGGAAGAAAGGTCGGGCGGACGCATTTTTATATCCAAGTCATACATTTTTTTGATGCATTTTTTTACTTTGTTTGGAAAAAATCATAACTTGCATGCAGGAAAAGAAATCACATAAAAAACTATAGAAGTTGGAAAAAGATCTCTTAAAGCTCCTAGCTTAATCAAGACAAAAAAGAAACTAATGAAGTGTAACAAATTAACGAAGTGTAAATGATATTTGTTATTTCAAAATCTCCAAAAGAAAAAGAAAACTCATACTTTATTATACAGTGTATAAAAGAATCAAAAGCCATGGGTGATTTATAATCCAACACATTTCAACTTAAAAGAAACAAAAAGCAAAAATTAGTTGGCTCAGTATCATCAAAAAACAAATGAACAAATTGTTGCGAAATAAAGTTTATTTAACTTCCCATAAGCCATAAAAACAGCAAAAAAATATACTTTTACACCTCTGGTACATACTACTTTATAATCAAGTTTGTAGACTCCAATCATCTCATCATCATTTTAATTTCCTGTATAATTATAAAACGAGCCGACAAAATAGAACGAATTCGTCGGGAGTCACATAGCCGACATTTTTTTTTGTCCTTTGTTTTGTCGGGATCAGTATCCACATCTTCAAACATTTTTGTTCCAATTCTCCCGACAAAATTAGTTACTTCGTTGGGTAAGGTGACTTAGAGGCAACGAATTTCGGCTTCGTCGGCATTTTTTAGTTTTGAACATGAATTTTTACTATATTTTGTTTAAATTAATCATTTGACATCCCATATCTTTATTACGTGTACTTCCTGACTTGGCTCCTATGTCAATGTTTTTGGCATTGGAATAAAGTGGCTAGCTTGACATGATCTTGTTAAAAAAGCCTCTTGAAATACGTAGAAATTGGCGATGTAAAGACTCAAGCACTTTGTAAAAGTTTAGTTTGAGATAAATTAGAGAGAACCAAAAGAAGTTTGATTGGAAATGTTTCAATTTGTGCTGGTTTCTAGTAAATATATCCATAAAGAAAAGGAGAAGAAAAGCAACTATTTCTCTTGACCTGCTCTTTGATATAGGAGATCGCATAGAAGCCATGATCTCTGAGAACTTGAAAAGCAAGCTCATTTCCAAGATTGAACAAAGCTAAGTAGCAAATCTTCATGTACTCAGGAAGACCATCCATTGCTTTAAGGTCCCATCTGAATGTAATTAAGCAAAGGGCCAAAAAAAAGAAGAGGAGCTTACTATTATAAGTTTAATAAAGAAGGGAACTGGCATACTGAATACACATTTTATGTTCCTCATGATTACATACTGTCTCACAGCATCGGTGAAACGCTCAAGTTCCTCAAGTGATCCATAAATGTCATACATGTCATCTATTTCCGTCAGTATGCACACACATTTGGTGAGCCCGATTCTGCACTTTGAAAACTGGGGTTCGGAAATGAGTCCCAAAGCCCAGATATAATTCTCCATTAATCTGTCTCGAAAGAAATGGAGTTTATCTTTTAATCCCAAGTCAAGCCACCACCTAGTGGAAAAATAGCCATTGTTGGTAAACAAAACTAAGATCTTGCATACTTTAGATATGCTGATATAAATAGAATGTTCGCTACAGAAGACAAAAGGCCTAACGTGTAATTATTTTGTTTTATATTCGGCTAGTCTGGAGAAGATTTTTCGGGATAATATGTTATTCGACATAACGTGTTACTACTTAAGATTTTACGTGTAGCGTATTGTCCCTATCTCATAAACATGTTTCCCACTCCAAAAGTTCAAACCAATTTTCATGGATAAGTGGTTCGAGAAACTTAGAAGTGTATATTTATATCTTTATACTTAAACACAAGCGAACCTAGGGGAAAAAGTTACATTATATACACTTAAGAGATAAGTTATGTTTACTATATTCAAGTATTCAACTATCAACGCATTTTGATTTAGTATATTTAAGTATCAATTTTTTTTAATTAGTATACTGAACTAAAGTTTTTGTCCCGCTTAGTTTATTTCTGTCCAATTTAACCATTAAAGTACCAAAATAATCTCAAACTTATGTTAGTTTCCGTTTAGTATGCTATACTTTAATTTTTTTCACTTTTGTATATAATGATTCTTTATACTTATTAATTATTTTAAAAATGAACTCAATAGTTTTGAAACAAAATCAAATTTGTAATATTGGTTTCAAACGTACCAAAAGATAATAAAAGATATGTAAGAAGAAAATTATAGAACTATTTATTACAATGTGTGTGTGTGTATATATATATATATAAATTATTATGACCAATAACTAATTATCTACAAGTACTAGTTTTATGACTTATTTAGCTAAAAGTACGAAGACCTTCAACTTCATTTCATTCTAGTCAAAATTTTCAAATCGCTACTAAAACATGATATTATACCACTGAATGTTCAACCCACAAATGTATCTTCATATTCCACATCTCTCATCAAATTCAATACTAATTAACATAAAAACCTAAAATCTCCATACTCAAAATTATTTCGTCATCAAATAACATCCATGATTTACAGAAAGAAAATTGTATATTATTCAAATTTATGAACATGTATAATTGGTATATTGTTAAAACGCTTATACTTTCGTATGCAACCATTTTTGTTAAACGATACAAAAAACTAAACAAATGGTGTACTATCAAATTTATGACTAGTTTAAACTACGATTAATTATTCGATATCAATAATTGATGATATGGTATTAGGTTGAATTTTCTAGTATACTCTAAGTTATAAACTAACCACTATGAATTTTAATTTAAATTATTGAGTATTTTCTAAAATAATTAATAAGCATAATTAATCATTGTATACAAAAGTGGAAAATAGAATGAAAGTATAGTATACTAAACTGAAACTAACCCAAGTTTGACGAGTGTATTTTAATATTTTAATAATTGAAATGTACAGAAATATACTAATTATGACAAAAACTTTAGTTCAATATACTAATTGAAAAAAGTGATAGTTCAGTATAATAAATCGAAATGTGTTGATAGTTGAATATAGTAAATATAAATTATTTTTAGTTTTTTATTGTTATATGTATGTAAAGAGGTTACCTTGTTAACTCCTTGACTTCTGTTTGATGGATTGATTGAACCAAGTTGAAATCTAACTTAGCAAGATCTAACAAAAAGGACCTTTCTTTGTTGCTTTCTTGGTGAACTTGAATGAATTTTTTCTCTTCCAACCTAGACTTTCGCCAAAGTAAGGGGAGTTCAAGAGATTTTCGAACCTCTTCCGCTTTCAAGATTAACCCACTTCGAGTTAACGCCTTGAGATATTCAGAACTAAAAGTTTTCGCTTCTTCTAAGTTATAATCGTCATCATGAGCAAAGTGCGAAGCTTCATACAAACTCAAGAGACCGTCAACATCCTTGCTCAAGCTCTCCTTGTACTTTCCGTTTTTATATTTGAATTTATTAAACACATCTGTAATATCATTTTCACATTGGAAGTTTAATAATATTTTTCAAAATCATTCATGAAAATAATTTAGTGGTAGCTAAAAAAATATAGTCTTGAAACCATAGTTTTCAACTCAAAAAACGGAAATAGAAACTGGAAATGGAAAAAGCAAAATAAATTGCTCGCCAGTATAGTTAATAATTAGAATAAAATAGATAATAAATGTTTACAGAACTCCCGTAAATACATTAAGCACAATATACAAGTGAACAAAGACTTGACTTCATTAAAATTAAGAAATATATATATTAGCTAAATTTAAGTAATAAGACAAATAAATAATTCAAGTATAATGCTCTTCTAGTAACTTAAATCCTACTTTTACTTATTTATTTATTTTATCATAAAAATAGTATCTTTCAACTTTATTGAAGGTCGCCTTTTTCTTCAAATTTCTCTTTCAAATTATTAGAGTTTCATAAAAACATAATTTAAGATTATAAATGATGTTACTTAAGTTTCCGAATGTTTCGGCGAAGTTTACTCCGTAACCGGAAAACAATATTGTAGCCGTCTCCGTAACACGTTACAGAAAAAACGTTACCGACCTTAAACATATGTTTTCTATAAGGCGGCGTCTTTATGCAGTCACTACTATCTATTTACAGCCTTAGCTTAGTAGTTAGGAAACCAAAGTCGTGGTTTCAAAAACATACTCGTAACTTATAAGTACGAGGCTTGACTTTGACTTTTTAAAATTTCTCTCTGTTATTTAAAGTAATGCTCGAAAAAATCAAAGCGATTGGATCCTTCATTGTCCCCACCGCCATGTCGTTCTCTGGCACCAGCCTCCCGACCCTCGTCTCCACCTCCATGTCGTTCTCCGGCGAAGGCAAAGCGGAAAGAACGGACGGGGACAGAGTGAGTTTAGTGAATGTTTTGATGGCCTGGTTGGATTGATTAGTTTGAATTGGGTTGTATCAAGAGGTGGGAGGTTAGGGTTAGGACTTAGTATTCGGAAGATTCGGTTTTGGGAGATTTGGTAAAATGGCGAGAGGAGAGCAGAGGGGATAGAGGGAGGGGCCCATTTTAATGAAATTGTGGGTTTTTTTAACAATGGAAAATTAAATAAAAAAAGTGAAAAGTCAAGTCTCGTACTTCCGAGTTACGACTTTGCTTTTGCAACGACAAACTTTAGTTTTTGAACTACGATGTTAAGATTGAAATTAGAAAACACCGACTGTATAAAGACGCTGCCTTTCTTTAACTATGCTTGAAATTAAAATTTTGAAAGCAGAATAATACTCTCGTGCTAGTATAGTAGCATAGAGTACTACTTACTTTTACATTGTACTCCTGCTATATATATATATTGGAAATGAATAGATAGTTTCTGTTATTAGTTTGGGTTCACAGGTTGTTAGTAGCAGTCACTGTTAAGCAGGAAACAACAATTCTGAGATAAATATAGTCTTGAATCTTGATCCCATGCATTGTTATAATTGTAAGCAGAAATACATATACACATTTTTTTTCTCTCTCAAATGAGATTTTGCATTTCAACAATTTGTGCAGAGTTCTTGTAATTTTTTGATACACATTTGAATGGAAGTATGGAACTGAAACTACTTTTGCAAATACCTGAGCTCACAGGATAACCGTGTTGTCGTAGTAGTCGAAACTGCAATGCAGTTAAGTATAGATCGTCGGTCCAATTAGTATGAAGAAGAGCCATGGCCTCTTCAATCTCTTCCTCAAAGTGATAAGCTACACCTAAACGTTGTATATTGTCGATAAGTTTTGATAAAGCTGGGACATCCTGTGTTGATTTGAGTAAACTACTTGCTCGTTGTCTCAAGTTCTGTAACTGTAGTCCGTATTTTTCGTACTGCAGGAAAAAAAAAAAATGGTGATTAGATAAGACAATCAGCTTCTTCTCTTTTTACCATACAACAAAAAATATACTTACATACATGTATATGATTATTGATGGAAAGCTAAAAAGGCCGTGATTACCGAGTAAGGTGAGGTTAAGGATTGAACAAAGTTTGGGTCCCAAATAGTAGGATGGTAATGAGCAGATCGTCGCTGAAATTCGTCGACATTAGTCATCAAATTACATCGCAACGGTAAAATGACTATCCTTTTTGGTGTTGATGAGAAGTGATTTTCGAAGGAAATAGGGCCAAGCAACTGAAAACGATAGGAAGCAAGGAGTTTCATCCTTCCAAAGTTAAAATCTAAAGAAACATGCTAGTGTTATTATTTCCAGAACTGGAAAGTTTTAGTAGATGACAACAAAAAATTTAAAGCTGCAGCTCCATATATATAGCAATACACTTTTAATAAACAAATTAATAGCCCACACTCTTTATTAACGATTTCTTAAAAAAATATAAGAGATCAAACATAGGAATAGTAACTATAAATTTGGATTTAGTTCGAACGAATAATTTATAGTTTCATAGTATACGATATCGAAAAAAATATATGAATAGTTTCAAATTTAGTTCCGTTTCAACCGTTATGTTCGTTATTGAATCGTGTATCATTTTAAACAAATTAACCATTTTTTTAAATGATTAGTACTCGAAACGACATTTTATCATGTTACTCGAAACAAATTAATTTATTGGCCTTTTATAAAACGGTAACTAACGATTACGATCCGTAAATATTTTTTTAAGATAAGTAGGCAATTTTCATTTTAAATAAATTAACCATTTTTTTAAATGATTAGTATTTGAAACGACATTTTATCATGTTACTCGAAACAAATTAACTTATTGACCTTTTATCTGTGAATAAGTCACGATTCGGTCCGTAAATGTTTTTTTTAGAGAGGTTGGCCGATCGATCGGCTGTGAAGTCCGATCGATCGGCCTCTGTAAAATTTTCAGATTTCAATGCAGGGGCAATTTGGTAATTTCACAGTGAAACCGTAAGTCAGATTTACCGTTCGTAAATATGACTTTCGGTTCGTAAAAAAAAAAATCACGGTTTGAACGTTGAAACAGATAAATTGCAGTGAAAAAATCCAGTCTCATTAAGAAAAATTAAGAAAACATCGTGGAATAATTATTAGTAAGATTTGACGATGACAGTTAATATATTTATAATTTTTATTGTTTTGGTAAAGTAAATATATATAAAACTATATAAACAATATATTTTTGAAATTTATAAATTCACCTATCCTTAAATTTAAAATTTTCTAGTTTCGTTGTAGTCATGTCGTGTCGTGACACGTATTCGTTTTGGTCTTATGAGTTAGTAGGTTGGCCTGTGTTTTAATTTCGTAGGTCGGCCTTGTGAGTTAGTTAGTTTGGTTGCCTAACGAGAATTTGGTAGTTTCCTTACTTCTTTTAAATGATTCGTTGAGTTGTGCATTTATTTTATACCAATAGATAATGGTGTGCGTGTCATGACTTGAAGAATAGTGATGTGTGATATTTACTAAGTTTGTTCTTTGTATTGATGATTTCTTATTTACTATCTTATATTATTAATTTTTATATTTTGTATTTTATGCTCCCTCTATCTCTTATTTATTGATATATTTGAAAATGTGTAAAATTTAATATATTGTTTGTGAATTTACGATAATGTTCATAATAAGACAAATTGTCAAATCATAATTTTTTGTATGTAATATGTGAAGGATAAAATGATAATTTAATTTAGATTCTTTTACTAAAAATAAAAAGTGATCAATTATTTAATGACGTACCAAAATAGAATAATGATCAATTATTTATGGACGGATGTATTATTAACTTTTTAATTATTATTTTGAACTTTACTTTCCAGTTTTGGATGCAGCATAATTGGATACAAAATTGCTAGAACCCGTTAGTTAAGATTTCAGTTGTTGTTAGATATTTTAAGTCTCATTCCCACATATATAAATTAAAGTGATTATTCTTATGGGTATACTCTGAAGCTATCCATACACAAAGTGGATAGTGTGATCAGTTCGTGGGGTTCCATACACCATTTGCAATTTGCGACTATTGGTTGGATATTTGAATCAATCTATGTGATTACGAATAAAATTGCACAACTGAAATATATATTAAATTATAATTTGCAAAGGTTGATAGAAAAAGAAGGGTGAAAAGAAGGAAAATAGAGTAAAGTCGTGTTGAACGTTTTGGTTGAAAAGTATTGGTCCTGAAGTTAACTCATTAATCCTCATCTTCTGATCGCCTACGTGACTAATTTTACTTTATATGTATGACATTAATCAGGATTTAAGGCTTTACCGGTTTTCTTTTCCTATTTAACTTCACTTTCTTACTCGTTGTCTCTTTTCGTATAGTTCATTTGTTTAACTGGATTTTATTTGCAGCAAGGTTATCTTGGCTGAGTATGGGAAAGATCTTAGGTCAATCGAGTTTAGGACTTCGAACTTCTCTAGGCTAAAAATAGCAAAGAAAAGAAAGGAAAGCAAGTCCTAATTTTTTTCTTATAAGCTCTGAGA
Organism: Primula veris; assembly: GCA_963682055.1. Classification (NCBI taxonomy): domain Eukaryota; kingdom Viridiplantae; phylum Streptophyta; class Magnoliopsida; order Ericales; family Primulaceae; genus Primula; species Primula veris. The sequence continues at coordinate 8,586,977 of OY821742.1, read as the reverse complement.
GAAACTTACGAGATCAATTTGGATGAAAGTACGGAGGACATCATTTTGTAAACTTAGGCACAAACAAACATTGTTTTCACAGCACTTAAATATTGTTAGGTCGAAACAATCGCGCACTCACATAAAATGACAACGCAAAATATAGAGAGGGAAATAACTCTTATAATATCAAACTCAAACTAAATTTTGGTGTACTTACAAATGGAAGTAGAACACCTATTTATACTAAACTCAACAGAACATCAAAGGTCTTGAGTTATGAACATTTATTCTAGAAAATTAAAAGACATAACTTATTCATGCATCCATATCAAAGGTCTATGCATGTATCCGAAAGGTTCATGGCATTAAAGCAAAAATTGAACAAAACAATTTATTATTTCAACAAATATCAATATCGTCCCGTAAATGTTAAAAGGTCCAATATCTTGCTGGTAAAATTCACGGACATAATTGTTTTTATTTAGTTATAGGTAATTGCATACCCTGGACTATTTCTTCTGCAATCATCTGCTCATCATGATGGATCGGAATAGGATTGACAATCAAGGCCATCAAATGGTCTTTAGTCGATCCAACAGAGGTACCTATTCCATCTCCATGTTGGTATATGCAATGGGAAGTTCTTGCCATGTTCAATGACAAGCTTATTAAGAGGTTTGATTCTACACTATTACAATTACTTGAACATGCCTTGTTAAGTTTCTTCCATGAAGAGTTTATCAGGCATCTAATGTGATCTCTCGCTTTGTCTTCAGATACACCCTTTTCCATCATGTAACACCCAATGGATTTTGCCACATCTCCTCTATTAACCTCGGCCTTAAGATGAAAAGCAAAATAAAATATGGGTAATCAAAATTAATTGGCAAATTACATTTAAAACATTTGAGACTTTGGTTAAGTTGGGGTAATAATTTAGAGCTACAATTTCCGGAATTTTATTTAGCAAAACCACAAATATCGGTTTTCACAGTTATGCCAAACAATGTCAAATTATTCTACAAAAAAATTAATCGGCTGCAATATTATATTTGGCATTACATACTTACCTAATACAATGTTTAGGTATACATAGTGCAAACAAACGAATATTAGCAGTGCCATAGGAAAAATATTTCAAAGTATTTGAAAGAAGCCAGATAAGTTGCCCTAGTTATGTAGTTACTACAATATGTGTCGATTTTTTGTGGAATAAATTTACATGTTTAGTGTCACAGTGGAAATCCACGCAGTTGAATAGCTTAGAAATACAAACAAAGTGTTCATTGTCAAATCCAGCCAAATTAGCACTTGAAGGATTCTATTGCACTTAAGATTTTTCATTTCTTAGTAAATAATTCTACAGTTATAACCTTGGAAGTTCCTATGTCAATGGTAGTTACCTTGGAAGTTCCTATGTCATTTGTTAGCCGAGTGATGGTAGAGGACCAATATATAGGCTCAAATTTTGGGTTAAAACTATCGAGGCAATTTTTCGTGATATTGGATACTGATAGAAGGTAAGCATGAGCTATGGCCCCGGGACCTCCTACAGATGTCCATGAATTTGCCAAATATTCATCCAAAGTTGGTGTGTAATTGCTATAATACCACCGCGCTTCTACTAAATATGCTCCACATAGATTTGCCCACTACAACAGAATAAGTAAAATGTGATAGGACTATCAGTATTGAGACTTGATATGGCTTTATCAACCATAAACTTTAGTTAATTATGTTTTAAAAAAAATAGTTAATTAAGCCTTGTCTGGTTGCAAAAAGTCCTCTCTTTTTAATTTCGCTCTAAACCTGGATTTCATAAGATTGATCTACTTTGAAGGCGAGCTTGTCTGGTTAAAAGTTGTAAGATAGCAAGCTCTTAGATTATTTCGAGGTTTCGTTCCGAAAAATATATCCAAACTGTTTTGGTCTATCGATAAATATTAAATTATGTTTTAAAATATAGAATAAAATGGCTAGCCTCGTAGAACATGTAAAAACAGTCTTTAGAGGAAAGTAGAATTTAAATATAAACTTGTAAAAGCTTCAAGAACTTTGTAAAAGACTTTTCGGATTAACTAGAGAGATCTTAATATTTTCAATTTTAGATGTAACAATTTGGAATAACTGTGCCTTTCTGGTTAAAAGTAAAAATATGTTTACTGCCACCAAATTATCTGTGACCTGCTCTTTGATAAAGCTGATGGCGACCAAGCCATGATCTCTGAGGACTTGAAAAGCAAGTTCATTTCCGAAGTTGAACATGGATAAGTAGCATATCTTCATGTACTCAGGAAGACCGTCAATTGCATCGACATCCCATCTGAGTGAAATATAGAAAGGAGAGAAAAAGAAAAGAATAATTAGAAACTACGTAGTTTGATTTGTTAAACAAAAAGTAGATGAAACACATTTTATGTACATTATCATCATACCGTTGCACAGCCTCTGTGAAACGCTCAAGCTCGTCAAGTGATCCATATATGTCATACATGTCATCTATTTCCGTGAGTATGCACACAAATTTGGTTACCCCAATTCTGCACTTCGAAAATTGGGGTTCGGAAATAAGCCCCAATGCCCAAAAATAATTTTCCATTAATCTGTCTCTTGAATAACTGAGCTTAGCTTTTAATGCCAAATCAAGCCACCACCTAGAAAAAGAAAATCAGATCAAAATTGTTGGTTTAGGCAGCTTACTAGAAATTATAAGTTCAGCGCATGAAGAAATGCATGAACTTCTATGTATCTAGCTTACAGTTAATAGTTGAATAAAATTTATTTTCCAAACAAGGTTGACCATGTTCAAGAATTATTGAGTTAATTCTCAATCCTCAATATTAACTATTAAGCCAGCTTAGCTTCAGCACCTGAACTTCTTAGATAGATTAGATGTCCAATAGCTATTCTTCCCTTTAGTGTTTAGAGGGATATTAAATACACATATTGCCAGTGCTTATTCCTCTTTAGGTTCTCTAATTGTTTCAAAAAACTTTAGAATTCCTTAAGAAACATCTGCATTGTATATTGTTGAACATGTCTTGGGATTGAGCTATAATCCCGGGAAATCCCGGGAAATTTTGTTTGATTAGTTGGATTATTTTCAGGCTGGATTCTAACTAGATTGGTTTATATTATATTTAATTGATTTCGTGTTGCCTACTCATATATCATCTAATCAATTGTTTCCTTCTCTAAACTTTGACATCGTATAGGCCTGAAACATCCGACCATATTCAGCCTCGCTGGTGGGTGGCGTTTATAACTTCCTCGCGGACCAAAAGAGATTAATTTAAAATTCTTAGTTTTCTTTAATTTTTTTCCTTCCTCGTTCAAAACAATACACTTCATTCCAAGACCAGTTAACATGTGATATATTTGACTTTTGATTATTTTTACTTATGATTTAATTATATGCACGTTTTTATTCTATTTGTAAGAGGGAATTAAGTAAATTTGGTTACCTTGTTAGTTCCTTTACTTCTTTTTGATGAAGCGATTGAACCAAGTTGAAGTCCAGCCTGGCAAGATCCAACCAAAGAAAACTCCCTTTGTTGCTTTCTTGGTAAGCTTGAATGGAGTCGGTAGACTTTCTTCCTTCCAACCTCGGCATTCTCCAAAGTAGGGGGAGTTCAAGAGAATTTCGAACTTCTTCCGCTTGCTTGGTCTTCACATTCCAAGTTATTGACTTGAGATGTTTCGAACTAAAATCTTTTGCATCTGCTAAGTTAGGATCATCATCAAAAGCATAGTGTGAAGCTTCGAACAAACTCAAGAGACCATCCACATCCTTCCTTAAGCTCTCCTTGAACATACCATTTTTATCCTTGAATTTATCGAACACGTCTGCAATATTCTCATCATGTTGGAAGTTCAAAATAAGATCTCAAGGATACTATTAGTATTTATGAAAGGAATTAGCGTAAAGTCTGAGTCTTATAAACGGGTAAGTGTGATAGCTTTTGATACTCTTTAATAAGATCTTAAAAAAAAAATGAAAGTAGAAAAATACTTGTCTTTACACTTGCACCTCTAGTAATTGCTTTTAAAGTTTAAATAGAACTGAAATATGTGGTGTACCTGAGCTCACAAGATAACCATGTTCTCTTAGAAGTCGAAAGTTCAAGGCCGTCAGGTATAGGTCATCGTTCCAATTAGAATGAAGAAGAGACATGGCCTCTTTAATCTCTTCCTCAAAGTGATAAGCTATGCCTAAACGTTGCATTTTATCAATAAGCTTTAACAACGTTGGGATATCCTTTGTTGTTCTCAGTAACATTCTTGCTTGTTGTGTCAAATTATGTAGCTCTGTTCCATATTTCTCGTACTGCCAAAAAAAATGACGATTTAACAAGACTGTAATTATAAAAGGATTACCATCTCAACCTATAAATTGATCTCTTCTTTCCTTACTGTTGGACACTTTAGAAGTTGAAAATTCAACTTTGTATTCTCTTGTTGTACGGAAAAAAACAGTGCTAGGCGCATGGGTGGAGCTAGATGAGGTTTATCAGTGCTACAACCCAACATATTTATAAAAACAAATTTTTAGGGTGCAAAATTTTGTTTATATTATGAAAATAGTGATTTAGCCCCCCTAAATTATCCCATTTCGCCACTGGTTAGGCGTAGTATATTTGCTATCTTACATAAAGAAGGGAGAGAGGGTGACTACCGAGTAAGGTGTAGTTAAGGATTGAACGAAGTTTGATTCCCAGACGGTAGGATGGTAATGAGCGGATCTTCGGTGAAAAACATCTGCATTAAACTTGAAACTACATCGTATGTATGATATGGCTCGTAAATGAGTCCTTTTTGATGCCGAAAATATAATATTCAATGGAACGTGTGAAAAGAAGGAACAATTATGTGAAGCAAGTAGTTCCATTTTAGTGTGGCTTTGAAATGAAAATAAACATAGCATTAGCTTTTGATTTTATAACCAGCAAGTTAGAGCGGCAACTTTCAAATGGCCCCCACAAAACAAAACATTACCTAATATTTGAGGTTGTAAAAGTAGAAACACATAATATTTTTTAAATTATAAAGAACGAAAAAATGGGAGTTTATACTTTTTTTTTTATACTAATTTTCCTTTTTTTACCCAGTTTATAATTTCTTTTAATTTATTAAATTTTCTTTTTGCACCCGATTTCTAAAAAAATAAAATCCCTTTTTGTCAATTTTAACATTTTTTTCAAACTCACAAAAAAAACCACAGCAATCAATAAAGTTACGTTCAACATTTGAAAATTGACCAAAAATAAAATAAAAATTAGAAATCAAGGTAAAATAAATAAAAATTAAGAAAAAAATGATATGGCATGGAAAAGTATAAAGAACCGAATGTATAAAAAAGAAAATTTAAGAAACCGAGCTATTAAAAAGAAAAAATATGAACAAAGAAAGGTATAAAAATATTACAAACCCGGAAAAATCAAACTTATTCTATTAAATACTTAAGTTTACATATACTCATTTTACATAGATATAAACGAATAATCAAATATATTTTACACAATTTCAATATAATATTTAATTTGCATACAAACTACCAAAAGTTATTTTAAAATTTATTTACAACCACCACTGTATGTTGTTGTTATTATTATTATTATTATTATTATTATTATTATTATTATTATTATTATTATTATAGTTTAGTTTTTTCAAATATGTGTATCACGTATCAACATTGTATATAAGTTAGTATTATAGTATATTTAATTTAGTTGTTACCTTATTTTTAATTCGTACCGTTAGCATCAAATAAAAAATTATAGTATGTTATTACAGTAACAATATATAACTTTAAAAAGAATTATTAAAAAAAATATTTCAGAGTTTATCGTAATTCATTATATATAAATTATTTCGAAAAAAACTATTTAAAAAAATTAATTTATAAAAAATATGTGGTTACGGCAACCTGGTCACACTAAGTGGCTTTGACAGCTCATTGCAGGTCCCAACCGATCCACTTGAAAACACTAAAAATGCATGTTTTGTCAATAGTATAAGAAAAACATTTTAAAAGATGACAACTCATATGCCATAATTTAGACCAAATCTGTGGTTTAGGATGTATGATTGGGTTAACGTCTATTTCTGTTTAATTATCTTATAATCCGCTTATATGTTAGGCTTATAGACTTCGTCTATCGTGTAGGGTCTGCCTAATTATCGTATGAACTGGTCTTTTAAAACACTTATTACCGTAACTAGAACTAGCGGGTCTAAGTTTACATCTATAAGAACTATTTTTTGTAAAATATCCTTATTTTATCGTGAATCTTGTGAAACATAAATAGACTAATACATCTAGGAAGGAGATTAAGAGACATCATGTTAGACACCAAAATAATCATTAATCATTATAATTTCAACCCTTAAAAAGTTTACTATGATTGGATTATAACGTGTAACTAATTTACCATATTACTCTCATTTAACAAAAAACAAAGGTTATTTGGAGCACATTCACATTCTCCCATCAAATATAACACGAATAAAATTATGTTTGTATATTACCAATAAATCATAAGAATATTCTTCAATTACTTACACTTAAAAATGCAACTAAATGCTGTTTAATTTGATTGAGTTGCTAAAAATGCAGTGCATGAAGTCTTTTTTAATCTAAATGCAAATGTCAACCATGAAATTAGATGCGGCTTTTAATATTAATCAATGATTCTCCCCCTTTTACTAGCTTAATTCATGTTTTCTTTACATTAGTTGTTCAGATTATTCGACAACTAAAATGACTCTTCCATTTATGATAATAGAAGTAAAACCAGTGCACTAAAACATACCAAAATGGCCAGTACAACGGATAATAAACTTGGTGTATCCTTAATTGGCTACTACAAAGATAGGATCTCCCTCAAAATTTTATATTCACTTCCTAATGTTATATTGTCTTATAGCAAAACAATTTTCCACAGAGACGATCATAATAGTTTGTGACAAAAAACTTATTTATTTTTTATTATGTTTTGAGTTACAAATATACGGAGTACAGTATTAACTTTGGATAAGAACTATATATTCCCATTGATGTCATCACAACATTTAATGTTTGTGACTCCACAATATTCCATGTTTTCTTTCAATTCAACACTTCCTTCGAAATTGTACCAGAAATTTTACCACATACTATTATTTGATTGTTTGTACGTACTAGATCTACTGTCACTGTATTATCATTCGTCAATCATCAGAAGTAACAAATTGTAGAAAATTTTACGGCAAGGCAATCATAAGAGTAAATTAAACGTTATAAAATTGATGTAAATTGAACTAGACTTATTCGTGCTGTGATTGATGATAAAATATCAAATCAAATCACATTTGGACGTTTCTTTTCAAGTTTATGTCAAGCACCTTTCAACTTTTTCATTCAATTTGTAATTTTTAAACAGTAGTAATCTTATCTATAGTTCAATCGGTAGCGGATACATAATCAGTATAAGAGGTTGGATTTTAAAAAATTAATACGAATGCTGGATTTAAAAAAATTAATATAAGAGACTAAATCGTTATTTTCGTTAAAAAATAATAATTGCACATGACCTTTGGAAAAACACATATCACATAGGGGTGTCAAAAATATCCAATACTCGAAAACCGAACCGTAAATACCAAAAAATCGACTCGTCGCGGAACCGTTTTTGGGTCTACCCAACCCGACCCCGTTGTTCTTGGGGCGGGTATGGTTTTTAACTCTATACCGCGGACCCGACCCGTAGAACCGACCCGTGAAACCGATCCACATATCCGAATTGTAGAACCACAATATATATTCATATTTTAAAGGATAAATTAACAAAATATACTACTTTTGAAACTAAATTAACAAAAACATACTCAAAAATTTCTAATTAACAAAAACATGCCCAAAAGTTCATATCTTAATTTGTATATTTCATACACTTATTCTAAAAGTTCATACCCTTATTTCAAAAGTTCATACCATAATTTGTATATTTCATATCCTTATTCTAAAAGTTCATACCCTTATTCCAAAAGTTCATACCCTTATTTCAAAAGTTCATATCCTGATTTGTATTTTTCATACCCTTATTCCAAAAGTTCATATCCTGATTTGTATTTTTCATACCCTTATTCCAAAAGTTCATACACTTATTTTCAAAATTCATACCTCAAGTTACATAATTTCAACTTCATACCATTAATTCACGTAATTCATACACTTATTTTTTAACATTATAAACTAATTAACAAATCTAACTCTTACCCGTCCTCCAATCTCGAACTATCACGTCGTCGTCGTGGCCCTCTCCTTCGACGACCACATTTCCGTCAACATCAAACTCGAGTTTTCGATCTCGCTCTACACACTCGTCGTCCATTCCGATAGATGTGTCTATAACAAATCTAACTCTTACCCGTCCTCCAATCTCGAACTATCACGTCGTCGTCGTGGCCCTCTCCTTCGACGACCACATTTCCGTCAACATCAAACTCGAGTTTTCGATCTCGCTCTACACACTCGTCGTCCATTCCGATAGATGTGTCTATCTCAATCTCTACGAAAGAGAGAGATCAGAAAGAGAGAGGAGAAGAAAAATATTAAAAAAGTAGAGGAAAGATGATGAGAAAGATCGAAAAGAGAGAGTAAGGATGAGAGGGAGAAGGAGGAGGAAATAAATCGGAGGGAGAGAGAAGCAGGAGAGAGAGATTGGAGAGAAGGTGAGAAGAGGAGAGATAGAGCAAATAAATTGGAAGGGATAAATCAGATTTTTTGTTTTTTATTAATTATTAATTGAAGTTATATTTTTGATAATTTAACTTTTGACAGTATGTTTTTGTTAATATAATAGAGGTATGATATGTTTATGTTAATTGCCCCTATTTTAAAAATATATATGTATATTATTATTATGATTACTATATTAGTTTGTAATGTTTAAGTGACTGTGTAATGTTTACGTGATTCATTAATCAATCAAACACATTGTTGACCAATATGAAACAAAAAAATTGATAGTCTCTCATTACTTTTTTTTTATTTTTACATGTAAGTTAAGAAATAATTTGAAAAAATAAATTCATTATCAATATTAATGCATGTTAAATAACACATGTGTAACTTAAATTTAACATTCACATTAGTGTATTAACTTAATAAACTTATCTAATTATAATTAAAATTAATTATTAATTGAAATTTCATTAATTAGTCATTTTGTAAACTCCACTAAAATATGAACTAAAATAGTAATAGCTGAAATAGAGTTAACGTTCAAATTAATAGTATGTTGTCACATTATCAATTAACAATATTAAAAACATTGTTATATTTAACAAATTTTTTAACATTTATAAAGATAATAAATTATTTAACATAACTAATGAATACAAAAAAATGTATTGTTAGCTAACTATTTTAGCTAACAATAGAAATAACAACGCTATTGTAGATGCTCTAGTTGCATTAAAGAATATGTCACAATATACCCAATCAATTTCGTTGTATACATACAAAAAAAAAGTTAGTGGATTCCATAGCATACCCATAATATAATTTCACAGTATAACATAATTTCTTATAAAACATTAAAGAAGGAAAATATTAGCAAAAAAATATTACAGTATACCCAATCAATTTCATTGTATACATATAAAAAAGTTTAAGGATTTCCATAGCATGCTCATAGTATTTCACCGTATAACATTATTTTCCCTAGTACTAATTAGCATGCTCACTTCAGAATTTTTGCGATGATTGCATCCACGTCTTGATCTGTATATTTTGGTCGGTAGGTCGATATGGTGTCCTACAATCTGAGAGTATCATGTTTTTATACTTGTCAATTGGAAGACTTCGAGTCGGAGGAGTAAAACAATGTAGTATCTGTCTGAGTTTGTTCTTTTGTTGAACTTCTGGTAAATAAAAATCAAACACAATCCAGTTTGAGCTCTGAATCCTGCTTTTATAAAATGCAAACCCGATTACTTTTGTTAGTTTCATGGAGTTCAAATTTTGATAAGTTCGATTGTATATATATATTCATTTAACCGTGTCATTTATTTGTTTGTTGAGAGTTTATATTATATAATTAATAACCTTATCTTATCACTCTGACAATCGGGTGGTAAACGTCGTATATTGGTATACTAAGGTCGCAACCATTTCGACCACCCACCTTACTCTTTTATTAGGAGTTGATAAATACTATATTTGTACCTTATATTTAAAATATTTATGTAATCACATGCCTGATGTTTGTTTTATATCATAATTTTGGGAATGAAACATATATGATAGTTATAAGAGGCAAATTGACCCCCTATAAGAAGAACTTAATTTGAACCTTGTAATAGTACTCCATATAGAAAAAACCAGAATTATAAAAAACAATTGAATTATACAGAAAATTACTGTTTCACAAATACAAATTGAATGATAAAGTTGAAAGCTGCTGTACATAGACTTGAATCGTGATAAACGTGACATGTGTTTTTCTAAAGGCACTGTGCAATTATTTTTTTAAGTTGAAAGCTGCTGTACATAGACTTGAATAGTGATAAATGTGATGGGTGTGAATTTTACCCGATCTGATCTTACCTGATCCGACCTAACGGAGTGGTTCTTTCGTCATCTATGGGTCGAGTCGAGTTTATATAACTTTTTGTACTTATTTTACCCGATCCATACCCGTATTTGTAATTGCTATAACGGTTCTCGCTGCGGATATTTACCCAAAATTCGTAAAATTTATTCTAATTTTCTATATGTTTTTTTGTTTTTTATTAATTATTAATTAAAGTTGTGTTTTTTATAATTTAACTTTCAAAGATATGTTTTTGTTAATATAATAGGGGTAGGATATGTTTATGTTAATTGCCCCTTAATTAAATGATGATGTGTCAAAGTTAATATTGTTAAAATTAACAACACTATTGTGGATGCTATAATGAATATAAAAAAATGCATTGTTAGTAACTATTTTAACTATTTTACTTAACAATAGAGATAACAACACTATTGAATATGTTTTGTTTTTTGAATTTAACGAGATTGATAGTGGGAAAAAAGGTGGAGCGAAAATTAGGGAGAAGATAAAAATGGATATAATTTGAAGTTTATTGTAATACAACTATTAGCTAGGTATTTAGGGAGACAGAAGTAGAGAGAGGGGAGAACAGTATCGTCTTTATTAATGAATGAATATGAATGGATGATAAAATACAAGACCCCTAGCCCTCTTTATATAGATAGAGGGGTAGGGTTACAAGCCCACCTGGGCCCAATAAGTAAAAGTTCAAGAGTCCAATAATCTTACAACACTCTCCCTTTGGACGTCTTGAATTCTTCGTCTTCATGCAGTCGATCTGAGTCGAGTTCATTCGCAGTGCTAAACACATAAAGACCTTAGGGCCGGAAAACCCGGTGTGGGACAAAACCGGTACCTAAGAGAAATTGTGTAGCCGAATGATATATGCCAAAATACTATGTAAGTAACTAACCACAAAACAGTGTGCCTCATCAAAACCTTGCCAGAGCAAACCCAATGGGAAAATCTCTGATCGAAGGAAAAAGAGTGCAACAGTGGTAGTAATAGGGGATCAACCACAAAACAGGTGCCTCATCAAAACCTTGCCAGAGTAAACCCAATGGGAAAAAACTCTGGTCGAAGGACAAAAGAGTACACAGTGGTAAGAAGTATATGATAGGATACTCCCCCTGATTTCGGCAATCCTTAGTGATATAACAGGGAACGTGTCTACCTAAAAACCTTGTCAAGGAAAACCCAGTGGGAAAAACCTTGTACTAAGGACAAAAAGAGTACACATGCATACAACAGGATGCTCCCCCTCACTTGCACACGACAGGGTACGAGGATTTCGACTCCGACATAAAATGTCGCTCAAAGGTAGCTCAGATAGCCTACGTAGGCCAATCGCCCGTACGTGCTTCTGAAAAGAATGCTTTGGCAGTGAGTTGGTGAATAAGTCAGCGTGGTTATTCTCTGAACCAATATGCTTCACTTCAATCTTTTGAAGCGTTTGTTGTTAATCTGTAAAGAACAACTTTGGCGAGATATGCTTAGTGGCATCACCTTTGATGTAACCATGCTTCGCTTGATCAATCACAGCGGTGTTGTCCTCATAAATAACAACTGGTTCATCATGATTGTAAGCTAGATCACAGGTGCTTCGAATATGGCCAATAACTGCTCGAAGCCAGACACACTCTCTAGTCGCCTCATAGAGCGCGAGTAGCTCAGAGTGGTTAGTCGAAGTGGCCACTAGAGTCTGTTTATGAGACCTCCAGGATATCGCCGTTTTCCCAATGGTAAAGACATAACCAGATTGGGAACGTCCCTTGTGCGGGTCTGATAAGAAACCAGCATCGGCATAGCCGACAAGGGTTGCGTTGTTTCGAGGATCAATGGAGCTAGATCCACTCGACGCAAAGTGATAGAATAAGCCTATGTCCGTAGTACCTCTAAGGTAACGGAAAATGTCTTTTATGCCAGTCCAGTGGCGGCGTGTTGGCGTGGTGCTGTGTCGAGCTAGACAATTCACAGCAAACGAGATGTCCGGTCTAGTACATTGGGCCAAGTACAATAGTGCGCCTATTGCACCCAGATATGAACACTCAGGGCTCAATATCTCTTTATCGTCCTCCTTTGGACGGAAGGGGTCCTTATTAATGTCTAGAGAGCGGACGACCATGGGAGTAGAGGACGGCTTAGCATCACTATGACTAAAGCGCCTCAACACCTTTTGGGTGTAACTTTCTTGATGGACTAAAATTCCATCTTTACGGTGCTCGATCTGCAGGCCGAGGCAATACCGTGTCTTCCCAAGATCTTTCATCTCGAATTCCTTCTTCAGGATTTCAGCAGTTTCAAACACCTCTTTCGAGGTTCCTATGAGATTCATATCATCTACATAGATTGCGATAATCGCATATCCTGAAGTGGATTTCTTTATGAACACGCATGGGCATAGTTCATTATTAACATATCCCAAGCCGATCAAGTATTCACTTAGACGGTTATACCACATCCGTCCGGATTGTTTCAATCCATATAGTGATCGTCTCAGTCTAATCGAGAACGTGTTCCGTGGCCGGGAACTACTTGATTCAGGTAACTTAAGTCCATCAGGGACTCTCATGTAAATCTCTGTGTCCAGATCCGAGTAGAGATACGCTGTGACCACATCCATGAGCTGCATATTCAATTTTTCGGAAACTACTAAACTGATTAAGTAGCGGAACGTTATAACGTCCATTACGGGAGAATACGTCTCATCGTAATCAATTCCAGGGCGTTGAGAGAAACCTTGCGCCACAAGGCGAGCTTTGTATCTAACAATCTCATTATTCTCATCACGCTTCCTTACAAAAACCCATTTATGACCAACTGGTCTAACATTGGGCGGTGTTGGAGCGACAGGTCCAAACACCCTTTGTTTCGTTAAGGAATCCAATTTAGCCTGGATTGCTTGTTTCCATTGAGGCCAGTCCGTTCTTCGCTGACACTCAGCAACGGTACGAGGTTCCATATCATCATTGTTCATAATGTCAGTGGCCACTGCGTATATGAACACATCATCGATGACAGTCTCGTTTCGCTTCAAAATATCGTCTAAACTAGTATAATCGACAGATATTTTGAGGTTATCATGATGATTAGGAACTGGTGTTTCATCTGGAACACGCTTCTTTAATACATCGTCGTGATCCTTAATGATCTCGTGTGGCAAAACAGATGCGACAGGATTTCTCCTCTTTCGAGGCAGAACATCCTTGGAACCGGACGGCCTTCCTCTTTTTTTCGGAAGGGCGGCGGACTGAACGGCCGATGGCAGCGTCCTTTGCTCGGTGGGTACAACCGGAGCAACGTGTTCAACCGGAACACGGCGTCTCACTGGGACGTCTATCCTTGCAGGCACATTTACAGCAGGTATATGTGATCTCGTGACATTCGCTAGGTCATTAAATGCGTCTGGCATTTGATTTGCAACATTTTGCAGACCTAGGATTCTCTGCACTTCCTTATCACTATGTGCAGTTGGGGGATCTAGATGAGACATAGTGGGTACATGCCACGTTAATTCACGTCGTTCCTTATCAACGTTAACGTGCATTTCTCCCCCTAACGACGGGAAGAGTGTCTCATCAAAGTCACAATCCGCATGTCTAGCGGTAAAGAGATCGCCTGTCAAGGGCTCTAAATAGCGTATTATGGACGGGGATTCATAACCGACATATATGCCCCGTCGTTTCTGAGGTCCAAATTTGGAACGCTTATGCGGCTCAATTGGAACATTAACTAAACACACAAACACGCGTAAATGTGAGACATCGGGCTCATATCTAGTTACCAACTGGTATGCAGATAGTGGTTGGGTGGCCATGGGCCTCAGACGGACCAACGCAGTAGCATGCAAAATGGCATAGCCCCACGCAGAAATAGGAAGTTTGGTGCGCATAACCAAAGTCCTAGCAATCATTTGCAATCGCTTAATGAAAGCTTCTGCAAGGCCGTTTTGGGTATGAACATACGCAACTGGGTGTTCAAGATTAATTCCCAAAGTCATGCAATAGTCATCGAAAATTTTGCGATGTAAACTCCGCGGCATTATCAAGTCTAATAGACTTTATCGGATAATCCGGATGATGAGCCCTCAATTTAATGATCTGGGCTAGGAATTTTGGAAATGCTGCGTTTCTTGTGGACAACAAAGCTACGTGTGACCATCTTGTCGATGCATCAACCAAAACCATGAAATATTTAAATGGTCCGCATGTTGGTTGGATAGGTCCACAAATATCTCCTTGAATTCTTTCAAGGAATTGGGAAACCAATTTCGTAGGTTTCACACGAATTGGTTTGAGATTAGTCTTTCCAATCGAGCATGCTTGGCATAGGCTTTTCGGATTAATCACGAAATTCTTTCCTCCAAGAGGATGCCCATGAGATGCGTTCATCGTTCGAAGCATCGTATTTTGACCCGGGTGTCCCAGCCGGTCATGCCATAGCATAAAAGTGCTCTCATCAATCGGTGCCCGCCGAATGATTAGATTGCTTTCAAAGTTTTGGATTGTAGTAACATACAAACCACTTGAAAGACATCTCAACTTCTCCAGAATACGCTTTTGGTCGTATTGAGTGGAGGTAATGTGAAGGTATTCAATACCATTTTCACGAGCAGTTTCAAGATGAAACTTATTTTCTCGGATATCCTTAAAGCTCAACAAGGTACGACTGGACCTCGGAGAATATAAGGCCTCAGATACTTCAACAGGAGTACCATTTGACAACGTGAATTTAGCTTTACCAAAGCCTTCAACAAGGGTCGACGGGCCCGAAATTGTTGTCACTGAGGTTACTTTAGGCGTAAAGTTGATAAAAAAACATTTATCTTTTAAGATAGTGTGTGTAGTGCCACTATCAACCAGACAATCAACTGCCCCACAATACATGCCTAAAAGTAAAATAATTTAAAGTCGGTCACACGAATAAAGGGAATTGCTCAATGAAATAACTTTAAATTATACGAGAAATGTTCAAAACATTATCCATAAAACAAACCATAATCCAAAAGAAATGAACAATATCCAAAGGAAAAAACATAATCCGAAATGAAATTGAAATAACATAATCCTGGAGCAAAACAGCTCAATTATTAAAAGAAAACGAAGAAAAAAAACTTTATTCTTCCATGTGAGCCTCAAAGTCAGGGGTCTCAAGAGTTTCTTTTGCACTAGCTTCAATCATATTGGTTTCGACCCTTCTACCCTTGTGGTAGTTTTCGACTTCTTGGGGAGTTGCCCTACAAGTCCTTTGCATATGACCATTTCCACCACATTTATAGCACAGAGTTGGCATATCGGCCGATTCTCTTGCTTTGGGACGACTGGCCCGTTTGTTCCTACCACCACGAGACTGCCTAACAGGTCCTCGGTTCGGACGATTGTCCAAACCTCGCTTGGCTGGACGAGCATTACGCCCATCCCTGTTCCTTGGCTGACGGGACGACAGGCCCTTTTCTCGTTTCCCATATCGTGGACGAGGTCCACGAACAACATTAGCATCAGGCATTGGAATTGCCTTTGAACCAGCAGGACGAGAATTACTGTTCATCATTAAAATGAGACTATTCTTCTTGTCCAATAACAACTGGGTGATGAGCTCGGGAGATTTGGTGAATTTAGACTGACGATATTGCTTTTGGAGCAAGATGTCAGAACTAGGAAATGTGGTGTACGTTTTCTCCAATAAGTCACTGTCGGTGAGCGTTTCACCACAGTATTGGAGAGTAGCACGAATTCTGCATACTTCAGCGTTATATTTTTCAACGCTTTCGAAGTCCTGAAATCGCAGATTCAGCCAATCACGGCGGGCTTCAGGAAGCCAAATGGTATTTTGGTGGTCGAAGCGCTCTTTCAGAGAGTTCCACAATGTCTTTGGTGAGGTGGTCGCTATGAACTCAGATTTCATGGCGTTTGATAAGTGGCGGAGAAACAGAATCATCGTCCGAGCACTCATTTCACGCGTTACTTCCATTTCACGCTCATCCTCATCATATATGACATCCAATAAGCCTTGGGCATCTAAATGGTTTTGGATATCCTGACTCCAATCCAAGTAGTTCTTGCCGGCAGCATCCAAAATTGGAAAGTCAAACTTGATTGACATTTTTCTACAACAGGAGAAAAGAAAAGAAAGACTGGATTAGTCATCATATAAAACAACGGGTTTATATGTTGATGGTTTGTATAAGCACAAACTTTATTTCGAAACGACAGGTTCAAAAAACAAGTTTTGCTTTTAAGTGAAGAGGTTCTCTTTGATCGAACGACAGGTCGATCTTGAGACACCAATTCGGCGAATACATATCTATATGGACACATTCGGGGAAATTATTATTTACTCAACCCCTTTCGGTAGCTCTATTTGAACACGACCAGGAAAGACGGTGAGGGGGGTGGGCACGAATGCCTCTTAAAAACCAACCTCATTAGGAGAACGACTTCCGCCTTTATCTTTCCTAGACATCGTATCCAAATAGGTGAGCCTATTTGGGGAAGATTCATAATTTTTTCAACTTAAATGTGAATATATACGATTTTCGCATTTTATATATGGCAATAATATTAAACAGCATAGAGAATATCTATCTAGATTAACCACACATATATAAATAAGCAGTAAATATATTTTAGGATCTATCTAATCATGCAGTAGATTTGGTGTTATAAACAAATCAATTTAAGATTATCAATCAATCCATAAAGATTCTAACATATCAAATCAAATCAATTTAAGATTATCAATCAATCCATGAAGATTCTAACATATCAAATCAAATCAATTTAAGATTATCAATCAATCCATGAAGATTCTAACATATCAAATCAAATCAATTTAAGATTATCAATCAATCCATGAAGATTCTAACATATCAAATCAAATCAATTTAAGGTTATCAATCAATCCATGAAGATTCTAACATATCAAATCAAATCAATTTAAGATTATCAATCAATTCATGAAGATTCTAACATATGATTATCAATCAATTCATGAAGATTCTAACATATCAAATCAAATCAATTTAAGATTATCAATCAATCCATGAAGATTATAACATATCAAATCAAATCAATTTAAGATTATCAATTATATATACTGTTTTCGTATAAGTATTATACTACAGGACCATGCGTGTAATTTCAGCAAACTATATATCTATTTACAACATTATTACATATACGGTCCAGAATTTCAGACAAGTTTCAGTTTAGTCCTTGAGTAATTTACAGAATAGTTTACAGCTTTCAGAGAATTACAAAACAGTACATGCGTTTCAGTATATAACATATATAGTCTGACAGATGCATATTAGTATGTTTAATAAACAAAATTATAACATAGGTCCTGTTTCTATTTATACATGTTTTAAACAAGGTCACAGTAGCATAAGTTTTTTTTTTTTTTTTTTTTCATGCAATTCGATAACCACTAGAATTGTAATCATGCATAAGCTGTTTCTATTTACTGGAATTGTAATCATGCATTCTATAACCACTGGAATTGTAATCATGCATAAACTGTTTCTATTTACTGGAATTGTAATCATGCAATTCGATACATTAGTAACATGCAGTAGTAATAGTTGTACATTTCTCAAAAAAATATATCCGGGTACCTTACGTACGGTATGTTGGTGAATGTCGATATAGCAAAATCCTAAATCCGGATAAAACTCAAGGTTTATTGAATCTATAATCCGTACTTCGATCTCCGAGAGCAGTGCTGATAACGTATTGTAATACAACTATTAGCTAGGTATTTAGGGAGACAGAAGTAGAGAGAGGGGAGAACAGTATCGTCTTTATTAATGAATAATATGAATTGATGATAAAATACAAGACCCCTAGCCCTCTTTATATAGATAGAGGGGTAGGGTTACAAGCCCACCTGGGCTCAATAAGTAAAAGCCCAAGAGTTCAATAATTTTACAACAAGGTTGATGATTTTCGTATATATGGAAGGCTATTGAAGTCTTTTAAATCCCTCAACAGTGTACTAATACGAAATGGATTTGGACTAGTATTACTTTGTGCTACATAAGTACAAAAACTTATACTAAACGCAAATTTTCCCTTTAATTAAAAACCAATCAAATCACGTATGGAACTAATTAACCAGACCTTTTAACTTCTTCTTTCATTCTTACAGACTAAAAAATTGCTTCCTCATAATGATTTCAATTATGAAAACTACACAATCAAGGCTCAGATGATAATAAGAAACAAGCAGAAGCAAGTATTAGCGGTTTGATAAATCAATGAAAGGATACTACCGTAACAGATATTATCAATCCTATAGAGAAAGAAAAAGTGGATAATTTGGAAGAAGAAATATGTAAAAAAACAGGTACAGAAAGCCAAAATAATAAGAAAGTGACAAATACCATTTCAGAAGTTACCAACACATCAGAGTTTGAGTGTAACTTATCACTTTTAATGTTATTCCCTACTCATCAGATACAAATTTTAAAGAATTTTCACTCAAATCCCTGGTGATTTTGACTCCAATGAGACGAATTATTTTAATGGTCCTATCTAGTTTTAGTTGATGCTCTTAATTTATACGATGATGAAGAGGGTTGGACGCCAGTAAAGAAAATCAAATGGAGAGTGGCAAATATTCTTAAAAGTTGGGAGAAAATGATTCTAAAATATTCGTGAAGAGCAACTTGAAGATATTACAATTAAATGATCATAGTTAGAAGTTACTTTTTTATAAACTTCTTTTTAAAGTCGATTTTCTTTATTTTTAATTTCTTGTGCACACAGTCTTTCAGAAAATTTATTAGTAAAATTAGAAGGTTTCCCTCATTAATTTATATTAAAAAAAATACGGAAACTACACGATCACCATAATAAACCATCTAAGCTCTTTCACATAATGAGTCATTCTAACCCTAGATCCAAACCGAACTTATCTACTCATCAACGGCTCAAACCGACCTATGGAACACGAGTTACTCTTAGCTAAGGCATATATAAATGCAAGCACAATGATACAAGTGCCTACACGAGTTACTCAAATTTGAACATAACTATTTTTTTTTTACTTTTTTGTTTTTACTTTATTGTGTTTATTTAGTATATGCATTTGGTTGTTTTTACAAAATCAATACCATTGTTATGTAACGGTACAAGTATTTTTGTGTCAATTTTTTGTGGGTCTCGAGTCAGTTAGTATAAGATTGGTAAGCTCAAAATGGTAAGAACGCTTGAACCCGATGGGTTCAAGTGGTTGGTGGTTCAAATCCACCCACATCTTGAAAAATAGTTGACCCATATGCACTTTTTATTCACATTTATTGACTCGTATGATTTTTTATGCACTTTATATGACTCGTATGCACCGTTTATGCACTTTTTATGGATTCGTATACATTTTTTATATACCGTATACACTTTTTATGCACCGTATGCAATTTTTATGCACCCGTATTCATTTTTTATTGATCTGTATGTACTTTTTATGCACTTTGATTGACTTTTATGCATTTTGATTGACTTTTATGCACTTTTTATGCACATATATGTATTTTTATGTACTTTCTATGCACCTTTATGCACTTCATATGCACCTTTATGCAATTTTTATATAATTTTTATAAACTTTATGCACTTTTATACATTTTTTATGCAATTTTTATGCATAACCTTTTATGCAGCTTTTATTCCTTGTTATGCACATTTATGCACTTTTTATGCAGGTTTATGCATTTTTTATGCATTTGTTATGCACTTTTATTCACTTCATTATTTACTTTTAGTGAATGTTATGCAATTTACTATGCATTTTAGTCAATTTTATGCACTATTATATACTTTTGTGATTATATTTATTTTTTATTTTATTTTGGATTTTTTGAGTTTTTGAGTTTTTTTTTTTTTGTTTCTTTCAATTTTTCGAGTTTTTTTCCGTATGCACTTTTTAAATTTTAAAAAAAAAATCAATTTTTATTGGTTTTTTTGGGGTTTTTTGGTTTTTTTAACAACTTTCCTTTTTTTTTTTGTGAAAAAACTATTTTTTTTGTGAAAGAAGCTAATTTTTTTGTAAAAAAAAAGTTTATTTTTATTTTTATACATTTCACCTAATTTTATTTTTATTTAAATTTTTA
Source organism: Primula veris (assembly GCA_963682055.1). Lineage (NCBI taxonomy): Eukaryota > Viridiplantae > Streptophyta > Magnoliopsida > Ericales > Primulaceae > Primula > Primula veris. Next base: position 8,566,301 of record OY821742.1, on the reverse strand, counting down.
GAGAGATAAATGATAATTTCTAAGTTATGATGATGGTATTTTTGTAAATTGATTGAATTTTAAAATTGTGTGACTTATTAGGGATGGAAATATTGAGGTGTGAACTTTTAGTGATAAATTATGAAAAGTGTAACTAATTAGGAATTACCTTATAATTAATTAATGTAGGCAGGGGTCTACACACATATATTAAGGGAATATGAGAAGACTATTGGATTCCAATTACTATTAGGAATAGGCATAGATATCTGTTGTTTTGCCCTTATTTAATTAAATAATTTGCTTATATAATATAGACTATAGAGTATAGACTATCATTTGGTAATCTGCCTTTTAATTATTAAAAAAAAAACTATTCTTTGGTAATCTGCCTTTTATTAACCGTGTTCTATTTTTCACGCGGATTATCCCAAAACATTACTTGATCTACATTATAATTATAACAGTCTACAAACCTTTAATGATGGATTTAAACTATAAAACTCAAATAAGTAACTTATATTTAGCTGTCATCAATAGATGTTATAATTTCTTATATATTGAGTTTTATAAATACTGTCACTCTTCAAGCAAGTATATTGTTCAAAAAATCATTGATTAGTATATAGAAAATATTCACGCAAGAGTAACTTGTAGTAGCCTGTTATCAAAATACTTGTAGCCTAAAAGTATTTTCAACATTCTCATATTGAGAAAAAAACGTTCTTTTACCGTGTATATATATATTTATCGAGTTTAGCCTAAGAACACCCCCACAATTATGGAAAAAAACAGTTCTAGTTCCGCCATTGCATACACATCACACTAAAAGCATGTAAACCTCCCAGGTTCGCAATAGAAAAAGAAAGTACGTACCCACATTTGCTCATTGAAGACAAATACTATAGACCCAATCATAAGTATTAACAAAGATCTAAAATGATAACAATTTTTTTATCTTGTTGCCATAAGATGGCGGTTCCATGTATCTAATCACGATTAGGAAACAAAAGAAATCACATATTCACTAATGAATCGCTTTTTACGATACTCTTTGACTATAAACGCATATAAAACCAAATTAAATTCACAACATAATTGATCTTAATAACGATAACATTCATAACAAACCCGAAAAATGACTCCACTCATACGACACACTACAAAAACACTTTAAAAAAGGAACCCGTATATGTTGGGGTCGATACAGGCGAATCAATGAAAGACAGAAATACTTGAACTCAAAACCGAGCACACACACGCTTTGATAACGGATTTCACCCAAATTGGCTACGTCTCCGGGCCGCTACACGTGGCACTTAATATTATTAAGAGGATTACAATCGTAATCTAGTTAGATCACAAAGTTATGGTTCTCTCGCAAATAGAACTCTCTCTTTATAATGTAGAGGTGTTTGTGTAGCTGTAATTAAAATACAAGATATTGGGGCTTATAAATAGGACCCTTAGTGGGTCATATTAAAATTTCAAGTGATGTGGGATAATTAGAAAACATGGTCAAATCTCATTTGGCTCCACAACTCAACAATCTCCCACTTGGAGTCAAATGTCGAGTGTTTCAAAAGAAATCCACTTATCCCCGATCACCGAACTCACTGTGCTCCACCGAGCAGAGTGCTCCCATCGGTATCCATGTATAGTAATTGATACTCTGCCATCATCGGCGAGTTACTCATTCTTTCAGTGTAGCGGCGACCCTGAGCCTCATGCTCGGAGTCCTACTGAGGTTGCACACAGCCTCAGTTTGTCGATTGTAACAGTCTTCGTTAGCATATCGGCGGGGTTCTTAGCGCCCTCAATCTTTTCTAGCGCGAAGATTCCATCTTCTAGAACAGCCCGGATAAAATGGTAACGAATCTGTATGTGCTTTGTGCGTGAATGGAATACAGGATTCTTGGCTAGCTGAACTGCACTTTGACTATCACAGTGCAGAACTCCCTTTTCGGTTTTCTGACCGAGCTCCTTCAAGAAACCTTGCAACCAAATCATCTCTTTGCTTGCTTCCGTCATCGCGACGTACTCAGCCTCTGTGGTCGACAATGCAACAATCTTTTGCAACTTAGATGTCCAACTCACAGCAGTACCACCGAAGGTACAAACACATCCCGTTGTGCTCTTTCGGCTGTCCAGATCACCGGCCATGTCAGCATCCACATAGCCGTGCAGGCCTTCCGAGGTCTTTCGGAAACATAATGCCAAACTCACGGTACCCGAGAGATATCTCAATATCCACTTCACAGCTTCCCAATGGTGCTTTCCTGGGTTACTCATGTAACGACTGACAACTCCCACTGCATGGGCAATGTCCGGTCTTGTACACACCATAGCGTACATCAAGCTACCAATTGCTGAAGCGTAGGGTATGTTCGACATACGATCCTTTCCTTCCTCGTCTGAGGGTGATTGTTTCTTCGACAAGCTAAAGTGTGTGGCTAGCGGTGAGCCTACAGCTTTGGCATCACTCATGCTAAATCGTGCCAACACTTTCTTCACATACTCGGCTTGCGATAGAAACAGGGACCCATCCCTTTCTCGGGATATCCTCATACCGAGGATCTGATTTGCGGCACCCAAATCTTTCATCTCGAACTGTTTCGCCAACTGTTGCTTCACCTTGTTAATCTCAACAAGGCTCGACCCGGCGAGCAACATGTCATCTACGTACAACAGTAGTATGACATACGAAGAGTTCGCAAATCTCTTCACGAAACAGCAGTGATCACTATCACTTCTTTCGAACCCGGTATCCGCCATGAAACTGTCAAACTTCTTATACCACTGTCGTGGTGCTTGTTTTAGCCCGTACAAGCACTTCCTCAGTTTGCAGACCAGTTTCTCTTTTCCCTTTTCGGCAAACCCTTCAGGTTGGAGCATGTAAATTTCTTCTTCTAGATCTCCATGGAGAAAGGCAGTTTTCACATCTAACTGCTCGAGATGAAGATTCGCATTTACAACAATGCTCAACAACAGCCGAATAGTCGTCATCTTTACGACTGGTGAAAAGATCTCAGTGTAGTCAATTCCTGCCTTTTACTGGAACCCTTTGACTACTAGGCGTGCCTTATACCGTTTCGTGCCATCTTGTTCCTCCTTTAGACGGAACACCCATTTGTTGCTCAGTGCCCTCTTCCCCTTGGGCAGTTCGGCTAACTGCCAAGTCACATTCTTCTTAAGCGACTTCATCTCATCCTTCATCGCGAGCTCCCACTTGCTCGAGTCTTTCAGCTCCAGAGCTTCCTCTCTACTTTCGGGCTCGCCTGCATCACTGAGCAGTATGTAATGCAGGGAAGAAGAGTACCGGGCAGGAGGTCTCCTCTCGCGATGACCTCGGCCCAATTCAGGTCGGGGAGTCTGGGACAGCTCCTTGGCCTCTTCAGCATCTGCTGGTCGGTTGTTGAGCACCACTGGCTCATCTTCAGTGTCATTTTCCAAGTCCAATCTTGAAAACGCATTCATGTCGACCATACCACTTTCCTCGGACGGGAGCGCTTGTTCTTCCACATTTTGTCGATCTTTGAACAAAATGCTTTCGTTGAAGATGACATCATTACTGCGAATGATCCTCTTTGTTTGACCATCCCAGAAGCGATATCCGAACTCAGCTCCACCGTACCCCACAAAGTAACACACTTTGGATTTCGAGTCAAGTTTGGTACGATCATTTATGTTGACATGGATATATGACAGACAACCGAACACTCGCAAGTGTTCATAAGAGATAGGCTTTTCTACCCACTCTTCCTCGGGAATCCTCCTTTCTAGGGGCACTGAGGGTCCGCGGTTAATGAGATAAACCGCCGTGCTTACTGCATGTGCCCACAAGGCTTTGGGCAACCCATTTTGCAGTCTCATACTCCTAGCACGCTCATTGATTGTTCGTTCATTCGCTCGGCCACGCCATTCTGCTGTGGCGTTCTTCGGATGGTCTTCTCCATTCGAATGCCTCTCTGAGCACAGAACTCTACAAACTTCGCATCAATGTACTCTCCGCCGTTGTCGGACCTCAAACACTTAAGTTTATTCCCGGTCTCTAGTTCGACCATGGCCTTCCATTCTTGATTTTCTTAAACACCTCAGACTTGTGTTTCAAGAAATAGACCCATGTTTTCCTCGTCGAATCATCGATGAAGGTCACATAGTACTGAGATCCTCCCATTGAGGTTACTGGAGATGGTCCCCATACGTCTGAGTGGACCAGTGCTACCTTCTCCTCTTTGGGAGCTTTTTCACCTTTCCGGAAGCTCACTTTCTTCTGCTTCCCAAAGATGCAACCTTCACACATATCGAGGTTGACAGACTTCAAGCCTGGAAGTTTGCTGTCCTTCGCTAACACCTTCATCCCCTTCTCACTCATGTGACCCAACCGTCGATGCCACAGTTTCGAGCAGTCTTGCGACACAGCTGCCGCCACTGTACACTCCTCATCGGTCGTCATGTACAGCGTACCGACCTTGCTCCCTCGGGCTATCACCATAGCTCCTCGTGAAACTTTCCAAGCTCCACAGCTAAACGAAATGGAGTGCCTTTCGGCATCGAGTTGACCTACTGAAATCAGATTCTTGGTCAACCTCGGGACATGCCTCACTTTCGTTAGCTTCCATACCGATCCATTTGGAATGCGAATTTTCACATCGCCCATTCCAACAACATCCAACGCTTCTCCGTCGGCTAGATACACTTTACCGAAATTACCCGCAGTGTAATTTTCGAATAAATCTTTCTGAGCGGTCGTGTGAAATGATGCCCCAGAGTCTAGAATCCACGAATCTATGTCCCTCTGTACGGCAAGCATTAAACAGTCATCTGAATCCTCGTCGCTCGCAATATTAGCCCCGTGATCACGGCCGGTACTCTTCTTCGGCTGCTTGCACTCATGACTGAAGTGCTCCATACCCTGGCAGTTATAGCATCGAAGATTCTTCTTACTTCGATCGCTATCTTTGCCTCCTCGACTAAGCCCTCTTCTACCTCGGGATTGCGAACGTCCTCTAACGTCCCATACCCTGGCCTTACCCCGCTCTCTTGAACCCATGTTCAAGGCTGCTCCATCATTTGAGCATTCACCCATATCCAATCTCCTGAGATCCTCAGCGAGTATTTGATCTCGGATGCCGTTGTAAGTCAGTTTCTCCTTTCCAATTGAGTTGCTCACAGTAGCTCGCATGAATTCCCAACTGTTCGGTAGAGATGCTAGCAGTATAAGGGCTCTCACTTCGTCTTCAAAAGTTATCTCCACCGCATCCAACTGATTTACGGTGTCGATGAACTTGTTCATGTGACTCACGACAGGTGTCCCCTCAGCCATGCGTAGGTTGAACAACTTACGCATGAGATGTACCTTGTTATTCGCGGATGGTTTCTCATACATGTCGGTGAGGACCTTCATCATCCCCATCGTCGTCGTCTCTCTTGCGACGTTATGTGCTACACTCCTAGATAGTGTTAGGCGGATCACTCCCAACACTTGTCGGTCTAAGAGTTTCTACGCCTCCTCGGTGGTCGTGATCGGCCTTTCCTCAAGGAGAAGTGGCTGATGCATCTTCCTCCCGTAGAGGTAGTCCTCTATCTGCATTCTCCAGAATGCGAAGTCCTTCCCGTCGAACTTCTCGATCCCGTGTGCGGTTCTGTCTTCTTTCGCCATCGATCTTTCGCGCTCTGATACCACTTGTTGGGGTCGATACAGGCGAATCAATGAAAGACAGAAATACTTGAACTCAAAACCGAGCACACACACGCTTTGATAACGGAGTTCACCCAAATTGGCTACGTCTCCGGGCCGCTACACGTGGCACTTAATATTATTAAGAGGATTACAATCGTAATCTAGCTAGATCACAAAGCTATGGTTCTCTCGCAAATATAACTCTCTCTTTATAATGTAGAGGTGTTTGTGTAGGTGTAATTAAAATACAAGATATTGAGGCTTATAAATAGGACCCTTAGTGGGTCATATTACAATTCCAAGTGATGTGGGATAATTAGAAAACATGGACAAACCTCATTTGGCTCCACAACTCAACAGTATAAACCATTGATCCGAAACACCTACTAAAGATTAACTTTTTCTCCAACTCCCAAACATAAGGAAAATAAAAACTAAAACACACCCTATTTTCATCTGCTCATACATTCATCATAAATAAGACCATAAACCATTCTTGTTGTGCTCATAAACCGCCTCCGACCTCAAACGCTTAACCTCGGCCTCTAAAGCTTCAACCTTTTTTCATTTTACCTCTAATTCTTTGGCCTTCGCAATCCCAATTTGGACCAAATTAGCCCCAGTTGCCCTCTTTCCATCTTTGGTAAAAAAAAGGATAATTATCAATTTTTAGTAGTGTTTTAAAAAACGCTAAGATGACCAAAAGTTTTCATGAAAAATACGCTAAAAGCGCTAATAGCATAGATTTTAAGCGTAAAACCTAAAAGTTTTACAATAGAAAAATTTACGTGTTTGAACTATATAGAAGAAAAAACATGTTTGAAATATATTTTTAAAACATATTTTATGATTTTCTATATAAGAAAATTTAAAATATTTCATATGGAGCAAAAACACAAACTAATATCAAGTCTTTTATTACTTAAAATTTTCAATTTTTACGGTTCGTCAAAATGAGCGTTTAAGGATCATTAGCACAATAAAATTTGTCTGAAATTATGTTTTTCATAAAATTATTAAACCTAAAACGGAGTCGTTTCTGTATTTTTTTATAAAAATAAAATAAAAATAAAAATAACACTACAAGTCCCGAAAAGCGCACTTTTCAGCCTAAATAGCGTAAAAAGCGTAACATAACAGCAAAAAAAAAAACATATTAATAGCACTTTACCAATAATATAGCGAAATAGCGTATGCAAAACAAATCACTGACCACTATATCGGGATAGTGACGCTATGAAGCTTGTTTTTTAAAACACTGATATAAACACTTATTTTAGAGACTTTTTAAGGATAGGATACTTTTCCAAGAAAACCACTTGATCAGCTGTTATTAAACCCTTGTCAAAAGCACCATCTTTTACCAAAATGTTTTTTCATTCTCATTTTTGGTATCATTCAAATTAAAGGCTTCTCTTTTTTAGCCTTTTTAGTACTCATATTACTGCTACTCTCTGGGTTGTGGAAGGTAAGGAAAGAACAGTGGTGGGGTTATTTATATTTTATATAGACAGTGTTATGCGTGTATATTTATTGCACTTAAACAGACACATGGAATAGAGAGAGAGAACCCTACCCTAGCCGCCGAAAGAATGACTACCCGAAATACTTCGCTGGAGAGAGACAAAAACGCACAACTTATTAAACCGGACCCACCAGTGTCAAAGTCGTTTGCATCTATAGTAAGTTCTAAACCAGAATCGGAAGTTCCGCTAACTTGAATCTTATAAAGGTGAGCCCATGATAAGCTACTCTATGGAGGAAGTCCAAAGGTTATCAGAACCGTTTAAGTATACGGTTGTACGTAAATTTTCTCATGGGAAACCTAATTTAGAAGTGATCAAAAAAGTTTTTAAAACTTTGGATCTTCAAGCTGATTATCAAATAGGAGTACTAGATGGAAAACATATATTGGTAAGATATTTTCATGATGAAGATTTTCAGAGATTATGGCTTAAAAAAGTGTGGTATATAGATGGTAAACCGATGAGAATTTTTAAGTGGTCGTACGATTTTGATCCTGATTTTGAATCAACTATCATCCCTATTTGGATCAGCTTGCCTAAGTTACCTATACATTTTTATAATAAAGCTAGCATATTTTCCATAGCTAGGGCTTTTGGAACCCCACTAAAGGTAGATGAACCCACTGCGAAACTATCTTGACCTGGGCCAGCTCGTATTTGTGTGGAAATAGATTTAGCTCAACTGATTACAGAAAGGGTCCGTATTAACTATGGCAATAATGAAGGATTTTGGCAATTTTGTGATCATGAAAATCTAACAGATTATTGTTTTTTCTACAATAAGTTAGGGCATGAGGTAGATCATTGCTATTTTAAGGAAGAAGAAAAAAAAAATTGCTCTAGAACAAGAGCCCATAAATAAAAAAGCACTTCAAAATAAGAAGAAAGGAAAGGCCGTTAATAATTTTTACAGAGCCAAAGAATCAACAAAATTTCAAGCCAAAAAACCACATGAAGATCAAGTCAAATAAAGTACTAAAGATTGGGTTTTGAACAAATTCACCAAAGAGGCCATTGCTGCCAAGGATTCACCTGTAAAAATTATTGAAGAAGTTTTATTGAAAAAAGTGCAGAATAATCCAAAAATAATTCATGTAGAAGAAGAATTAGAAGAGAGAGAGGAACAAATTATATGTGACACAACTGTCAATGTTACTTTCAGTTCAAAAAATGGAGTTACTGAGACAACTAAAGTTACTGAGCTAGAAAATAAATATGAAGCTGGGTTAGAAGATAATAACTACAAGGAAGAAGAAGACAGCAATAATGAAATAGAAGAAATTGCTAGGTTAGAGGAAGAAATAGAAAAAGGATTGGCTATGATTAAATTTCAAGAAAATGCTGAACCAGGTTTATTTAGTAATGTTTTTGACAAGTCAGATGTTCAACATGAAGAAGACAGTGATTGGGAGGATTTTATGTCTAGAAGCCAAAAGAAAAAAAGCCCAAAAGAGAGATTTTGCAATCCAGAAAACTGCAGAAATCAAGGAGAATAAAATGAACTTAAGATCCTCTAATGTGAGGGAAAGAAAAAAGGATAATTAATGTTTACAACTATAGTTTGGAATGTTAAAGGGGTTAGAAATAAAGCTACTTGTAGAAGAATTAAAAAGCTCTGTTTGGTTCATAAAGTGGTGTTGTTTGTGTGTATAGAACCTAAGGTGGATGCTAGCAAATTACAGGAATACAAGGAAATTCTGGGTTTTGAGAAAGCTATGGCTCATGAGGACAAAAGAATTTGGCTTTTCTATTATGAGGACTTAGAGGTAACAGCTGTGTTACAGATGAATCAATGTTTTAACTTTGAAGTAAAAGTTCCTTTTATGTCACAAAAGATATTGGTGTCTACTGTTCATGCCAAGTGTACTGCTGTAGAAAGGGAAATGTTGTGGGATTTCTTGGAGCAAAATAATCACAATAATCCTTGGTTTATTGCTGGAGATTTTAATACTGTTTCTTCAGGAAAAGATAAAGTGGGGGGTTTACCTTTAAACTTGAATGATGCAGCAGATTATCTTGATTGTATGGCACTTCTTGGCTGTCAAGAGCTTGATTTTAAGGGATCCAAATTCACCTGGTGGAACAAAAGAGATGGAGATGGATCAATATTAGAAAGAATAGACAAGGTTTGTATTAACCAATCTTGTGCTAGTTTGTTTCAGGCTATTACTCTAGAACACTTGAGCAAAACTAATTCAGATCATAGTCCTCTTTTAGTTACATGTAAAACTGATCAAGATCATAATTATAGAAGATTTATTTTTTAGCAATTTTGGACCAGTCACAAATTTTTTTACAAATAGTGAAGGACAATTGGGTTAACTTTAATAGTGGGAATACTCTTTATGCCCTAGCCCACAATCTTAAAAATTTGAAAAAAATTCTTATTTAGTGGAATAAGGATACATTTGGTAACATTTTTCAGAGTGTTATTGATGCCGAAGATGAAGTTTTAAGGGTGGAAAAAGTCTTTGAAGATAATCCCTCATCTGCAAACAAAGTGTAAATCAATAAAGTTGCTACCAATCTTAATTATAGGCTAAAAATAGAAGAGGATTTCTGAAAGCAAAAAGCTAATATTAAGTGGATTAAGGAGGGTGATGCTAATACAAAGTTTTTTCATGGGGTAGTAAAAAAAAGAAGAGGGAAAAGTTATATTGCAGCTATCAAAAATAAGCAAGGGGAAAATTTAATCAACAAAGAAGATATAAAAAAAGAAGTTGTTAGATTTTTTCAAAGATTGTTAGCTGCTAATAGTAATTCAAATTATACTTATCATAGTATGGATATAATCCCCAAATTTGTAACTGGAGATCAAAACAATAAGATTTGTGCCAGAGTAAGTTTAGAGGAGATAAAAAGTGCTATATGGGATCTTAATATGAGTAGTACACCTGGTATGGATGGGTTTAATGGTACTTCTTCACTAAAACTTAGGATATTATCAAAGAAGATCTACTAAAAGATGTTGAGCATTTCTTCTCTGGTTCCAATCTACCAAAAGCTACATCTTCCACTCTTATTGTCTTAATTCCTAAGAACAGTAATCCTGATAATTTCTCAGACCCATTAGTCTCTGTGCCTTTTTTAACAAAGTTATTTCCAAAATCATGAATACTAGACTTTCTGAAGTAATTCCTCTTATTATTTCAGAAAGTCAAAGTGGGTTTGTTAAAAACAGGGATATTGTGGATAACATTCTCTTAGCTAAAGAGTTTATTGCTACTATTAATAATAAAGCTAGTGGAAAGAGTTTGGCCTTAAAAGTTGATATGAAAAAAGCCTATGATAAAATCTCTTGGCATTTTCTTACTTCCACCTTAAGAAAAACGGGTTTTTCAAAGATTTAAATTGATAGAATTTGGAGGCTAATATCTTATAACAATATTTCTGTTCTTATTAATGGAGCCCCTACAAGTTATTTCTCTCCAACTAATGGATTAAGGCAAGGTGATCCCATCTCAGCCAGTTTGTTCATATTATGTTATGAAGTTCTCTCTAAAAATCTAAATGCTCTCATACAGAATAAAAATTGGAAGAACTTTAAAGCTCCAATTGGCACACCTATTATTACTCACCTGGCCTTTGCAGATGATATTATTATTTTTAGTGAAGCTGATATAAAGTCTATAAAGCTGGTTAAAAAGGTTCTGCATATGTATAATGGGGATTCTGGCCAAGAAATAAGCTTGGATAAAAATTTTGCTTATCTTTCAAAAAGGGTTTTGGAGAAGACTAAAGATGATATGTGTAAAATTTTGAATATAAGGAGTAAAAAAGCCTCCTTTTTACTTATTTGGGATGTAAGTTGTTTGCTGGTCACAAGAAGTGTATTATGTTCAATGAGCATATTCTGAAGATAAGAAAGAAGATTTCAGGTTGGAGAACTCAAAATCTAACAATGGGAGGTAAACTAACTCTCATTAAATATGTTCTTAGTAATATGCATGTCTACTTCCTAGCAGCTATGGATCCTCTAAAATTAATAGTTAAAAAGATTGATCAACTATTGGCTAATTTTTTTGGGGGTGATAAAGATGGAAAAAAGAAGCATCACTAGATTAAATGAAAGAATATTTGTAGACCTGTAGAGAAAGGGGGTCTAGGAGTGAGAACTTGTAAAAGTATTATGGAAGCCTTTGCTATTAAATTGTGGTGGAAATTTAGAACCAAAATTAGTTTGTGGTCTAATTTTTTAAGTAAATATTGCAAAAAGTTACATCCTAATGAAGTTCAAATGAAAAAAAAGGGTTAATACTTGGTCCAGAATGTTGAAAGTTAGAGAAATTGCTGAAAGTCAAATGCTCTGACTAGTTGGTTAAGGGGATATCTCAGTAAATCTAGATAATTGGGTTGGAGAAGGTCCTCTAAAGGATCCAAATATTGATAACTCTATTTTTCTAAGCTCTTTAATGGATAAAGGGGAATGGAACAGAGAAGTCATTTCAGAGACAATCCCATCAAACAGAAGACTCCTTTTCAATAATAATACTCTACTTAAAGGGCATGTCAAAGACCAAATTATTTGGAAATTAAGTGAGAATGGAGATTTTAATTTCAAATCTGCATGGGAACTAATTAGAAACAAGTTTAATATAAGTTGGGTAAATGAAATGCTTTGGAATAAGTGGGTACCTCTCAAAGTGACTTATTTTGCTTGGAAAATAGTAGATGCTGCAGTTCCAGTTGACAATTTGATCCAAATATGGGAATTCAGCTAGATTCAATTTGTGTATGCTGTTATAAAGAGGGAGAAAGTTTAGAGAATTTGTTAAGTAAAAGAAAAATTGATGGGATAGTATGGAATTATTTTGCTAATTTCTTTGGTATTAATATGACTGATAACTCTATAAGGGGTAGATTAATATCCTTCTGGCTTGTGGATTCCAATAGAAGTATCTTGGTTAAAAAAGTGTGTGTAGCTTTGCATACGATGATTATTTGGTGTATATGGAAGGCCATGTGTTCTAACATATTTAATAATAAAAGAATGGAGACAAATAACATCATCAAAGAAATCAAATCCCAAATTCAAGCTGCCTCTTTGATGGAAAAGAAATTTCCAAAATGCTGGAATTGGGATAGTATAAAGTCTATTACTTGGGCAAATAATCACAGAGTTTAAAATTGTGAAATGGATTAATTCTCCTAGCGGTTACATGAAGCATAACACCGATGCCAGTTTTAAAGAGTTAACTAAAGAAAGTGGGGGTAGGACGTTTACTAAGAGATCAATTTGGGGCTTTTGTTTTAGGGCTATATAAAAAAAGTTGTAAGCTCTTCGAGCCTTAAAGCAGAGGCAAAAGTTGTTCTTTTTTTGCTTAGAGGTGATACAAACGGATCATCTCATTACTGAAAGTGATTCAATACAATTGATTAACATTCTATGCGACAGATCCAAACCCCCTTGGAGATTATTGCATATTATTCTTCAAATAAAAAAACATTTCAAGCAAAGGAACTTATATGTTTTAATTTAATTATATCGAGAGGGAAGCGAATTCTGGAGCAGATCTGCTAGCACATCAAGGAGTCTCAATAGATATAAAAATTTCATAGAGGATAAGCGATTTCTCGCCAGTTCTAAGAGCTATTGTAGAGTTAGAGGCTAAAGGTGTGCCTTATTTCCGTTTGCGATGACGTATTTTTTCAGATATGGAGAAGGCGGTAAAGATGGTAGAGAGAGAGAGAGTGTCTCTTCATTTTCATAGAGTTGTAATGACGATGAAGACGTGGCACTCAGATAGATATACCAGTTGTAGTGTTTTCAATTTAGTCAGCAAGTTTCATTTAATTTCTTTCAAGTGTAGTTTTGTTTTTGATTTGGACAATTTGGTCCGGCCTTTGTATTATTGTGGCACTTTGTGGGGTTTTTTATCCTCATTTTATCCATTAATAAAATGGGGGTTTTCCCCACCAAATTATTTAAAAAATATATTTATTGCACTTACTTTTCATGAATATTTGTGTATCCAGAAGGCAGTTGAGAGAATAATAAAAACTCTTTACTTCGAAATCAAAAACTTTGTTCATTTTCTTCAGTTTATATCTTGCTTCAAAAACTCTTTATATCACAAATAGTTCATATATTTTGCCCTAATTAATGCAGCTCTTTTCATATATTTCTTCATTATATCTTAAAATCAATGATTTACTAGCTAGATTTTCACTATAATAAAACCTAATATATACGGCTTCTATAAAAATGTATTGGTTACATTAATTATAGGAAACCATTAAAACTCCAGTAATAGTAGAAACTAAAAACTTTATCTAGTCATTCAAAAACTTTGTTCATTTCATTCTCTCGTATCTAGTTTTATGTTATGCTACATGTACATTCCAGTATTTTACTTCCTGTTAGATTTTTGCTTTTCTATTTGCCGTATCGATTTCATATTTTCCATACCGGCGACCATGCAGCGTTCTCTAGATGATAGCCTGATAGTTTATGTGTCCAGTCTTTGAAAAATCTAAATGTTCTATCACCTTGAAATTGAAATCAATGTTCATTGATTAACTAAAATCTATCAACCATAACAAGATTGTTGATTCAGTTTATGTTATTATTTTCTTGGTATTATACCTTCTTTTAAAAGGTTTTAACTTAAAAAGGGTGCTAAAGAAACAAAGGTGTTTATCGTGGACGTTTCTTTGTGAAGGTCGGTTAGTTGGTCGTATGATGCCCAGCATGCGGGGGCATCCTCGAAAGCCTCTGTAAGCTCATCCAGTGTTAGCTTCGACGTAGAATCATGTAGGACGAGTTTGAGGTAGAAAGAGGTCTCATATTCATAAATTATCAATTCGATTGTAGGGATAACAGAGTTCTCAGGTTGCCAAATTTCACATGTATACTGGTTTCGCACAGGGACGGCTCCAATGTAATATTGGGTGAAACCAGGACTTTGGCCCTCCTAATCCCTAAGGACCCCTTCTTCTTTTTTTCACTACTAATGTTTTGTTTTTTTTCTATTAAAAAAAAAAGGGAAAATGATAATTTAGTATATATTTAGAAACTTATTTACAAAAAAAAAAAAAACAGTTATTTTGAATTTGATAACTCTTTTATAAAAAAGTACATATTTTGTGAACTTATTTACAAATAGAGATACATATGTCATTGAAAAATCAAAAAAAAAAATTAAAAATTAAAAACCAAAATTTTAAAAAATACATTTTTTTATATAAAAAATATGTGTAATCCTGTCTGATCATGTCTAATCATGTTCAATTATGTATGTCTAATCATGTACAATCTTGTACAATCTTCTATGTCTAATACTGTTTAATTATCTATCTAATCATGCACAGTCATGTTTAATCATGTTTGATATTATGTATAATTTTTTTGAAAATTGTTTTTTTTCAATATTTTTATTGATTTTTTTGATGTTTTTTTGTATATTTTGTTTTTTTATGACATATAAATTAAGCTAATCGTAAATAAGTATATATATCTAATTGTAAATAAGTACACATATGATTTTTTATAATTAAATTAATTGATATGCAATTATTTTTAAGTGCTAAAATAAAAGCATTAACTATTAGCCAGGAAGACAAAAGAAATAGTTCAATTCATAGCAAGAGGTCACATGCCCACAACCGTTCTCTCATTATATCTCTCTATATATATAATAATAGTGTCTCATGCGTTGCGTGTGTTACTCGCAATTTAATTAAAATATAAAAAATAAGTGTAGTTATGATACAAATACGTGGATAATACAAAAAAAGTATAAATGTATTTTTGAAAAAAAATGGCTAAATTTGGCAGACTCATTTGACTTGGGTTGACTTATTATAATAAAATGATGTATATTTAGGTTTTAATATATTAGACTTTACCGTTTTAGTATTGTATTGAGAAAAATATATTGTCTATACTTGATTTTGCGGATTTAATTACTAGTTTTGCTCATAAAAAGCGAAGAGAAATAAGATTTAAACTATTTATTATTATAACTTATCTTAATATATTTAACTTTATCGTGTAGTAATGATTTTTATTATGTTGACTCGAGTGGTAACAACTTTTTTTTTATATGTTTGATTATATATTATTTACACTAAAGTTAATATTGAGGGTCTATTTTATATATGTGATTTGGGACTTCAAAATGTTAGAAACGGCACTGATTTTGCATGTTAATATCCATTGTTGTAGATAGATGTAAATTATCGAGTGTTGTATATTTGATGTTATTCAATGTATATAGGAGAATGTGAGGTGATATACAATTGGATTCCTATTAGGTTTACGCATAGATATTAACGTGAGACTCAAACCAATTACTTGCAGGCTACTCATATATACAACGGACATATTTCAGTTGTTTTACGTTTATTTAATTATTAAATAACTTTTTTTTTGAAAATTATTATTAAATAACTTGGATATTTAATTTAGGCTATTTTTGGTATTTCCCTTATAAACCGAATTCAGCATTCTATTCTTTCTTGTCCTAAAACATTGATCTATATCAAAATTATAACTCTACAAAATACAAAACATTGATCTACAATATCATAATTATAACTCTACCAAATTTTAATGATGGATTTAAATTTCGGAACATTATTTATAGTCTAGGGCCTCTAGGCCATGTTTTTTTACTGGACAAAATGACTAGTTACTATTTATAATGTGCTATAAATAATACTAGTATATATATGAGATTATAAGTTATACTTTCCATGATAATTGTACCATGTTTAATACAGATATTAGAACAAAGAGGAACTGAACTATTGTTTCCATAAATAAATAAAAAAATTACAGCTACTAGGCTAAATATACCAGAGGGAACAATAGTCGGATAGAATCATATGTGAAATCTTGTAAATTAGAAAAAAGCAAAAACTTTCATCAAACAAGTTACAAGATCATAGGGGGAAAAATAATTAAAATTAATACCAATGAGAAAAAAACTAACCAAATTTTACACGATATGGAAAAATAACCAAAACTAGAACGAATACAAATGTGGATCAAATCTATTTTTACTTAGAAAAGTGAATTGGTATAAGTTATAACAACGAGCATGCGGTAGTTCAAAATTCCGTCACATTGTAGGTTGATTATTCAAGGTGATTTCACTACAAAACCTTAGAACATAACAAACAACAAAAAAGTTGATGCAAAAAAATAGTACGAGGTAATGAAGAAGTCAGATTAATTACATTGATAACAATTACAGTTGTAAAAGACGTGGATCGCTAGTATGTGAAATTGTAGAACTATTTTGTTATTGTAATGTTAAAAATAAATAAGTAAGAATTGACAATAATGATCTTCGACATGGCAACACTGGCCTGTTGCACCACGGAAATAAATTTATAATACGAGAACGTAAAAGATTTGAAAGACTTGGAATAAACTTCGGTGTGACATAAAAACAACAATACAACCTTTTGATCCTCTTCACAAGCATCTGTTATAAAACCTAAACTCGAAGAAATTTGGCTTATGATACTAGTACATGGCATAGACACAAAATACAACCCTGCTTCAAATGCAAAAGAGAGACTAATGTACATTATGTACATTTAAAATTCAGAAAATTTACCCTTAACTATCGCATAGAATAGCTCGATAAGAGCACAAGAATACTAATATACTCGATACCCTTTGTTCCAGTTTGATGATAACTCAACAACGTTGCTCTTTTTACTAATTGACAGAGTCTTCTATCTTCTGTTCAGTGAGCAAACTATTAACTACAGAAACTTGAATATGAACAATTCAAATGATTGTCAATGACCATTTTTGTCTCGATATTTCTGCAAGTACCAATAAGAAATCAATAGGAATCTCGATATTTCACAGACTGAAGGATCATTGGAATTTAAGTTAATGCAGTTGACATTTATGCTTTATCCAAGCAAGCAAAATGACAATGCTTAAATGAAATTCTTCTCACACATTTAGTAGTGTTACTCAGGATCCAGACAGAGAGAAATTTTGAGAGAACAAATTTGCAGCTGCTATTTCTTTAATTACATCTCAAGTGCTTGTGTTGTTGAAACATTTTTCAATTCAGTTCATGTAAAAAAATATCATATTTTTATGTGCTTTCTGCCTCTCTTTTTTTCTTTCTTAAAGTACCTAAAACTACTTTGAAAACTAAGTTATTTCAACCACATTGTAGAAATATGGGAAAATGATGAAAAAGCACATACTATTGGTACTTAAAACCCAAACACTTAAAACAGTTTTAAAGATTAGTACATATGTAACGTGATGCTACTATGCTACATGATGCTACTTCTTTTTACTCTTTGTTTTTGATTTTGATGGTCTCTGATACGTACCAAATCTTAAATAATAGTTGGGAATGTGGTTTATTGTAAATTAAGTACTTTTTATATACTAATCAATGATTCTCCCTAAAAATATGAATGAGGGCAACTAAAAGAGAAAAACAAGCACTAATGAGAGGAATGAAACACAACTTTAAAGCTCTAACAAACAAAACTATGTTGATCATAAATTTGTTACTTTCGTAGTTTGTTAATATGTAACATCCCGTATTTTAAAAAATGGTTTTATTTATGATTTAATTTATCCAAAAACGTTTTATACAAAATTTTACCAAAAACCGGTCATTCGACTAATTTTTAGCCAAAAACCGAAACTCTTCCAAAAAGCCTTATTTTAAAAACCTGTTACTAATTTTATAAATAAAAAGGACCCATTAGTTTTGTTTCAAAAGATTTGTTATTTTTGAGTAGTAAAACAGTATTTTTGGATCAAGAGTTAACTTTTAGGACTTTGGGGACCAAATAGTTCGTTACCACAAACTTTATCAAAACAGTTTTTCTAAACAAAAATCAGCCCACTTCTTTCAAAAACAAACCTAAAACCAGCCAAACATAAGAGAGAGAAAAGAGAGAAAAGAGAGAAAAGAGAAGAAGAAGAAGAAGAAGAAGAAGAAGAAGAAGAAGAGGAAACCACCACTAGCGGGTTCGTACCAAAAGCATCACCTCTACGCTCAAAGGTAACGGGGGTTATCCATTGCGACTAGACGAGGGTGTATGTTAGGATTTGGTTTTGCGTTTATTAGAAATTGGGGGTTTATGTCTTTTATCATAATTAGGTTTATAAATTGTTAATTGGGTTTAGTTGTTATGGTTTTAATTCACTTATTTGGTTTTGGAGTAGTTGTGGATTTAGTCTTTTGATTTCGGATTAATGATATTATTAATGGGTTGCGTGTTATATGCTTTGATTATGTATTATTATGGTTGTTAATAGAATTGGGTAAATTATTGTTGAAAAAGGATGAGTTTTGTATTGCGCATACAAGGTGTTTGTTAAAATGCTTGAATGGGTTTTTATGTTGATTAGACATGTTTGGCTAGTTGTGAATCTAGCACCTATGCTTTTGGATTATGTTGTATTACGTTAAGTGACGTACGAGATTGTGTTATTTGTATGGTATAGTATTATTGGCCGAGGCCTTAACATTTATACGTATGAGATTGTGTTATATGAATAGTATAATATTATTGGCCGAGGCCTTAATATTGATACATTAGCAATGGTCTCTGTCTCTTCCTAATTCCGGGGACAGAAGACGGCAGTGGGGATAGGGAATGACTCGTCTTACGGACTGGGGCGAGTGGCATGAGAGGTCCTAGTGTGCACTATATTTATTTTTATGTTAGCTATGGTCTCTGTCTCTTCCTAATTCCGGGGACAGAAGACGGCCGTGGGGATAGGGAATGACTCGTCTTACGGACTGGGGCGAGTGGCATGAGAGGTCCAAGTGCGCACTTTAAATCTACTTTTATGTTAGCAATGGTCTCTGTCTCTTCCTAATTCCGGGGACAGAAGACGGCCGAGGGGATAGGGAATGACCTACCTTACGGACCGGGGTAGGTGGCATGAGAGGTCCATGTTTGTTATTGAGTTGTGTTGACGTTATTTAATTTATTTAATTTATCCCGTTGTAGAATGTTATTTTATTTCTTTTTATACGTCGATTATCGTAGTTGTAGAATTTGTGAGCTCTTGCATTTATGGGATGGAGTGACGGTATTTGTGGTGCCGTCCCGTCTAGTTATGTGCGTGGGACTCACCGTTACAATTTTGTATTTCAGGTACCAATTAGGTTGGCATGTTTGGATAAGAGCTGTTGCATTGCCACATCATGGGTTTGGGGCTTCGGTTTTCTTTTCATTTATTTTATAATTTGAGATTGTAGCCTACGGGCAAATTCATTCGTTCGTTATTTTTAGCTTTTATAAATCCTGACTTGTAGCCGCGTTTGGCAAACAGTTTATGTTATTCATTTAATTGTTCCATTAGCTCGCAAGTCTTTTTCTTTTAAAAATTTCAATTTTGTACCAACAGGTTTCACTTTTCTTTGTTTTAAAAAGGTCGTGCCTCGATGTCCGTGCAATATGGATTTAGGGGCGTGACAAGTTGGTATCAGAGCTAACTAGGTTCTTGTATACTTTGGGACGACGGGAAGATGGGTAACCATTGGACCAAGATCCATCGTATCTTTTTACAAAACTTTTTCCAAAAACTTAAACTTTTTCTAAAACGGGGGGTTGCATTTAGCTTAAGACATGTAGCTAGAATTTAGTAGTTTTGATGAAAGGAAAGTCCACATGTGAGGCAAGTTGGGGACAATGAGGACGCTTGTTGATCCCGGCTCGCCAAACTAGTGGGTAGACCTCTCGTCGGTATGTGTGAAGGAATACCTTAGCGATGTGGAATTTTAGAGTATGCGAGGACGCTCGGGTGCTTTAGGATAACGTATCGTGATGGGTTATCCCTCGCACTTTTGTGCTGTTTGTATGCGTGCGTAGATTTATATGATGTGTATGAGGTATAAGTGTGCATGTCTATTAGTAGCAAACTATTAGAGTGCGAGAATTGTGTAGTTGATGATTTTACGTAGTGCGCTTTCATATTATTAACTTGTGTGTTAATGAATATTATATGCGAATCGATGTTGTTCGTATAAATGTTATGGATTAGAATGATGTTGTGTGATATGTTTCATGAATAGAATACATAAGCATTGAGGAATTTTATGTTTTTGTGTCGATAGTTTTCTGCAGTAAAAGGATCGGTCGTTGCCTAAAACGATCGGTCGAAATTCTTCGGATTTTTTTTTTTTTCAGACCCTACTGGACCAAAAAACGATCGGTCGTTGCCCAAAACGATCGGTCGAATTTTTGGTGACCTCTCGGGAATATTTGGACCAAAACGATCGGTCGTTTTGTCCAAAACGATCGGTCGAATTCTGGTAATTTTGCGGTTTTTCTGCTATACTTCGAAAGCTCATAACTTCTTCGTTTTAACTCCGATTCTGATTCCGCTTGAAGCGTTGGCTTCGTTTTTCCGTACTCTATCTTTCTGGCGTGTCAGAATTTTCATTTTCAATTTTTGGAAAAGTCAAAGCGTTATATCGTCGAAATTCAGAATTTGTAAAAATCAGTTTTTGAACCTTAGAAAGCTTGATAAAGTGATTGAGTGTAAACCGAGCTTTTATCATGTATGAATATACATGTATGAGTAGTAGTGTCGAGTAAGACAACTAAAGTGTTAGTTTTAAATGTATGTAGTAATGGCTATTACCACAAGGACTAGTGGAAGGAGACCAGCTACACGCGGGGGCGCATCACCATCAAGCGGTGCGGCTACCCGAGGTAGAACAAATGGAAGAGCAGGACGAGCTCCAAGGGGGCGGGGAGCAACTAGAGGGGGAAGGGCTGCTAGAGGTCGTGGGGGGAGAGGTAACACTAATGCCCCACCACCTGAGCAACCCGTGGTTGAGAATGAATATGAGGAAATGAATGTGGAAGAAGAGACTTTTGCACCTGAACCGGAAACGGTAAATGCGAGTCAAGTGATGACCGACCTTCAGAAGGTGGTGCAAATGATGGTGCAGAATACACAAGCTGGGAGTTCAAGCAACAACGGATTGCTTAACTTCACCCGATTGGGGGCTCCGACCTTCGATGGGGTAGGTGAACCATCCATAGCTGAGGGATGGGTGGACGAAATGGAGAAGCATTTATCGGCGGCGAGAATAGTCGACGGGAAAGAACGGGTAAATATGGCTCAGTTTCACCTAAAGGGTGAAGCACGGAAGTGGTGGTTAGGGATCGTGGATACTTACGACGTAACCAACATCGACTGGGATGGATTCATTGAATTGTTCAATCGACAGTTTCTTCCCGATTCTTATAAGGACGAAATGAGGAGGCGGTTCGACGAACTATATCAAGGGGGTATGACCGTTCAAGCATACCAGCTAAAGTTTACCTCACTCTCGAGGTATGCCCCAGACTCGGTTCTAGGGGGTGCGGAAAAATGTAGGAGGTTCATGAAGGGGCTGAACCCGACAATCTCATTGCAATTGGCATCGGCCCGTCATGTCAACTATAATGAGTTGGTCAAATCGGCTCAAGCTGTGGAAGGAGCTCTACTCCATAACAAGCGAATCTCGGACAAGTCGAAAACCGAAAATGCTCCGAGGGAAGAGAAGAAGAGGACTTGGGATATGGCGAATAATTCGCGTTTTCCACAACAGGGCAGAAGAGAGAGGGTTTTTAATCCACCACCGGCAAACACCACAATGAAGAGAGCGTGTTTCACTTGTGGAGATGTGAACCATCGACAATACGAGTGCCCTAGAGTCCTATGTAGGACCTGCAACCGGTTTGGACATACGGCAAGAGTTTGTACCTTGGGACAAGGAAGAATCGACACCAACCGGCCTTTTAACCAACCAAGGTTACCACCACCACCACCTAGAGGACCGGAATTTGTACCACCACACCAAATACCTGGGAACCAAGGGGGAGGGTTTCGAGGTAACCACCAAGGAGGGGGAAACCGTGGGAACTACCGAGGAGGCTATCAAGGCCAGGTAAACCGAGGTAATCATGGGGGAAATCGAGGACCGCAAGGAAACCCACCAGTTCAAGCTCGTCTATTCGCCTTGCCACAGTTGCCAAACCAAGGAGATCCGGCAAATGTACAAGGTATGGTTCTTGTGTGCTCATCTTGGGCACATGTTCTTTTTGATACGGGGGCTTCACGTTCTTTTATAGCTAGGCATCTAGTTGAGTCTTTGTCGTTAGAAATTGGGGTTCTTGAGAACCCGATAGTTGTAGAGACTCCTGTTGGGGGTCGAGTTGTGTTAGATCAAGTGTGTCGGTCTTGTGAGATGGTGGTCGCGGACCACGTATTTATATTTGACTTAGTAGTTATAGAGATGTCGGGATTCGACGTGATACTTGGAATGGACTGGTTGGTTCATTTTAATTCTTTCATCGATTGTGTTCGACGAAAGGTTTTCCTTACAACTTCATCCGGAGATGAGGTGTTCTTTCATGGGGAAAGGGATGCTACCCTTTCTTCTATTCCTTATTATTCCAAGCAGGTTGCGGGCAACCTGTCTTGTCTTTTGGCTAGTCTCTCGATAGTGGATAACGACGAGGAGGTGGAAATGTGGCCACGCGTAGTGGACGACTTTAGAGATGTGTTTCCGAAGGATCTACCGGGGTTACCACCGAAAAGAGGGTTAGATTTTTCTATCGACTTGGTACCGGGAACGGCACCCATAGCCATTTCCCCGTACCGTTTAGCACCAGCAGAGTTGAAAGAGTTAAGTAAGCAGTTAGAAGAACTGCTAGGGAAGGGGTTTATTAGGCGGAGTACGTCACCGTGGGCGGCACCGGCCTTGTTCGTGCAAAAGAAAGATGGATCGATGAGGATGTGCATCGACTATCGAAAGCTAAATAGGGTGACTATTAAGAATAAGTACCCACTACCTCGAATCGATGATTTGTTTGACCAACTGAAGGGAGCGAAGTTCTTTTCAAAAATCGATTTACGATCAGGCTATCACCAATTGAGGGTGAAGGATGAGGATATTTCGAAAACGGCCTTTAGGACCCGGTATGGTCACTATGAGTTCGTGGTCATGCCGTTTGGGTTAACTAATGCGCCGGCGGCATTTATGGAGTTAATGAATCGAATCTTTAAGGAGTATCTCGACAAGTTCGTGGTAGTCTTCGTCGACGATATTTTGATTTACTCGAGTTCAAGAGAGGAACACGAGGAGCAACTCCGTTTAGCGTTGCTCACGTTGAGAGAGCACCAACTTTACGGAAAATTTAGCAAATGTGAATTTTGGCTAAATGAGGTGAAATTTCTGGGACATGTGATCTCGGAAGAAGGGGTAAAGGTGGACACGACGAAAATTGAGGCAGTTTCGAAATGGACACAACCGAAGAATGTGTTCGAGATTCGAAGTTTCCTGGGTTTAGCGGGATACTATCGACGGTTCGTCAAGGATTTCTCTAAGTTAGCGACTCCAATGACTTACCTTACCAAGAAAGGGGTGAAGTTCGTGTGGAGTGAGGCTTGCGAGAAAGCTTTCCTAGAGCTCAAGAAACGGTTGACCAGTTCCCCCATACTAGTTATTCCCGAGCAAGGGAAGGGTTACCAAGTGTATTGCGATGCTTCGAAGGAAGGTTTGGGTTGTGTCTTAATGCAAGACGGAAAGGTTATCGCATATGCTTCGTGACAACTAAAGATTCACAAAAAGAATTATCCGACTCATGACCTAGAGCTAGCGGCAATAGTTCATGCGTTGAAGATATGGAGGCATTATCTGTTCGGGGAAAAGTTCGAAGTGTTCTCGGATCACAAGAGCTTAGGGCATATCTTTACCCAACGTGATCTAAATATGCGGCAACGACGATGGATGGAATATCTGGAACAGTACGACTATGACTTGCACTATCATCCGGGAAAGGCCAATGTAGTGGCGGATGCTTTGAGTCGAAAGTCCCATGCGACCTTAGCGCATGTGGCAATCGACGAATGGAGGATGATGGGAAAAGTGAACGAGTTCGACTTGGAATTGGGACATGTTAATGTGGGGACTTTGTACACGATAGTGGTACAACCGGAACTTGTGAGTAGGGTTTTGGAAGCGCAAGAAGGAGACGAGAAAGCAGAGAACTATGAGAAACAAATGCGTTCGAACGAAGGATTAGATGGTTGGACAAAAGGAACCAATGGAGGACTACGCTTTAAGGGAAGGACTTATGTGACAGAAAACATGAGGAACGAGGTATTAAAGGAGTTTCACCACTCCCGATTAGCCGTTCATCCCGGCGGAACGAAAATGTATCATGATGCGAAAAGACAGTTTTGGTGGCCCGGAATGAAACGAGATGTAGCTTCATATGTTAGCAGGTGTCTAACTTGCCAGCAAGTGAAAGCAGAACACCAAAGGCCGGCGGGTATGCTCCAACCCTTACCGGTAGCGGAATGGAAATGGGAAAGGATAGCAATGGATTTTGTGACCAACTTACCTAGATCGGTAAGTGGGAATGACGCTGTGTGGGTTGTGGTCGACCGTTTGACCAAATCTGCACACTTCATTGCGATTAAGATGACGAATTCGGTGGAAATCTTGGGACGGAAGTATATCAAGGAAATTGTTAGACTTCATGCGGTACCAATTTCGATAGTATCGGATCGAGATGCGAGGTTTGTGTCGAGGTTCTGGGGCGCATTGCAAAATGCCTTAGGGACCAAGTTGACAATGAGTACGGCATTCCATCCCCAAACGGATGGACAATCGGAGCGGACTATTCAAGTGCTAGAGGATATGTTGCGCGCATGCGTGAATGACTTCAAGGGAGGCTGGGAGAACCATCTACCCTTAGTGGAGTTTGCGTATAATAATAGCTTTCAGGCTAGTATTGGCATGGCACCTTTTGAGGCTTTATACGGTCGGCCGTGTAGGTCTCCGGTGTGTTGGACCGAGGTGGGAGAAGCGGAAATGTTAGGACCGCAATTGGTTCAAGAAACGACAGAAAAGATTAAGTTGATTCGACAAAGGCTTGAGACGGCCCGAAGTAGGCAAAAGAGTTATGCGGATAAGAGGAGGAGACCTTTGGAGTTCGAAAAGGGGGATCAAGTATTTTTGCGAGTTTCGCCAAGGAAGGGGATTATGAGGTTTGGCTCTAAAGGGAAGTTGAGCCCTAGATTTATCGGACCATTTGAAATCGTGGACCGAGTTGGAGAAGTTGCATACCGGTTGGACTTGCCACCAAAGTTGGCGGGGGTTCACCCGGTGTTCCATGTGTCAATGTTGAAAAAGTATCATCACGACCCTTCACACGTGGTGGACTTTGAGGACATTGAGGTTAGTGCGGATGTGACCTATGAAGTGGGACCTATGAGGATTATCGATGTGCAAGAGAAGGAACTTCGAGGAAATACTATTAGACTGGTAAAGGTGGTTTGGAAACACCACGGGGCCGAGGAGGCAACTTGGGAACGCGAGGATGAGATGAAGAGGAAATATCCTAATCTCGACTTTTCTTTAGGTACTTTTCTTTAGATGCATTCTAATTTCGGGACGAAATTTCTTTATCGGGGAAGGGTTGTAACGCCTAGAGTTTGGAATTTATTTTTGTTATAACGCCTAGAGTGTATGGAGTTGTTGAGGTGGAAGAATGTCAGCTTAGTTTACTTTATTGACTTTTATGTTACAGCCGCTTGTTTTACGTTATTGTCTTTTATTCTGTTAGATATTGTATACAGGCGGTTATTCTTACATATTGTTCATGTATATATGTTATGGAGTTATTACGGGTTGTGAACCCTGCGTATTTTATTTTATTTTATTATGACACAAATTGAGCGTTTAAATTCTTATGGTCTTATTGTACGTTTATCATTTCTGGGTATAGTTGTTTAGAGAGAAAATTTCGGGACGAAATTCTTTTAAGGAGGGTTAGTTGTAACATCCCGTATTTTAAAAAATGGTTTTATTTATGATTTAATTTATCCAAAAACGTTTTATACAAAATTTTACCAAAAACCGGTCATTCGACTAATTTTTAGCCAAAAACCGAAACTCTTCCAAAAAGCCTTATTTTAAAAACCTGTTACTAATTTTATAAATAAAAAGGACCCATTAGTTTTGTTTCAAAAGATTTGTTATTTTTGAGTAGTAAAACAGTATTTTTGGATCAAGAGTTAACTTTTAGGACTTTGGGGACCAAATAGTTCGTTACCACAAACTTTATCAAAACAGTTTTTCTAAACAAAAATCAGCCCACTTCTTTCAAAAACAAACCTAAAACCAGCCAAACATAAGAGAGAGAAAAGAGAGAAAAGAGAGAAAAGAGAAGAAGAAGAAGAAGAAGAAGAAGAGGAAACCACCACTAGCGGGTTCGTACCAAAAGCATCACCTCTACGCTCAAAGGTAACGGGGGTTATCCATTGCGACTAGACGAGGGTGTATGTTAGGATTTGGTTTTGCGTTTATTAGAAATTGGGGGTTTATGTCTTTTATCATAATTAGGTTTATAAATTGTTAATTGGGTTTAGTTGTTATGGTTTTAATTCACTTATTTGGTTTTGGAGTAGTTGTGGATTTAGTCTTTTGATTTCGGATTAATGATATTATTAATGGGTTGCGTGTTATATGCTTTGATTATGTATTATTATGGTTGTTAATAGAATTGGGTAAATTATTGTTGAAAAAGGATGAGTTTTGTATTGCGCATACAATGTGTTTGTTAAAATGCTTGAATGGGTTTTTATGTTGATTAGACATGTTTGGCTAGTTGTGAATCTAGCACCTATGCTTTTGGATTATGTTGTATTACGTTAAGTGACGTACGAGATTGTGTTATTTGTATGGTATAGTATTATTGGCCGAGGCCTTAACATTTATACGTATGAGATTGTGTTATATGAATAGTATAATATTATTGGCCGAGGCCTTAATATTGATACATTAGCAATGGTCTCTGTCTCTTCCTAATTCCGGGGACAGAAGACGGCAGTGGGGATAGGGAATGACTCGTCTTACGGACTGGGGCGAGTGGCATGAGAGGTCCTAGTGTGCACTATATTTATTTTTATGTTAGCTATGGTCTCTGTCTCTTCCTAATTCCGGGGACAGAAGACGGCCGTGGGGATAGGGAATGACTCGTCTTACGGACTGGGGCGAGTGGCATGAGAGGTCCAAGTGCGCACTTTAAATCTACTTTTATGTTAGCAATGGTCTCTGTCTCTTCCTAATTCCGGGGACAGAAGACGGCCGAGGGGATAGGGAATGACCTACCTTACGGACCGGGGTAGGTGGCATGAGAGGTCCATGTTTGTTATTGAGTTGTGTTGACGTTATTTAATTTATTTAATTTATCCCGTTGTAGAATGTTATTTTATTTCTTTTTATACGTCGATTATCGTAGTTGTAGAATTTGTGAGCTCTTGCATTTATGGGATGGAGTGACGGTATTTGTGGTGCCGTCCCGTCTAGTTATGTGCGTGGGACTCACCGTTACAATTTTGTATTTCAGGTACCAATTAGGTTGGCATGTTTGGATAAGAGCTGTTGCATTGCCACATCATGGGTTTGGGGCTTCGGTTTTCTTTTCATTTATTTTATAATTTGAGATTGTAGCCTACGGGCAAATTCATTCGTTCGTTATTTTTAGCTTTTATAAATCCTGACTTGTAGCCGCGTTTGGCAAACAGTTTATGTTATTCATTTAATTGTTCCATTAGCTCGCAAGTCTTTTTCTTTTAAAAATTTCAATTTTGTACCAACAGGTTTCACTTTTCTTTGTTTTAAAAAGGTCGTGCCTCGATATCCGTGCAATATGGATTTAGGGGCGTGACATAATATGTGGAAAAAAAACAAGTAATCATTATTTATAGCAATTGTGATACCTGAATTTGTATAATTTTACGGGGATGAAGAGCTGTCCTCATCTGAACTCCAACCTTCTCGCCGGTCCGTAATCGCTGGAAATAGTCTTCGCCGAGCATCAAAAGAACTGTTCTGAGAAGATGTAGAAGAAGGCGAGTCCAGTGGAGTCTCTATCTTAATAGCCTTTTTAGGCACCATCGTCGAGCCTCTCACCTCTTTACACACCTTATCTAAAATTACTAAAAAGTCTCGAACAACTACAAACAATCTCAAACCTTCATCTTTTCCAGAATTTCCATGGAAATAATCCGCGGTGCTCTTGACCATAGCCATTATCCTTTTCTCTTCATCTGGTAGAGGCGTAATCTGAATTTCCGCATTTTTAACAAATTCTTCTAAGGTGTCTATAAAGCCACTCTCTTCCTCCAAATTTTTCACCTCGTTATCTAAAAACTTTTTGGTTTTCAATAACGAGCCATGTAATTTTGACACAATGGTTCTGAGGCTATCGCCATCTACGGTCGCTGCTTTTTTTACGTTTTCCAAGTTGTTGGTCAAACCAGAAACTACCTCAAGACCAAGATTTCGATAGTACTCGGGAGATTCTTGAGTAGCATTTTCCATGAGATTTTTGGTTTTCGTGCTGGAATTTGCTTCTCTTACTCCTTCTGACCGGATAATCTCTTGAACAACAAAGTGAAGAAGTGTGGTTTTCCCATCTGTACCCTTAACATCGGATAGTTTTAAAAGGGTGTCGAGCTTGAATGCCTGGGCGCCACCCCGGAAGGTACCATCATTCATGCGGTTTCCCGTCTTCAAAACCGCTTCTAAAAGTTTCAAGAATAATCTGCTGTTTCTAAGCTCTGTGCTAGCTATCTGCAACCAGTGGATAAACCAGGAAATTCCGTAAGTTAAAAAATATAAAAACTAACACCAAGTAAAAAATACTCCATATGATAGTGCCCAACTACAAGGTTCACTAAATGCAATAATGATGAATAGCTGGTATATGGGATCTATTCTGTATAGAGTAGTAACATGTAATCTTACCCATGTTATTACAAACTGTCATTGTAATCAATGACATGGAGATTTATAAGTATTGTTGATTAACAAATGAAACAAACATGTATTGCAAACATGTATACAGTAATGTACTCTTTAATTGCCGCTTTTAAACATATAACACAGATATTGGTTAATCAATATTTTATATTTGGAGCTAAAAAAATTGCATTTAAATTAGTGATAAACAAAAGTGTCGAACGCCTACAACATTCGGGTTAGTACATAGTCTGGCAATTAGCAGAGAAACCAAGGACTCATCTACAGCCTTACAGGAGTTCATAGCTTCCACCAGATTTTTATATATTTTCTGGGACTATGGTTAAGACTTCTCTAGAATACTAGTCTGTTCTCAGAAAAAAACTTTCCAACCAATCCCATTCTAATTGTCATTTTTTGTAATTTTTTTAGGATTTTCTGATTAAAAACATGAAGATAATATATCAATAGAAATGATATAGGAGTTAATAGCATGTTATAGATAAAACACGATAGAAAGAGATTATACTTCACCTCTAGGGTTTTCAGAGACTCTGTAATGTGTGATACTTCTTCCGGAAGAGTGCTCATGAATAATAATAATTCCATTCTTTTAAATGCAAACGGTATATCAACTATAACCTTAAGAAACTGTTCTGCAGGCCCTAATCGACTGTGATCACCAGTGAATAGTCTAAGCTTTAGCTCTTCTTCTGTCGTTGGTGCCATTTTTAACAATGTTTGGACAAGCTCTATGGGAAGCTCATTACCTGATTAGTAAATTGAGAAATAGTTTGCATCAATACGTTCAGTTGAGAAAAACTTCTGGAAAATAATTATTAATAGAGCTAACAAAAGAAATAGAAGATTGTATCCACCTATCTACAAAACTTCAAAATGTCATAGAATACGGTGTACGGATTACAAAAAAAGAAGAAGCAATACAGTGTAGTATAATTTATCGGCTAATGCAGTTTTGTGTTTTGATGAATCATCCAAATCAATTTTTCGGGCTTCAAGGTTGTAAAAGCATATGAAAGGTTGAGGATAGTGCTATGATAGTTTGAACTGCAATGCATTGCAGAATAGCATTTAGGATGTACAATAAAAATCTCATGATTTGTACCTTTTATCAAGCATTTATGAAGGGGAAACAACAACCCCTAGCAATTCTATATGAGTGTGGCGAACATAACCAAGGGTGTAAAATGGAATGGAGGTGATATTTCATCCATTTGACCTCATCCAAATCACTTGAAAACCAAAATGTTACTTACAAATGTTTCAAGCCAAAGTTTTTGCATAAAAGTAGTACCCAAAATTTGTTGCCAGAGTTTTTATTTGTTCCCATGTTTGTTCCTGATTAATGAATCTATCTCTTACAAAACATTTTACTGCATGGGAGTAAAAAGGAAAATTTAGAGACTCAGCTACATCGAACCCCCTAATACAATCGAGACAACTTTTAAAGTTAACAAAAGGGAGAGACAAAAACAATTCTGAACAAACTCTGATCTTATAACATACAAAGTTGTAACATAGGTATATGTACTAAGTGAGAAAACGAGAAAGAGAATCACCTTCAGTAAGCGCATAACAGACTTCTTGCGTTGTGACATTTAGTGCTTTTAGAAGAATGGCTAAATTTTGTGACTTTTTAGGATCTATAATTTTAATATGCTGCGGAACAGATTCAGATGACTCTTTTCGCCGCTCATTTGTGCTCTTCTCAGCAGGTGTATACCCAAATAAACTCTCCATCATCTCCTCATTCACCCTGAAATTTCTCAACGCTAGTATTTTAATTTCTCAACAAAACCTTACAACTTCTCATTCTCCAAGAACTTAAAAACTGCAGAAGTCCATGGAAGATTCTACTGCCTACATATACACTATATTGAATTTATATATTTATCAGAATAATTTACCAATAAATGAGTGATCAATTTTAGATAGATTTTTTTCACAATTAGAGACATAAATTGAAAGGATAGGGCAACGAAGAGAGAGCTGGAGCACTCTCGTCATCACCAAGAGCATCAACAGAGTGGCCCAACCCAGTTTAAGAGAAAATGCCAATTTCATACAAATATCACCATACAAGAATAAAAATTAGTTTCCGGAGTTTAAGCTAAGTTTACTAGTAAGGTATACCGAACTGAGTTTGTACCTAAAGTAACAAAGTGTCAGTACATATCTATTTCATGTGGCATGAGCAAGTGAAAGTGATCCAAACATGGAGAATTTTCCCTAGAATGTCATTTTACAAACAGAATCATCACCCAAATATAGCATAAATATTTTTCCCGAATAAGCCTTACTGGAATGAGCCGGCCCTAAGATCATTCCAGACCATTGTGTCGTCGGAGCTAGCTTGAACCTTCTCCCAAAAAAATGGCTTTAACTTGGCTTTCTGACTATCTTCATCATTAGAGTTATCACCGTCATTAGAATGTCCCCTATGATAAGGCCCACGAAGCAAAGGCTTACCAAGTGGGGCCGGGGGAGGCCGGGCTGCTTTTGGAGGTGGTGGAGGGGTGGCGGAAGGGGGTTTAGGCGGCGGTGCTGGTGGTGCTGCTGGTGGTGCTGCTGGCGGTGCTGCTGGCAGTGGTGCTTGCAGTGGTGCGCTTTTTCCCGGAGGAAGTGGTAATGAAGTTTTAATAGAATCGGATGGTAGATCTTGGGCAAGTATGGAACCTAATGTTCCAGCCCTGAGATCTTTACCACTCGAGTGTCCTATGCTTTCAGACTTCTGTGAGGAACCTGAAATATAAATATTAATTCAAGTAAAATTAAGTTTTAAACTGCGAAAGTGCTTTGCAAGAGTTTATATAAAGTGTAACCATTCGATGCATGAAGCACGGGATTTGCGATAAATACTAAACAGCTAAACGACCCAAAATTCAAATTCATCATATTAAATTAGAAAAACATGTTCGGTAACAAATTCATGCAAATGTAAGACGAAATCAAAGGTTGTACAAAGCATAGGCTTTGAAGATTTGAGTTCCAAACTTCAAATATTACTCTAATTTGCTTTAAAGATTGAATCACAAAGTAAGACCCCCCTGAATTTTTGAATTTTCACTCATGTTTTCTTCAGCAGAATTAAATTTCCACAGCTTAAAATTTGATCGATTATGTAAAATACCTTGGTGCCATTTGGTGCAAGGATTTCTCTAGTAAACAGTGACGCAAAAGAAATAATTGTTCTTGAATCTATGATTTTTTGTAAAGAAATTCTCTTTCCCTTGCATTTTCTCATGAAAAATCCTTGCACCAAACATAGCCTTAGCATCATGACCAAAGATGCGAAAATAAAGTGGATAACTGTCATACATGAAAATTGATAAAGCCAAAGGAGAAAACAATCATTTGTAAATAAAATGGTGAAGAATACCGGACAAATCGCTCGAGCAAATATTGAGAAGAGGCTTGTCATCTCTTGTTCCCGCATTAGAGCCAACTCGACTTCTTCGTTTTATACAACAACACAAGATTGCAAGTATAAATAGTCCTCCCGATATTGCAGCTGCGACAACTTTCTGTTTTTTCTTACTATCATTATCTTTTTTCTGAACAGATTGTGATTTTGGTGAAGCCTTTTGAGTTTTAGGCGGAGGAGGAGGAGGGTGGGACTGAGAATGATTACTTACTATGTGTTGAGACAAGTGACTTACAAGGTCTCTTCTAAGACAGTGATGACAAACCAGATTTATCTGCGCAAAGGAATGAACCTAAGTTTCAATCAACAACAAGGATAATTAGAATTCTAGCAGGGAGAACAAAAAGAAAAAGCTTCCACTTAAGAAGAAGAATTGCAAATTTCAGCGAGGGTAATTCAGAAGTTAAGATTAGCCAAAACTAAGACTATGATAGATCGAATAGACCAACCCTTTATTGGTAATTTCACCTTAGCTATAACATGGGTATGGTTTAATTTACACAACAAAGGCATAGATAATAATGGTCACTTTTTGAAACAATTAGTCTTTGTAAAGTACAAAGCACTCCGATTTCACCAAAACGTGAACCAAGCCGAATAGAATTTTCTAATGCAACTAAACTAAGAAGCAATTCAATACTGATTAATTTAGACGAATGCGTAAATGCAGCAGCACAGCACTTACACACCATGCCTATGTCTTTGAGTTTTAGCTGTGTCTAAGATCAAGTATTTCATATTTCAAAGCTATATTTTAATATTATTATTGCCAAAAAAACTCAGGAACGAGTTTTGCAAAAGCTGACCATATGCGTCACGACAAACCACTGTTTTTAAATCCATCTCCTCTGTGGTATAAAGTTTCATGAACTCCTTTTACTGTACAATTAATTCCCCAAAATAAAGGCTAAACCTCCCCATTCCTAAATTTAAATTTGTTCTGTGGGCCTGCCAACCAAATTCTTCTTGGTTAAAACAATATAAAGAAACCTATACAGATTCTGGAAAATGCACATATCTATAGAAAAAAAAAACAATAATATATCTGCATAACAATTTTTCATCCAGCTATATGGCGAATATCTGCACCACCAAAGCAACCAATACACGCTCGCATACACACAGAAGCAGAAAATGAAACTATGGTATCAATAACCTGGAACTAACAAGACAACAGATCAAGTGGAGCACGTTGTCGGCTAATTTAAACATTCTCAACATATGTTTTTATAATTTTGGTCTACTGAGACCAAACAGGAACTCGACAACACATAAAGGGCAGAAACTGAAAACGCTTTCAATGAAACCAGACAAAGAGAAAAGTACGGGAATTATTTTTGTCTAAAACGTTCTCATACCAAACTACTGCCTTCAAAGAAAAGTATTTAACAGTTTCCCCAAGTCAACCTGCTCGCATTTAATATGATTTTCATTTGTTCGGATATATTATCTCACGCGAACTGGTATGTTGCACTGTATATGAATCGCAATTTCAATGTATTCATTCTTTGAATTTCCTTTTTCTCGAATGACACAACAGCTGAGCAGCACTTGCTACAAAGTAAAAGAGATGTACATTTTTGCAGCTTTACATTTCATAGCCTCATTTTCCTTCTCAAATCAAGCCCATAACACTTTGCTTGTTTGGAAGTAGCTTAAGGCTGGTTTATTTCAGTCTCAGAAGACAAACTAGGTTCATCCGGCTTTAAACTTCTTGCTTTTCCATGTCATGAGGCCAAAAGGTGCTTTTTTTAAACTTGCATGCCAAACAAAATACAATTTTCAAGCAAAAAAGTAAAGCACTGGAGCTTAAATCTTCTTTCTTCCCTATCATTAGGCCAAAACTTGTAGCTTTTAAGCTGGTTAGCCAGATAAAATTCAATTCTTTAGCAAAAATGCAATACATTTAAGCTTAAAAACATCAATCAAACACACCATTACCTTATCCCTTTCAACGGGATACGAGAAATCATATAATCGTCCAAAAACTGTACATGCATCATGCATGCATAGACATATCAAAGAAAGAAAAAAATAACAAATAGATGTGTACCAAATCTTGATTAGGCCCCAATGAATTCGACTGAATTCCCTTCCGAGAAACCGTTCCTAAGAATTTCCTGTTCCCTTCGCAACGCAATGCCAAGAGGAAAATCAAGAGAACAAATCTCCTCAGATTCATATTTCTCTCCCACTAGTATAATATTTCTCATTTCGTATACATGCATAAGATAATCTCAACATGCATTTGGTATACATCACATAAGAGCCACAGATGTTATTTTACAAGAACAAAAAGAAGAAGAAAATTATCTTTTGGTTCTTTAACAACTTTCAAGGGCAATGCCAGTAGATATATTTGTGTCTATGTCGAATTTAACAAATATCTTTTTTTCCTGAGAAGCCAAACTAAGGATTTAAATCCAGAAATCTAATGATAAGACCTTTCTGTTTGTTTGTTTTTTTTTTTTTTACTTTTTTGGGTTGAGAGTGTTATTATTTGGAAGGTGTCATGATTTTCGGAAGATAAAGGGAAAAGGGTACTCTTGGAAATGGAAATGTAATTTAACTTTCTCTATTGGGAATTTTAATTGACTAATTTATATTATTTATCCCTATTTATTTGTCATACTTTTCAGTTTTCGATTTTCATTATGGAATGTCCCGTAATAATTTGTCTACTTTTAATTTTTAATTAATTTTTCCTTTTATTTTTTAAAATACCAAAATTTAGTTGCTAAATCATATCCAATTTACACTTATTGTCTCACATTTTTTGTAAGAAATTAAATTTGTTTGAAATTTTGATGTTTCGATGTTTTCTTGTGTTATTTAACTGAAATTGTGAATCCTTACAAAAATCATAATTTTCAAAACAATACACTTATTTAATGACGTATAAGATATTTATTTATCACGGATATCAATGAGGCATAAAGTTACGCTATAGAATAAGTAATGACAATTCCATTTAATCGATTACTATCTATTAGTCAAATTTATCATATATTATATTATTTTATATAAAAAAAAATTGTTACTTTTTGGGATTTATGTGTAAAATTAAATTTTGTTGATTTTTCAATAACATATACTTTTATTGATCCGCGTGTTTCTAGTCGTCTCTAACCCGCGATGTAGTTGTGTATGAGCATGGAGGACACTTAAAAAAATGGAGTCTTGGGCTGCATAGCCCTCTCTAATGATTTTGTTTGAAATATCAATAAAATTAGCATTGTTTAGCCTTTATTTAATTACTTATATTCTGCAAAAACTGAGAATTAAGAAAGGGACTTTGTTACGATGTTCTAAATAGTCGGTGCACGGTGGTGATCGGGTATTACTTCACGGATCTCAAATGTAGTATATTATACCAGTTTAAATATATTGTTCATATATAAATGGACAATTGAAGTTAGAAGTTACTTTTTTCCGTCGCAGTTAACGCTTATTTGCTCAATCTTATAGTTATATTTAAACGGTTTGGGACACGAGCTTTATCGCATATCATCCCAGTGATGCTGCTTATAATCCAAAGAGGCAAAAACCCAAATATTATGCCCATTGATATAAACAAAATGAGGGGCGCCTTGTTTTATTTATTTATTTTTAAGTTAGGATTGTTCGTGGGATCGAGGATTACAAATTGAAAATTACTCAAAAAGGTATAATACATAAGGCAAAATTGTATTCCTGTTTGGCAGTGTTGTTTTATGACTACTTTTTACGGATACTTTGTGTAGTTGTAGATTTTTTTCAAATTAGGATGACATAGAAGTACAAATTAAAACAACACTGCCAAACAGGAATACAATTTTGATTACTTAATTTGTACAATTGTATTCCTGGATAGTTTAGTCAAAGTATCCGTAAAAAGTACAAATTAAGTTTAGTCAAATTCAGCAACCAAACTATCCAGTATCCACCATCTTTATTACTCATGCCCCATCTAAAAAGGGAGCAAGTTTGATTGTTGTGGAATCATTAATGTTGAGACCATACTTACCCAAAAACTGTTTTCTTTCAAAAATCAAAATCACGTACATTTTCAGTTTCTTATTATTTCACGTGTAATTTAAAAAAAAAATTATCCCGTTTCCTGTTTTTTTCGTTTCGTTTTCCGTTTCCCGTCCTTGCAACTATTGTCGAGACTAATATTCAGTCCAAATTATGACGGGTATTTTAAAGAACGTCGGACTATCAATCTCGTCGATTTAGTCCACATTATGATGGGCTTTTGAAAAAAGCCTCGGACTATTAATTTCGTCGGGATTTGACTAATTTAATATCATATCTCACATCCTATTAATAAATACTCATATCAAACATGATTTGTAATGCATATCGATAATAAACTTTTAAAACAAAGTGTACTGCCAAACGCATAATTTATGGGGTCCTCGAGACCGCTAGCCCGACCCGACCTCCGGATGCAACAACCTAGCATAACTTAAGAGCAATAGTGCCAAATGCACTGCCAAACAACCATGTTATAAAAGTAGATAACATAATTGTTAAATAAAAACTCTGATTAGGCAAAACACTTGTAACAAGTTGTTAAAGACAACTAGTATTTAACTTAGAAAAAACTTTGTCTTAATAAGGTTAGTTCACGTGATCACACTCCAACATTTACTCTCACTACCACCAAAAACCAACTCTCTTAAAGCTAACATCCAAACAATACCTACCAAACCATACCATTACCATACATATACATACATACATACAACCAGCTCACTTTCTTTGCTCCTCCCAAAACCATGAAAAAGAAAAAAATAAACCAATATCTTTAATCACTACCAAAAGGCAAAATTTTGTGTACATTTCTCTTCACTAACTAAACTCCCAAAATCACAAGAAAAATAAAAAAGAATAACCAACATCCAAAAGGCAAAATCTCTTGTACATTTTTCTTCATTAACTCAACTCCAAAAAGCACAAAAAATAAAAAAGAATAACCAACATCCAAAAGGCAAAATTTCTTGTACATTTTTCTTCATTAACTCAAATCCAAAAAGCACAAAAAATAAATAAAAAGAAAACCAACAATGTGTTATGTGGGTAAAGCAACCAAGATCTTTATATTCATAGTCATAGCTCTAGTCATCACCGGTCTCGTCTTGGGGTTCGGCCTTATTAGCCGCGTTAAACACAAGTCTGTAATCACCAAGTCTCCCACACCCTCGAACCCGAGCACCAATGATCCTAATCCTGTTCCGGAAAGCTCCATCCCAGTTGTTTCGCCACCGCCACCGGAAGTTCAACAAACTCCTCCGGTGACCCCAGAGGCTGGCTCTAGTTTTTCTCCACCACCGCCACTAAACTTGGTTCCACCACCACCACAAAACTTGGTTCCACCACCACCGCCACAAGTCTTTGTTCCACCACCGGCTCCGGTGGTAGTGGGGGCCCCACCACCAGTGTTCTCGCCGCCTAGTCCGGTTGGTAGTACTCCGGGACCAGTTCAGGCTGTGCAGGTTTAACTAGCAGGAATAGTTTCTTTTTTTTCTTTTTAATTATTGAAAGTTAAGAATATGAGTTTTTTTTTTCTTGGTTAAGTAATTTGGTGTTAGATACCATTTGAGCATGGATTGTGATTGTGTGTTGTGAGATGTGACAGCTATGGTTTATGATTTTTGTCCTAACTTTTATCTGAATATAATCCAAGTTGATGCTTTTTATTTTTTTGGCAATAGAGCAAATGCCTTTTGTTTTAGTAAAGCCTTGTTAGTTTTTCAGATTATTCAATTGTGAAGTTTGAGCAATGTATGTGGTTATGTACCTGATATCAGTGTTTTAAAAAATCGAAATCTTAGGGAAAGCGTTTTTGTATGAGCTATGCTAAAAGCAAAAAAGCGAGCTTTTTTTAAGTTTTGAATCAAGTTTTGAATCGAGTTTTTTATTTTATTTTTTTTTACTAAGAAGCACATTTTTTAAAATAGTGATTGGGATACCCTTGATCATTGTTCAATCCTAATTCATAAATATGAAGTAAAAAAAAATGCAAAATCTTATTACATGAATCCATACTGGTTTCTGACAACACCTTGTTTTGTTATATCATGTAATTCAAAGTACAATTTAAAATGATGTCATAATGGACACTGGACATCTCAAAGAAATTCACTGCTGGATATCAATTATGATAGAAACAGTTTCAGGCTCAATGAGGGTGTAAAGGAATCCAAGAAACAGTTTCATGTATCAAGAAATGCTTTATTTACAATTAAAATATAATGTAAATCAAAATCCGTCATTTATCTCCTCCTCATCACCTCCACTGCCGAAATAGTGCGGGAATTCAAATGCGGTGGCCACAGCGGTTAGAATCCACGGAAGAGCGATGACAACAAGGTCAGCAAAGCTCTATTCCTGGTGTAACAAGCTCCATTGATCAGCAATATTTGTAAGACCAACTGCATCATCAGATTCAGGTAATTAAACTTTTCCTTGAGTAAAGTACACTTCTATATCTTTGGGATGGTCAATTAGTTTTAAACAATTTTTCAGCTTTCTTATTAAATCACTTATCACAACATATTAATCATTTATGTACAATTTAACGATTGTGTTTGAAGACATAGTATTGTTATTAAAAGCTAGGGTTATTAGTTTATACATAAATAACGGATATAATAAGTTAGGGAAAGACTAGGCAGATACAGTCGGCTCCGAGTCGGGTTGCAACCTTCTCATTTTGATAAAAAAAAAATGATGAAACTTTATATTTTAAAATGTATAATATTTCCAAAACTTAGCGTTTCATTTCTATTATTTTCCATCATCTTTTACTAACTAATCCCTGTATTTAAAGAAAATATTGATTTTGAATATATTGATGCATATCCTCGGAATTCATTTTACCATAGTGGCACTTAAACACACAGAATATACGTGGATATATAGATTCAAAAAAATATTCATGAAAAGGAAAAAAGCGATGAACACAACCAAAAAAAACCCTTTAGTTTGGCCATAATTTGGAGGTGAATCATTACTCATTTGTAAATTGCAATTATATCCTGAACTTTCTTACTTTGTTAGTCGCTCCCTTCCAAAATATTGAGCATCTATCTATTTATATGTAAATATCTTGTGCTTAAATTATTGAAATATAATTTTTTTTAAATCCGTTCATATAATTTAACATTTAAACTATGTGATTGACTTTTGAAAAATTCGATTTCGATAAATTAGATATGAGTTATTTGTCAATTAAAATTACAGGTAATTTCGTATATTACCACCGAGAGTAGTTTATAATATATATATATATATATATATATATATATATATATATATATATATATATATATATATATATATTATATTATTATATATATATATATATTCGCAATTATCATCTCCATGTAGGCGATGGACCATGATTGATTTTGGCTGTCCTGAGAAATTCAAGACAGCCTGACTTGATTTTTCAAGACAGTAAAAACTAATCTCCTTCGGATCTATTTAGTATATTTTTCAGTTCATTAATAGGTGTTAGGTTTTTAGTATGTGACACAACCAAAATAATAGTGTACTAGATTCACGATAGTGTTAATCTTTCGGTGTTCATTTCAAAATGCACTATTATTTAGGTTGTGTCAACCAATAGTATTTTTTAGTTTTAATTTTAAATTAATTTTAGCATAAATATTTTTGGATTTATTAACATGTGTTAGGTTTTAGTATTTTTTAATTTTAATTTTGAATCAATTTTGGGTATATATTTTTTGGTTAATTAATATGTGTTAGATTTTTAGTATGTGACACACCCTAAATAATAATTGACTAGATTCATGGTAGTGTTAATCGTTCAATGTTCATTTCAAAACATTAAAACAAAAATGTAACTTACAAAATTACACATTTTTGCTGCTCTGCCTTGAATTTTTCAATACAACAAAAATGGATCCCAAAAATCAATAAATTAGATATGAGTTATTTATCGATTAAAATTAAACATAATTTTGTATATTACCACGGATTTATGAGTAGTTTGTAATAATTTATAGTATATATATTCTCAATTATCAATTATATGGAGGCGATGGACCATGTAATTATATCTAAGCTCTCCTCGAAAGAACAAATATGAATACCGTTGAACACGGGTTATCAGTAAGCCTAGGGGACCATATTTTATGATAAAACATAATATTTGAGGGGTGTGATATGATTTTCAACGATAGTATAATAAGTAAAATACGATAATTATAGCACTTTTCTTGGATCTTTATTATTGCTCGTCAATTATAATTGCTCGGTTTACAAATTTCCTATTACACTTGTGCTCGGATTAGTAATTTAATCTAAATCTTGGTCTTTCTCCTTCTGTTCGGTACTCGGTTCTTTATCTTGCTCGGTATGTTTTATAGTGTGATCAACTTTGACAAATTTTTCTATTTTCTCTCATTCTTTTTATATTTTTTTGATATATTTACGGGTCCTTCTAAGATGTTGACAAGTGTCGCCATTTTAGGCGTCATCTCATGGGCTTTTTTTTTCCATTGTGGACTTTTACTATTATGCTGTATCTTTATAGATAATGACCTGTTAGTAAATCTCTCTTGAACCATGGGTTTTTGGGTTTTTGCATTGGATACCCTCTAATAATGGATGGATCGATTCATACCCGAATAGACATATTCGGATCCAATTTTTATGTTTTATGATTTTATTTATATAATCAAAGTTACAGATACTAGCTTATATTTTAATTGGACTGTTTCTTGCTCAACTGATTTACTACGATGTTTCATTATTTTTATACTTCTACTAATATTTTAACATGATTTTAAAAGTTAACGATGTTTACTTGAATAACTTTTTACTTTGTCAAACTATATGAACAAAATGTACTGCGCAGTAAAATTTATGAGGTATCTAAAAGTAAATATCTCATCTCTATGGCCTTTTCTTAGAGGTACATATTCCTTGTGTTCTTTTTGGTGGAAACAAATAGGTCCCACAATTGTTATAATTGGAGAATCAAATGTAAAAGCACATGAATTAGTAAAAGCAAATGAATCAACTCTCACATTTTCCAATCTACTAATTTAATAAATACTAATACTTTTTTTTTTACTTTTTAATGAATTCTATCCAAGAACACCCTTCATTCCCATTTAATTTTTCATTACGAAATCACATTTTGACCGGGTTATAACTAGTATCAAAATTGTCAAAATAATTTTTTTTAAATCTAATCATAAAATTTAACATTTGAACAATATAATCAACTTATGAGTACTAAACTGCAAATCACACAGGATGGATACCTTTATCTGACTAAAATTTTAGAAGTTAGCAGTTTTGTTGATAATCAATTAAAAAGGTGGATTAAAAAATTAACTTGAATATCCAATAATGGGTTCATTTTACTCATGTTAGATTAATGTTCTTATACCATAATGCTGATCATGTTTCAATCATGTTATACGTACATGTGCTGAAAAGTTTGTTCATAATAAACTGTCCCAAAAGCCTAAAGAAAAACTATTTTATTATCCTTCTAATCTTCTACATACTGTATTTATCAATTTGAAGATTCAATATATAAAAAAAGAAAAGAAAAATTGAAGGTTCAATGATATTAAAATCAAAGGGAATAATTCATCTGATCAGCAGGAAAAACTATTGGGAATAATTTACATAAAATCTTACTTTTCCAAAATGAACATCAGTAACTAAAAATCACTCAGAGAAAACGAACGAAAACATGTCATAACTCATAACTCAAACAAGAAAAAGTACAGTCACGATGCCAAAGCCAATTCCGATCATAGCCTGAGCTACAGTGTTAACTTCTTTAGCTGACGACTCTAGCAAAGCAGAACTACCGGCTGAAGACGAAGAACCCAAAGGAGATTCCACAGAAGAAATAAAAGGAAACAACGTCGGAGCACTCAAAGGTGAACTCAAAGGTGAACTCAAAGGTGAACTCGCCAGTGCTTGAGCGGAGTTTTCAGGTGCTACCGCAATGCCAGGTGGCAGAGTTGCTGACGTGGCAAGTGTGTTTACTTCGAGCTTCATGCCTTGGGCGCAGTGTCCTATCATAGTACATATGAAGTATCGATTTCCAGGTGCAGTGAGAGGGATGACGGTGTTGCCATCGTTGTTGTAGCTTTGTAGCGGGGTGGTGACTTGGCAGGTGTCGTAGTCTGTTTTTGTAACTTCAACCACGTTGTGGCTCGGCATGTACTGGAAAACTGCGCAAAATCAAGTTCACGGGTATTGAGCAATCTATATGGGAATTGAGAGATACGCCATAATGAAAAGGTTATTGGTTTCTACTCACTTTTCTAGTCACTGCCAATGTTAATTTTATTTTACAGGCTTAAGTGTGTTACACATTTGCATTTATTAGGTAACTGTAACTTACGAAGCTTAGTATAACATATTTTAAAATGTAATAGTTTCAACCAATGATTTTCTTGAATCTTTCTGTTCTACATGCACAATTGCACACAAATGTGATATGGAGTATATGCGCAGTGTTCATTTGTAAAAAAAATTCAAAAAGCTATTAACTCTCAGCCACTTATAAGCAAAAGGAAAAACGAAATTTAAAAACCGCAACCAAGCCTTGTACTACTAGGACAGCATGAAAGTTACTAGTACTCATATATTTTATTGCTTTATTTCTTACCCAAATTGTCGCCGGTGACAAATAACTGAGAAGAAGCCCATGCCTGAACATTAGTGGTCATATCCCATCCACCATTCGGACCTCCTACGGAGAAACTAGCACCGGATGCTACACTTATGACCACAGCTATAGTAGCCAAGCTCATTAAATATCCTCTTAGCATTGTCATTTTTCTTTCTTAAAGGAAACTGATTCTTCTGTTTTTTTGATATTCAGGTTGCATTTGGAATCAATTTATAGCAAATGGAGTAGTGAGTAGTTTTAAGTGATAATATAATTACTAATTTATGGTCTATTCATTCTCTTCGGTTAAGTGTGCCAAATGACTTGTTACCTTTAGTAGTTGACTAACCTTTTCTGTACCTAAACCAAGTCTTTCAGGTAATTATACCTTTGGTTAGTTAAAATTCCTTAAAGAAGTGGATGCGTTGCATTTCTTGTTTTATAAACAGCTTGCATAATGAATTTTTAAAAAATGGTGAACATGCCAAGCATTTAATATGTACACTCACTAACTTGCAATTACCTAACTCATTAGTAATATTGGAAAAGTTAGACAAGTCACGATATTGGAATATCTTTGAAGCTGCCAGCTTATTCAATTACTCGATAACTTTTATTTAGACGGCTTAGAATATTTTATTGGGGGAATTTCACTTTGGTCCAAATAAAAATTTGATAAATAGGAAATAGAGTACAAAATCGAATTTAAATTAGTGATTCGAATGAAACCATCTTGCCAGGTTCCAGTGAGCTAGCCGAAGCTAGAAACTCGACAGAGTTCCCTACAGCACTCCGGCAAGCTGCACGAGTTGACTAAAAAAAATAAATTGTCTTAGCATACTTGTTTATTGGTTTTATTGTAATCTGTTGAATTTGAATGTTTGGATTATTATTTTCGTTTTTTGAAACTTATGGGAACAGCTAAATATAGTCTTTGAGCACACAAAAGTATGTGGAAATATTAGATCAAATGACTTTACCAGCAAAAGGATCTGGTTGAGATCAATGCTAACTATTTAGAGCTTGATTTTGAAGACATCAGCTTTCAGTTAGGACATGATTGGTTACCTACAGATAACAACATTACTTTCTTATATCCATCTTTATTCTTGAAAATTAATATACAAATCAAATCTGATGGGTTAATCCCTTTTTAGGAGTATCTGAATACTGTGATTCTAAATAAGAATTCACGTTTCCTACTAGTACAAGACCATCTTATCATCCTCACTAGGCAACTTAACTTCCATTCTGATTGAATTCGTCTTTGGTTTTCTTGAATGTATTAATGCTGACAAAGGTTAACAGCAAATTGTATCCCAGTAAACCATCACATATGGATTAGCTCTTCTTCATTGCATTCTCTTATTCCAACCTCTATGACATTCGCAACCAAAGAAGGCAGTACATCACAACATTGCCGTCTAGGAGCCTGCAACTGCATTTGTAAAAATAAACAACAATAGAAAATATTGAAATTATGCATCGAATTTGAAAAGTTCGGGAATATGAATCCCCTCAATCTGAATAATTACCAACAAAAACTTAGTATCAGTTCAATACTTCCCTTTGAGTTTAAAAGAATAAGTTCTGCATTGAAATATGAACAATCTAGGAACCTTATCGCGCATATTTGTTCAAGATGTTTTCTGGAGATGTTTCCTCAACAGTGAACACTGTAATTGTAACAGCTAGCCTCTTTTTAAAAGTTAAAGGTGAAATAAAGATTCTGTTTCTTATATC
The DNA here is from genome assembly GCA_963682055.1 of Primula veris. Classification (NCBI taxonomy): domain Eukaryota; kingdom Viridiplantae; phylum Streptophyta; class Magnoliopsida; order Ericales; family Primulaceae; genus Primula; species Primula veris. Next base: position 8,521,504 of record OY821742.1, on the reverse strand, counting down.
CTAACTAAGTGCAAAATAATAGCAAAGTTTCCGCTCTGCTCACTTCAGAACTCAAAAAACTCGTTTTCTCTCGTAGAGCGAACAACCACTTCGATCGAAAGCTCAAAGCGAATGTAGTTACACTTTTTACACTCAAATGCGTATGCTTCAGTGAGTCTTCTGTAAACAAGCTTTCACTTTTCCGATAGGCTAAAACTTCTAGGAACTTAATTTTCCGAAGCTGATAGCAAAAGCTGGTTTCATCATAGTTTATAACTAGTTCTTCCAGACAAAAAATCAATTTAAAACAGAACGGTCAGCTCTAAAACTTCACATCCATATGTTTAGTAAAATTGCAACGTATTAGCTAAAAAAAGAACAAAAAAGTTGTTTTCAGCCAATACTTCTATAAAGAATATCAATTATCAAGTGTTTGTTTAAAGTTTTCATTTTTAGGCAACAAACTAGTCTGTTTTTCATATTGACAAGTATGTTTGATAAATCTTTAATTTAAACTGCCACATGCACTGGGTGATATAGGCAAAACAGTTGAGGTCAAAATCTAGAAGAAAATCAAGTTTGAGTTATTTGGTATATGCACAATACAGAAACATAAAAATGGTACACATTTCACGTACCTGTATTGTGTCAAGCTCCATCTTACGGGAAAATACTCGAACCTCATTAACTTTAGTAGGAGAATGGTCATTAACTGTACAATTCTCCAAAATCATTCTTTTATATACACTTTTATTTTTGTCTCCCTCTTTAACCCCATCGAAAAAGAAAATTGTAGGCCTTCGGCATGGGTCAGGGTGAGGTCTATTGGTGTCGAAGGTAAAAGACCCCGCTAAAATATTTTTTTTGTTTTCATCCCAAGGACTAAATGTTTGTTGTAATCTAAGAACATCTGGTAACAAAATGGGTCTGTCAAAGATTTGGACAGCGTAGCCCCATGAGACCGATATCGTCCAACTGAACCAACGGTCGTAACAAACGCTTTGTTGTAGGAGCCTGTGGGGGTCGGTTCTGGAAGCTTCCAGAAGGTGCTCAAGGGCCTTGATGGTTGTCATGTTGGGAAAAATCGGGTCTGTGTGGTCTAAATGGTGAAGAGATACTAATGGTGTGTTTGGGTGAGCAGCTAAAAAGCCGAAAATGTTGCCACGAATATCCATCTAGCAAAATTTTGAAGTACAGTAAGGTTTTTATCCACATGAAACATGTTTTGGTATCGATTATGGTTAAACTATTGCCTTGAAGTAACTAACAAACTTGGCTTAAAAAATGAAGAAAACACCTAGGCAAAAAATACAAGAAACAAAAATATGCTTGAGTTATTATAGTAGGCTGACGAGGCAAAGGAAGGCTTATTTTATGATTCCCAAAACTCAGCCATTGGAATATAACCCTTAACAATTCAGGGTCAACTTTCAAGATAGATTAAATAAAAATTCACAAATGATATGTTTCCATCAGAGCATTGGGATTCAGAAGATATTTTAGGATGGGTTCAAATTTAATAAACCAATGCAATCCTTAAGGAGTTAAATTTTAGGTATTTTCTTAAAAAATATTTATAATCCCCATCGATCCAGCTAAAAAAGTAAACATTCCATAACCTTTGTAACATCATCACAATTGATCATGGTTATGAATGGGAAGTCATTTCTCATGGTGAAATTATATCAAGTGACCGATCCACAATTTATATAGTTGTAAAGTAATTTCTTCATCACCAATTTTGTTTCATTCTGTCTGACATACTTCAATGAACAATGTGATACTTTAGACCCAATCTCTCGTGTAGAATGATAATCAAACTTGAAGAAAGGACGAAAAAGAACTTCCAACTGTCATCAAACTTGAACTTTGAACCATTAGTTCACGGATTATTGATTCTAGAAAAATAAAATAGACAGCTTTCTTGTTGTATTTAGCTTTTGCATGCAGCTTGAACTGCAGTTAAACCCCGATAAATGAATGCTCTTGGGACCAGCAAAAAATATTCGTTTAGTGAGTTTATTTACTTATCGATAAATGAATATATTATTCATTTATCGATAAATGAATTTTTATTCATTTAGATAGTATTTTTACATTTTTATTTTTTCGTATGATTATTTATTTTACATCTAATGTACAAATACGTATATAGACTATGTACATGCATTATGTACTTATAAGATTCTATGTATGGAATACTTAGAGTCTAAATACATGCAACATATACTAATAATAATATTCTATGTATGGAATACTTAGAGACTAAGACAATGTACCTAACCTACCTACAAACTAATATATATATTTTTCTAGAGTCTTGGTTTGGTAAATAATTCATTCTAATCTTTCTTAATATTCAGTCTGATGGCTTCCGATCACCAGTCAAAACCAACAACAAAATCAACTTTGACCGACCAGATAAGGAGGGCCATATGTGAGCATAAGAAGGAACAACCAAGTCTTACGCAAAAGGATATTGATGTTCCCGAAGAAGAAGTTGATCAACTAGAAGAAGATATCCAAGGATTAACGAATGTCATTTCTAATTTACGCTACAGAAATGTGATGGACGTCGAACATTTTTTGAACTATCCTAACGAGAATAATGCAGTTATGGAATTGCCTACAGACGAAGAAATTATCGACTCCGTACTAAATGATGAGAATGATCCAGAACCAGATGATAGTGGCGTCACACCAAATGTGTCATCAAAAGAAGCCTTTCAAGCAGTAATCACCCTACGAAACTATTTGCTACAGCATGAGCAGAATATTCCAGAAGTTGTATTTGCACTAGAAAAAGTCGCAGATGTGATGCATTTTGGTGGAAGGAAAAAACAAACAACTTTAGACGCTTTTTTTGTGAAGAAATGACTTCTTGTATGAACATTGTTGATTGGAAGAAATATTTTTGTTTTTAGGATAAATATATATATATATATCTTATGAATTTTAATGATTATTCATTTATATTTACATGGGGTCTTTAAGGATTCAAAAAAAATTATTCGTTAATGCATTTAGCGAGGTTATTCATTTAGCCCATTTGCCCAAGTCGGGACCGGAGAAAATTATTCATTTGGCGAGGTTATTCGTTTATCGGACATTCATTTATCGAGGTTTAACTGTGGTTAATGAATGCCCATATATATATATATATGCATACATACATAAAGATACACATACCTGATGGAACCCGGGTTCTTTTGTCAGTCCAATACCGAGCTCCGCTATACAAGCATGAATCCTACCATCACTCCGATACAAATGTGGGTACCTCTCCAAACACGAGTCGAAAACCTTAGTGAGAATCTTAGCCAAAGGATAACTTATAGCAAAACCAGCCCCACCGAAAGGCATATCGAACGAATACATCCTGTTTTGCCAATATATCTCCGAATTCGTCCCAATATAATGCCAACGCCGATGGTCATACTTCGAAAGCGTCTTCACCAAGTTCTCTGGAAAAAACACCGTGTCGTCGTCCCCAAACACGAACCACCTGACATCTGTGTGGTTCAACACCACTGTCTCGGAAACCATGCGCGCCAATCTAATTGCTGACCTGTACCCCTTCAGCTTTGTGTATCTGAACCGGGTCGTATTACCAGATATACAGACAGGCGGAAGAGAACCGGTTTCATTTTCGGACACACTGTTTTCGAGAAAGACACATCCTCTCATTTGGTCAGGCCTCCACCAGTGTTTTACGTAGTCTTGCCTCTTTGGCCAAGACTCTTGACTAGCTCCGATTCCAAAGACGATGTGACTAACTGTGGTTGGAGGAAGAAAGTTCACAGAAGCCGATGACCATGTTGACGGATATATAAACTTTGAACTGTTGATGAGAAAAATAGATGCCAAGAAGTATATGATACATATGGAGATTAATATTAAGGTTATGTTTAATAGCCGATACTTTGTACAGCTTTGGGTTTTGGGACTGAGTTGATTAAGAAGCTGCATTTTAAGAGTGAGGCCTAACCGGAAAAGAAAGGTAAGAGGAGATTAATAGAGAAACTTGAGTAGGCAACGAAATAAAATTCTTTTTTACATAAATCAGTACTTGTTTAGTTGTTTAAGTAAGGCTTCTTTCAAATGTAGCAATCGTAACTCGTAAGCATAGATAGACTGAGGTAATGGGTATGTCCACCAAATTTAAAACCCGGCCAGTTAGAAGTTATTACTAAATTAAGAAAAGTGGCTAATTTGGGAAGTGTCATTGAAGATTAGGCAGATATCCCATTAAAATAATTATACTATATAAAGTCAATGGGGGGTTTTGGGAGACCTGTTAAACTAAAATACTCCTAGTCAATGGTGTATATAGATGGTTACATGTGAACTGTTTGCTACGTAATGTGACATGCATCTAGGTGTGAATTGGGATTACAAAAGGCTAAGAACCATGTGAAAAGTGTCCCACCCCCTCCCTAATTTAGAGCTCCAAGACAAGTTACTTAAAGTTCAATTGTCCATTTTCAATGTTATACGAAAAGGAGACTCTATTACTTAATCTATGCACACGTTTGAGAGTATGATTAACAAGTATACAACTCTCATGTTATCAAAATCTATTACTCCAACATATCCAATTGGTCAAAAATAAATCAGAGAAACAAGGTAGTGAGTCACAATCCATATAACTACCAGTTTGCATAACTGTTATTTAACCACCACTTGTCAATTATAATCGTTTAATCCCTATAGAGATATATATGGAATGTGTCTCACACTCTCACTAGTATAACTACCTTGTTTCTCTGGTTTATTTTTGTCCATTAGATATGTTATAAATACCAGTTTGCATAATTATATTTGTAATTTAACCACCACTTGTATTTTAAGCCTGAACTAGTAAATTATAATCGTTTAATCCATATAGAGATATATAAAAACAAATTAGGGACACTAAAGATGCATACAATTACCGGTTCTGCCATCACTAGAGAAACTCGAGTATATGGAAATACAGCAATACGGAAATATAAGTGTATGCTTCACTCAGACCTTACAGAATCATGTATTAGTCCATCGAGCAGACACTGAACAAACAAAACGCAATGAACCCAAAAGCTTTTGCAATATTCAAAATTTGATAAAATCTATTTTTACAAGGAAACTTAACTCAACTTCCATTAAACTAGCGTAATGACCTCGAATTATCCTTATAATAAAAAAGTACTAATATAACTGACAAATAGGGATGACAGAGGTTAGAGCGAAAGCATACATGTTTAAGAACTTACGCTGAAAAACTTAACTGGCCAATTAAAGCACAAAATCTACACAGTAACAACTGTCTTAGAAGTCAGAATAGTAAAAGGCACAAAGTGCAAATCTGGAAGAAGAATCAACTTAAGTTCTTAAGAAAAAATCAAGGTGGCACAACATTACGAATCGCAAGCCAATTCATTTCCAATAGAGTGCATTAAGAGTCTAAGACAAACACAAGAGTATAAAACACCAAAAAGAAAAACTCTCTAATAGCATCATAGCCAAATATGAAGAAGGTGGGAATAACTGTTTAAGCCAATGTCAATAAATCATGGGGAGGCATTAACTCGTCACTCAATTAGAAAATTAGATGGTGCAGAAGCAAATTAGCAGTTAGTTCTACATCTATCTTGCACATGAACTAATCTAAAGTAAGCTATCCTAGAAATCTTCCAAACTCAATAGCAGTTAGTTCAAATGATAGAAACAATCTCTGGAGCAGCACTATTTCATTGTTAAACAGGTTTATAGTTTATACAACGGAAACTAAAAAAATAAAAAACCCATGTGATCAAAATCATTCACCGCCTTCAAAATTGAAAAAGCACCTGGAAACAAAAGAATACCCCTTTTAGCCACCTTGACAGAACTGACGGACCCAAGCTTGGGGTTGAGTAGAAAAGCATCAACATATGAAAAGTATATGGCATCTTAAGGATCCTGCCATGCCTCTAAGTCTTAACAAAGTGAAACACACAAGCAAATCAGCAGTGCAAGTCTATGATATTATTTGGGTCTATAACTGGATAAGAAATCTTGTAGAAGTTATAATTACCTTATGAGTACGTGGACTGCTTCCAATAGGCCAAAATTAGATCAAAATCTGTTCAACACCAACAGTGAAAATGACCAATAGGAGAGAAAGTCGATTAAGATAGTCTATGTCCTCATAGAGATCAGTTCATCAACTCCACATCGTCTAACGTTAATGATCATTGAGCGACCGAAAGATGATGAAACGTCACAGCATTGGCGACGGGAACCCTAAAACCACAATTATCAGTTATGCAATAGAACATGTTTTAATCATTGTAAGACATCTCAGTTCACCATAACTTTTATCATTGCTGCCTTGTCATTTTTGCCAATTATGTCATTATTTATCTATGTGTGACCTTTGCTATTCGCTATAATATCATTGTGAAACTTTTATCTCTTCATACTATTTTAAGTTTTTGGAAGTTTGAAGTACAGGTACTCCTTCCGGAACATCGTGACAAATTAATTGATAGTAATACCATTTTGTGATGTCCCAAATAAAACGAAGCTTTTTTCTAAATGGATGTCCAAAATGTGATAAAGTCGTTTTATTTACCTACACTGAACATTGTGCAAGCCCAAATAATTTTACTTTGACTAAATTGACAGACGTTTTTGACAAATACATGGGTAATTGTTATCTTCTCTTACAAAAATGAATTACAGGAACTTCCTTTTCATTTGGGACAGAGGGAGTACAATTTTTTTAACGGAAGGTGTCCAAGTAGTTTGATCGAGTTTTTCACACGTATTTGAAGTACACCTACTGGATCGATACGTATCGGACCGTATTCTAAGGATTTACAGCTTTCAAAAAATCCTTGCATCATAACTTAAAACTCAAGCTCTAACCAGTAAATATATATCCGTAATATAGCAAAGACAGCATTCAGAAAACTCACCATGGAGATTCTACTCCATTGAAATTTAACGAGGGAAAAATTACCTCATTAAGGTCATAATCTAGCTTTTGCGAGAAAACTCTGATATGCTCCAAACTTTGTACACCTGCTGTCCTCCGGCAATTTCCAACAAAGTGCCTAGTATAATCGGTCCAGATGTTGCCTGAACCAGAACCCACACTATCCAAAAAAAATACAACAGGCCTTTTACACTCGTCACCGTCAAACTCTCTCGTATTCAAAGTATACATGTTTGTATAAACATCCCTCTTTCTTCTCCATGGATGAAAAGTCCTCGGCATTTTAAGAAGATCTGGAAGAAGATAATTTCCTTCAAAAATTTGGACGGAGTATCCCCATGAGAGAGAGACGGTTAATGAATTTGAAAGATAACAGACGGTTTGTTGCAAAACCCGAGCAGGGTCCACATTGTAGGCTTTGAATAAATGTGTTAAAGCTTGAACCCTAGTCATATTAGGAAAGATGGGATCAACTTGTTCCAAATGATGAAGTGATAATAAAGGTGATTTTGGATGTGCTGATAGCAGCCCAAAAATATCTCCCCGAACATCGACCTGGTAGAGAATAGAACTTATAGGTTAAACGAGAAACAACGAAGGAGATTGTTCAGCAGGTAATTAAGGGTCTTTTTGCATGGTTCTTAGATAACTTTATTAGTTTACTGGACTTAGAAACCCGCAATTTCGTTGTAACAGATCAGAAAGTCGAGCAAATACATCCCAGACACATCACACTTTGTAATTCTAGAGTTAACTGCAACCACATTCTTACAGAACATTACGCCAAATAGTTTTCAGCAGAAACGTTAAATTTGGAAAAAACTTGAAAAATCTTAAAACGAATACATTACAAGAAGAACAAATTTCAAGTAAACATGTATTTTAGAAGAAAATATCGAACTATGCAAAACCATCACATACGAGGAAAAGAACCAGAGTGAGAAGAAATAAATTGATCGACTAAAATAGAAGATTTCTTTTTTCAATTTCACGCTTAAATGTGAAAGCACATGTATCCAAGATCAGAAGCAAAAGTGATTTTCTGTACAGCGAATGAGCAAACCTAAATCATCATTCTATGTCTATCGCACATTAGTTATACGAAATGAGTTATGAGTATGTTCTGTACAGTTCACACTGCTATGAAATACCATAGGTTAGTGGTTAACCGAATGACAGCCATGTGTATATCAATGAGTTTTCAGTTTTCACTATTGGCACCAATGATAATCTCTCCCCAATCTTTTTATTTTTTCCCCGGAACGAACTCCCTCCCCAAGTTGAAAATTACCGTTTATACTGATTGTGGATAGATTACCATTTCTATAGATGATATTATTAAGATAGAAGAGGCGTCTATAATCACTTCATGAGTGTAGGATCTAAACATAAAATTCGAACCAATAGATTACGCATGTATATAGTTAAGTAATCGAACAGTAGACATAAGTCAATGTGAACTAGTAGGAAAAAAGAACAAAAAAGTTGAGATAGACTCTACAAATAAAGTGCATTAATCCAAATTCTAACTGAATTATAAAAAGGCCAAAAATATGCTTAAAACATAAAATGACCAATAACTAACAGACTAACAGTTAAATATAAAATCCTAACCAATAGATCAAAGTAACTATGACAGCCAAGTAATCAAACAGTTGCCATAAGTCATATGAACCAATAGGGAAAAGGAGCAAAAAGTTGATATCGACACTACAGCTAGAGTACAGTACATTATTGCAGATTCTGATTTGAGTTACAATATGACTAGTTTTAACTTTTAAGAAACATTCTTCACTATCTGCATTTTTTATTTTATTTTTTGTGCGAAATAAAATCAGTTATTAACTCTACGTGAGTGAGAACACCCACAAAAGAGCCTCGATATTCTTAATCGCCACCACCGCACATGTCAAATTACATTAACCACTTTTCGACCCAAAAACACTATCCCTGCGTGCCTGTTGATTTCGTAATGACATTATGACAATAATAGAGAATATTTGTGCTCAAATTTTATTTTATTTTTACCTCACAGGTCCTACTGCATTTAGTTGACCACCTAAAACCCGAGCTTCTTCAATTTCTGACAGAAGGTTTAAACTGTAACTTTTAATGAACCCAATAGTTTTTAGCCCTAGAAAGTCAACTAAATGAAGGCAAACAAGCCCAGCTACGTACAATGGACTATTTTTATTTCGCCACACCAAGTGTACTAAAACGGTAAAACTCATAGAGTTTTAGTTTTGGTTTACTAATAGCAATTTTGGGTAGGTAAATAAAAAAGATCAAAATATAACAAAGATGTTATCCATCCGTTCCAAATTGTTTGCCCACCATTAGGAAGGTATTTTTTTATAAACATGGTTAACGCTTTGTGTATGTTAAATTACCCATCGTATACTTTGATGGATTTCGTGATGCATTAATTTTTTATAATGACTTTAATTTACCCAAAATAAAAATAAGGATATTCGGAACATTATTCCATTTTTGGCTGAATTCTCAAAGGTGGATAATCATTTTGGAACTTCCTAAAAATTGGAATAAATGACAAAGGAAACAGAACACAATGGAGTTTAAAAATATTAAACCAACTATACCTGATGAAACCCGGGTTCTAGAGTCAATCCCACCCCCAACTCCGCCACACACGAATAAACCCTAGCATCGCTCCCATACAAATGCGGGTATCTCATCAAACAATCATCCAAAACCATAGCTAAAACCCTAGCCAAACCTTTACTAATTGCGAACCCACCTCCACCAAACGCCATATCAAACGAATACGCCACTCCCTGAAGGTAACTCTCTGACCCGCTCCCCACATAGTACATCTTATTATAATCATACTTTCCCAATACCCTAACTAAATTCTCCACGAAGAACACCGTATCGTCATCCCCGAACACATACCTAGCAAAAAATTACAATTATGGGATATCAAATCACTCGATTATAGTAACATTAATTTTATCAGTTGAAAAGAAAACTTAATAATTATATAATATGTAAACGTACCATCGAATGTTTGGGACGTCTAAAACCACAGCTTCTTTAACAATCCTAGCGATACGTACGGCGGAGCGGGACCCGTGAGGAAAAGAGTAAGGGAACCTCAAAGCGTCCTCGGAGACAACAACGCGTCCCGAGGGGATAGAGAGAGGGAGGGTAGGCGGTTTATCGAGGAATATGAGAGTGGTGGGGGTGAGGAAGAGTTGGAGGAAAGGAAGGCGGTTAAGGAGGGAGACGGAGGACGAGGCGAGTGAGATTTGGAGGTGGGTGGAAGAGAGAGAGTGAGGAGATAGAATGTAGTGGTAGAGAGAGAAGGTTATGATGAGGAGAGAGAGGAATAGGAGGAGGAGGAGTTTGGATCGGGTTACAAGTCGGGGTCTAAGTCGGGTTGATCGGTGTCTCATTTTGTGTTTGTTTTGAGCTTTATTAGTGAGAGAGAGTGTGTGTGTGTTTATATACACAGGCCGGATATTTGGACTGTGAAAAAAACCAAATTATAAACCGTTTATTTTATTTTTTTATTAAAAGAAAAAGATAAATTGTAATTTTGGATTACGGTTTTTTCATTAAAAAAATATTTTTTGTAATTGAAAAATTCAGTCATATATATATATATTATATGAAAGAGATGAGTGCACTATAATTAATAATTAATAATTAATATGTATGTGATAATGGATATAATTTTTTGGTTTTAATTTTGAATTAATTTTAGTTTATTTATTTTGGGTTAATTAATAGGTGTTGAGTTTTTAATGGATGGCATACCTTAAATTATAATGCATCGGGTTTACGGTAGTGTTAATCCGATTCTAGAGTTCACATCATAATCTATATTTTTGCGTGAATTTTGTAATTTTATTTTTATATAATTTTAATATATAAAATAAGATATATTAAAATCATTGATTTTTTTACTATTTTTAAATAATAATTAAATTTAGTATAGACTCAACTAGGGTTCTATAATTTTGTTTGAGTTTTTATTGTGTTGTAAAGTTAGTTTTTAATTTATAAAATCATAATTTATATTTTATATATTAAAATTATATAAAAATAAAATTACAAAACTCACGGATAAATCTAGACCAGTTCATTGTTTTAATTACGAAACTCTAGAATATTTGAGTGCGAATTCTAGAGAATTTGAATACGTGTTTGCCGGGTTCAAATTTTATAAAGTTCGAATGGTCAGTTTTTCATCAACTTTTTGGTTTTTTCATATAAATTTGTAATTTTTTTTCGATCTTTTTTTGTAAATCAACATATTATTTTATTTCTGAAGTGTTTGTTCAAAAAATAATGTAAATTTTGATATTTTATATTTTTTTGGGTATTTATTAATATTACTACCTTATAAATTGTGAAACAAACAATTAAACATAAAAATATATATAAAATGTCAAATTTTACATATTTTTTTAACAAACACTTTATAAATAAAAAGTACATTAATTTAAAAAAAATATATAAATACATATGAAAAAACCGAAAATACGATGAAAACCCTTACCATTTTAACTTACATAAAATTTAAACCCGTGTTTTCCACCTGTTTTTTATTTGTATTTAAGATTGGATTCTAAAAGTTGCTACTTCTGTTCCAATCTATAGTAAAATCCATCATTACCCTAACTTTATAATTTACTCATATTTATCCATTACATTTTGATGCAGATGTTATGAAATTAAATGTGAAAGGTACATACTATATTTATGTAAAATTATAAAAGAAATTGTTTATTATAAAAAGAGGATAAAAAAAAATAGAGTAGTTTTTGGGTTAAATAAACTATAAAAAAAAATACCAAAAGGAGAGAAGGTGGAATTTAGGTCTTCCTACATTTTTCACATTAAAATTACCAAAAAAAAAAAGAAATTTTCTAATAATTTTTATTTATTTTGGTACAAAAAAATTATTTGCTTATTGAAAGTCACTTATATCGGTGTTATCTAAGAAGCTTTCCGGAAGAAAAAACCGGATGCAAACGACACCTTATATCAATATTTTAAAATTTTAAAATTTAACTAAAGTACATAACATTTATCGGCGTAAAAAATAGGAAAGTGGGGTTTTCATGATTTTTAAGCATTGAAGTGAACTTTTATAAAGCACTAGATCGAGTTTTTCCGATTTGAAGCTATTTTTGTTGAATTGTACATATAAAAGAGGTCGAATATTTTCGGTGTTTTAGAATGAGGGCAAGTTTTGTTTGGCAAAACCAAAGTTTAAACAATTTTGTGTTGGAATAAAAAAATGATCACGTTCACCTTTCCCATTTTCCGATTATAATAGTTGATGGTACTGATAAACCCGGTTTCACTTGGAAACAAAAAGTTATCGGGGTAACTGTGTAGGTGTATGAACAGATGAACCAGTTGAACAGAGGAGAGGTGCGAGGCTATTTAGTCTGTAGAATCGAGCGAGGCAGTTCATTTAGGCTCTTTTTAGCCAGAATGTTCCTTCTTGGAGTTTCTTCGTAATATGGGTGCAGCTGCTGTTGGCCGGAAGTGTTCATTTGACAACGGTCCAGTGATGACCGTCGTCAGCCTTCAACATTTGATCGATGAATGGCTGACAGTTAGAAAATTCTGAAAATAAATAATTTATTTTAACTTAAAGTATGTTACTTCAACATTTGAACGGAGTTGGTATTTCATTTCCATTCTCCACCATGACAATAATTAACTTAATAAGTACTTGAATTTTGAACAATAGTGGTGTTTACAAATAAATAAGGTACATATATATTTTTAAAATCAATTCCCTGGCCTTTTCAAATGCTGAAAACTAAATGTATGCAATATAATTTCGGTTTTTGGGGACAGACGTTCGAGATCTTCCATTGTCAGGATTACTGAAGTGGAATAAGTTCCGGTCTTCCAGGTAAGCATGTGAGATAGTTAAGTAAAATGGCAAATCAGGTCAAACAATTTGTTTCTGCTAATATCAACGGCGAGTTAATCCATTTCGTTACAGTTTGCTTACTTTACACTGCCATATCAACATTACCATTTCGTAGCCGATCAAAATTTTTGTACACAGCATCAGTCACGTCGAAATTGGTAACGCTGATGAGATGAAAAGTATGGTTTTGCTAAATGACCTAACTCGTGATGTTAGGATGGTGTCAAAATTGTTACAAACAGATACTTGTTAGCTAAAATGGTCAATAAACATGTAGATCAAGTCGACAAAAATATACTTTACAAAAAAAAAAATCGACAAAAATAGTCCCTAAAAACGCAGAAAATAAAATGATGGATTTATATCAATTAAAAAAACACGCAGCAGAACAACATAACTCGGTATGTTCTTAGAAAATTGTACAAATTGTCAAAATTGATAGATTGATATATAGAATTTACCACTAACCCTACCAGTATATCACAAAAAAAGTGCACCAAAAGGATGCACATGTACAGGAAGAGACTCTTCATTACTATAGCAGTTGACCAAAATGAAGGCTTCTCCTTACATCTCATTATGGATCACTAGCAGATTATTACATGAATAAAGAAACTAGTCGGAAAACACAATCGTAGTTGGCTAGCAGAAGAACAACCCCTTACGAGAAAATCTTTGAAGCAAAAGCAAACAAAGCAACACCTGGAAAAGCAAATAGCAATATGAACTTGGTCAGTAATTTTCGAAGAAGAAGATACTTATCGTCAAAAGACTTGATTTGAATATATCTTTTAGGCAAATAAGTTTGTCTTAGTGTTTATCCAGTTTTAAAACTTTTACTTTCTTTTTCATACCATAAAGTCACAAAACTCTGCGAGTGCAACTTAAAAATATACTTAGTATAAAGAAAGAGATTAAAAGCTGAAACCAAAGGATTTGAAGATTCGAATCAAGTTTAGGAGAAAAACACCTGGGCAAGCAATATGAATTTGGTCAGTAGTTTTTTAAGAAGAATATACTTATCGCCAAAAGACTTAATTGGTTCTATCTTTTCGGCAAATAAGCTTGCCTTGGTGTTTATCCAGTTTACAACTTTTTACTTTCTTTCTCATACCATAAAGCCACAAAAGTCTGCGTGTGCAACTTGAAAATATAGTACAAAGAAAGAGCTTAAAAGCTGAAACCAAAACTAAAAATGAAGCAGATTATACACCTTCTTTTCACATGATTATAGATGAAAACATGTGACAATGGTATTGAACTACATATAACTTTTAGAACTTATTTACACTTATAATATAAAACTACTGATCAGTAGGGTAGATGTTTTTGTAGTTGATTTATTGAGCCCTATCCCTCCCTCATCTGATTAAAGAGAAACTAAGGATCGGTACCATGTCTTATAATGTAAAACATGTTTTGATTCTTATTTAATCATAAAAATTGAATCTGACTGAAGATTCGGGGAACAAGATTAAAAGTGTGAAGACTTTTGACACGAGGAAACGCAAAGACAAGGCCAAATATATGTTTGCGATTACATTTAGAAAACAGAAGCTACGAGAAGTTATTACCTTTTGAACAAATCGAACACGAAGAACTAAACATCAGCTTCCCTAGATGCTTCTGGTAAGTGGATCGTAGTCATACGCTTCACCAGCTTTCACAAATCTACCTTTCACTCGTTTTCTAGTATCGGCTCTGGCTTTCCGGGAAGCATACCTGATTTGCTTTCCAAACCTACATATAAAAAATTTATTTTTAGAAAATGAATATTGCTGAAAACAAGCATAGAGAGATAATAATTTGATTATTTACAAAATCTTACTTTTATCAAATTTTCCCTATTCCTGTTTTGCATATTAATTTCATATTTTTTCCATATGTTCAAACCTTTGTAACGGAGTTCAGGTGAAACAGGGGACTTGATGGAAGATGAGAGAAAATAAAATTCGAGTCACCATTTTCTGTCGCTAAGGAAAGCTACTCGCAATTTTACGATTCTAAGAAAATAAACACAAAGCAGTTTGGAAAATATGTGTTCCTCAATTACATAGCTATTTCAGAAAATGGCAGAAGGCCGTTTTTTCCTGAATCAAGAAATGGTTATTTTTGCTGTTTCAAAGGTTTAAGTCATTGCAATAAGAACCAGAACTCGTATATGCAAACATTATTATATATAAACATACGTTCGTGTTTTCTTTTTTTCGTTGTATCTCATCTTAGCTTTGTCCCTCGCCATTGGGGTACCCATCTCTATACCAGAATCCCATAGCGTATCACTTAGAAAAAGCGGAGACAGACCACCATCCTGATAATCAGCAACACTGCTTTCACCGGTGATGTTTGATAGCGTAAGAGATATATCAGGGATATCCATTGTCGGTATACCAAGGTGCAAATTCTTGTTATACCCCTGGACAGATTTGGGATTTATAATCATGCCATTGGGATTACCATTTGTAGCTTGCATCAGCGCAACTGATGAGAAAGCCAAACAGTCATGCTGTCCTGTCGACGATGCCTGCAAAAATATATTGGGATATTATCATAATGAATCCTCTTATTTTTTGAACTATGACTAAAAAACAAAAAGTAGTAAGAATTACTTACAAAATACACTGTTAAGACTACTAAACTAGTAAAGTTGTTTTCTGGTTTTGGAACCAGAAACATTGCTGGAATTTGTAGGAATCAATTTTGCAGACTGTTTCTTAGAGGGATTTAAAGAGGATTATTCTAGGGAAAGCTTGTTTTGGAAATAAACTGTTGCTTTACTTTTTTCCCTTTAAGGCTCCATTTGGTGCAAGCATCTTTGTCAGAAATTAACCGAAATGGGAAATAGATAAATACAAAAAATGGAATCGATAAACAACATTTTTGGTTCTGTCAAACAACATTTTAAGGAATACTCATTGCATCAAACATAGCCTTAAGGAGAATTTCAGATATTATAGCAAAAACAGACTTCAAAATACACAGATATGAACCAACCTCGAAAACATTATCGGCCTGACCATTGGATTCAGTAACAGATACATTTTTCTCTGTCAAATTGCAATTTGTACCTCCGTTCTCAAAATTAAACGTTGACTGGCTTCCAGAAGATTGAAATATAACATCACAGTCCTCAAAGTTAAGTGCAACGTCATCGACATCAAGACCTCCACATAGATCGTCAGTGTCGTCGAACTCAATGTTCTTGTCTGTTGCAAGTACCTGGCCATAAAAAATAGATTGATTACAGAAAATCTAAAGTTAACCCAAAAAAGCTAAAGCATTTCGCACTTCGCACAAAAACAATTATCTTTACAAAAAATAATCACCTTAGGCAACTTTGAACCTTCCTGTAAGACAAGTGCTTGATCTTTACCAAAAGACGTTAACAAACTTGAGCTAAGAGAAACTGCAGAAGATGAGCCCGATATTAGGCCCTGTCCCAGGCCCGGCCCAATTAGGGATTCAAGCTTACTACAAGATTGCAACTCATTAACATCGTTCAAAATCAACCCGATAGGCCCTTTATCAATTTTATTCTCTGCAGGAAATTGAAATCCGCCCCCATATATAGGCATTGTGCTCATTTGAGCCCAATTATCGGTCCCAGGGGGGCCATCAAGAACCCAAGACCAAATCTTTGAAAACTCAGCGTTTGAAGGGGTTCCTGTGTAACAACTCAAGCTTTGATGAGTGTGGCTCAATACCGAGCATCCATTCCCATTTAACTCGCAGTTTTCACAAATCGACATTTTTTCATTATGGCACCTGCTAATTGCTGGCTGAGAACAACATTTGTCACATATAAGCGAACGAGGGTGCCTTCGAGATAAATAATTAGCAGAGTGGATGGTTCTGTCACACTGCACACAAAGTCGGGCTAAATCCGATTTGCAGTACACTACTGCCCTTACTACCTCACAATATTCACACATACGGTTCATAACTTATATTTTTTTTCCCTTATCCTCTTCTTTCTTCGTTTCCTACCTTGCTAACTATTAACAAAAAATCTAAACACTCGTTCCGAGAATTTGCCCTTATTTCTCCAATCGCCGAACCACAAACTTTCTAATCCTACAATAATCGGGAACTGTAATTCAACTCCAAATAGTGAATAATATATTTACAAAAAAAATGGCTTTTTTTGTCTCTTCAGTCCTACAAAAAATTGAAGATGCAAATCAACATCAAACTTGAACAGAACCAGGAACAGAAACAAAACACGGGAGGAGCTAGGAAAAAGATAAAAGGGATTAAAGCACTTCCATCCCCATATTGAGAAAATTCCAGAAAATAAATTATGCATTTTACTGAAAGTATTATATCTTTTCACCACCCCCATCATTACAAATAAAATAAAATTATAAGCATGCAATTCAGCCCCGCCCACCTTCAAATCCTAGTTCCGCCACTGAACAAAAAAATGTAAAGTAAGAGGTAATAAAAGCAAGAAATATACCTAGTTATAGACAAATTCCAACCACTTTACAAGAATAAAGAGAAATCTTTATACAACCCAACATTGAAAACCAAACAATATGCATTTGATTCTGGAAATGAATGTTGTTCTTGAAAGACTCTAAAATGAAAAAGAAATGCAAAAAATTGAGAATGAATGTTGTTGTTTTTTTTTTGTAAAAACTCAACAATGAAAAAAAATGCAAGAAAAAGGAGAGAACACTGGGAGATGTTTTGGGTAGAGACAAAGTCAGTTAAGTGTGAAAGGTTAAGTGAGAAAGTTACTAATAAAATGGGCTTTTGACACATGGCATAATAACAGTCACAAAATAGTACAAAAATAAAGATTCAATTAAATGATTTGGCATAATAGTTCCTTAGTTGTTGGAGCTGATATGGTCCACCGCTTTACTCGTGCCATGCCATATGACCGTAATTAACTCATGCCTTTTTTTTGTTACATTTAAAACAAATTTAGGGAATATCCTTTTATACTTTTTTTTTCTGTTATATTTAAACGAATTTAGGGAAATATCCTTTTCTTTTTTTTCCTTTTTCACCATTCTCTTTCATTCAAATATTTTTCATAACCCAAATTATAAAAAAAAAAAAAAAAAAAATTACAAATGAGCAAGACATTCCGAGTTATATTTTATTGTATATGTATATGCAGGGTCAGCCCATGTACGAGCCAAACCAACCATTTAGCTTAGGCATCACTTGGTCGATAGGGGTCAAATATTTCGTAATTTGTGCTATTATAAAAAATTCAATTGATAAGGTACATATAATTAAACTTATTCATAAATGATATGTAGTTCGAATGGTATTGCTATGTATTTAGATGGACTCGATGGGTAAGCATGGACGGTTTTGAGCCCGTTCAAACCGTGCCGGAGCACCGGAACTTGAAAATTAAAGGGCCAAATATTCTAAAAATCAGTTATTATATAGGTACTTATTACGGATATATTATATTATATAATCAGTTATTATATAGTTATTCTAACAATTTGCTTGGGGGAAAATACATTTAGTATATTCTACTATCTGCTTTTAACGATTTAGGTACCAGACTACCAACGTTAACAATTGACGTACTGAACTATCATAATATTCATAATTCAGCTACTACTGCTAATTTAGTTGAATGAAAGTTAGTTTCACTTTTCATTTTGATCATATTTTTTGTAATTTATATAAATTTAATCATGTCTTTTCGAAAAATTACAATTTACAATGTTTCTACTAAAACATATACATATGCATACATAATATATCTCAGTTTAAAAAACATATTATTTGACTAGATTTTCTTTGATTTTTTTTCTAAAAAAAAAAAAAAAAAAAAAATTTTACAATTTCTCTAAAATGAAAATAAAGTAAGTTTAGATTTATGACATTCGAACAAAAATTATTTGATGCCACATAACTTTTTGAATACTTTCATGAAAAAACGGCAAGAAAATTGTTATTTTTTTCAAAATAGTATTCATTTTTTATAAATAGAATATATTTGTTAAATATTTATAATTTTTTTTACAAATAATACCCAATAGGTACCACTTTTGAACTTATATTACTCCTAGCTATCACTATAAGTTCATATTCTCTATAGGTACCACTTTTTAATTATTTAATTTATTTATCAAAACACTATACACATATTTCATAAAAAATGGAAAAAAACACATAAAATTATATAAAATGCAAAAAATCTCAAAATAAATGAAAAAAAAATCACAAAAAATTGTAAAAATTAAAAAAAAAATGTATTTTTATAAAACAAATGACATAAAATTACAAAAAATGAAAAAAAAATTAAAAAAAATCACAAAGAAAATAAAAAAATCACAAAAAAAATTATAAAAAAATGAAAAAATCACAAAATTTTAAAAAAATAACAAACAAAATAAAAAAAATTATAAAAAATGAAAAAAAATCACAAAATATTATAAAAAATGAAAAAAATCACATAAAATTATAAAAAATGAATCACAAAATATTATAAAAATATTATAAAAATAAAAAAAAATCACAAAAAAATCACTTTTATTAAACTTTATGCACTTTCAACTATACTAGATGCACTTTCGACTGAATCAGATGCACTTTTAGCTGAACTATATGCACTTTCAGCTGAACCAGATGCACTTTTAGTTGAACCAGATGTAGGTTTTACAGATCGATATGCACTTTTATTGAACTAAATGCACTTTTGTCCAAACCATATGCACTTTTAGCTAAACCATATACACTTTTAGCTGAACCATATGCACTTTCAGTTGAACCATATGCACTTTCAGCTGAACCATATGCACTTTCAGTTGTACCAGATGCATTTTTAGTTGAATCAGATGCATTTTTAACAGAACTATATGCACTTTCGAGGGCGAAGCCAGGATGTGTAAATGGGAGGTGCCAAAATATATGTACAAGTAACATATTTTTATGGGGGGTGCCAAATCTACACCTAAAAAGAAATTGTACTAAAAAAAAATTGCGTCACTTGGGATTTCTAAAATTATGGGGGGTGCCGTGGCACCCGATCGTCCCCACTTAGCTTCCCCCTGCTTTCGACTGTACAATATTCATTTTCGACTACACTATATGCACTTTTGACTTAACTATATGTATTTTTCACTAAATTAGATGCACCTTAAGCTGAATCAGATGTACTTTCAGCTGAAGCAGATGCACTTTTAGCTGAACTATATGCATACTCACTTTTATTGAACTATATTTACTTTCGACTGAATTGTATGCACTTTCAACGGAACTAGATGTACTTTCAGCTGAATTGAATGCAATTTCGACTCAATTTTATGCATTTTTAACTAACTATATACACTTTCGACTGAACTATATGCACTTTTTTTGAACTATATACGCTTTTGACTGAATTATATGTATTTTTGACTGAACTAGATGCACTTTCAGCTCATTTAGATTAAAAATAAGACACATTTATCATGGAAAAACCATTTTTTTGTATAAAAAATATCACTTTTCGGTATAAAAAGTGTTATATTGAAAAAAAAATTATATATTTTTTGTAATTTTTTAAAAAGTTTATGATTTTTCCATTTTTTATAATTCTTATTTTTGTGATTTTTTTAATAATTTTTTATTATTTTTTGTGATTTTTTATAAGTTTTGTCATTTTTATATTTTTTTTTGATTTTTCGGTATAAAAAGTGTTATATTGACAAAAAAAATTATATATATTTTTTGTAATTTTTTAAAAAGTTTGTGATTTTTTTCATTTTTTATAATTTTTTTGTGAATTTTATATTTTTTAATAATTTTTGGTTATTTTTTGTGATTTTTTGTGATTTTTATAATTTTTATAATTTTTTATGATTTTTTATAATTTTTATTTTATTTTTTCATTTTTTTAATAATTTTTTGTTATTTTGTTATTTTTTATATTTTTTGTGATTTTTTTCATTTTTATATTTTTTTTGTGTGTTTTTTTTTTATTTTGTTGTAAGTTAAAACTATTTTTTTGGGTTTATAGAAAAATAAAATATGTATATTATATTTTGGTTTGTATGACAATTTATTAAATAAACTAAATAATTAAAAAGTTGTACCTATGAGGAATGTGAAATTATCAAGATATTTAGGAGGAATATAAGTTGCTATGAGATACTTATAGAGAATTACCCCATTTTTATATACACAATTATCATCTAGAATTTACATTATTTGCAATAATATGTATACTCGCATTATATTATATATATTTATATACATACATTAATATAACATATATATGTGTGTGTGTATTATATAAATATATATATACGATATAATTATATATTTGTGAATTTATACTAAAATGTTTCAGTATAACATATATATGTGTGTGTATTATATACATACATATATATATATATATATATATATATATATATCATATAATTATATATTTGTGAATTTATACTAAAATGAGACATTTCAGAAAATTAAGAGTTATATTTACACAAGTTACAAAGAATATGACCAAAATAAAAATTGAAACTAACTTCCATCCAACTAATTTAACGGCGGTACCTGAATTATGAACATTATGATAGTTCAGTACGTCAATTGTTAACTTTGTTAGTCTGATACCTAAATCGTTAACAACAAGTAGTACAATACACTAAATATATTTTTTCCCATTTTATATGTGCATATATGATAATTGTAGTTGAAATGGAAAACCACACACTTGCTAAGCTAGAGGTTTGGGTTCATTTTTGCTGCTGTTGCTTTACTCCCATTTTCTTTCTTTCTTTGTTTTGGTTCTGATTTAGAGCTACCAAATTCAATTCATTATAGTATTGTAAATTTATTATACATGAGTATGAGATAAACGTGCAATAAACTGCGTCGTTAATGCTATTTATATAGCAAATACTATCATCTGAAACACATATTATTCATAATTTTCTGCACTCTCCTAAAAAAACTCAACAGACTCAATAGGGAAAAACTCAAATGTATCAAACGCGAACGGTATGAAACTGTGTTGGTTCTCCTGACAAACATTTTCATGTTTCTATACATTCGTTGCTACTGCGCTAGTAGCTGCGTAACACACAGTGAATTCTTCGGTACTAAAGCCCACCACGGGTGAAACGTCAGTAAGGTCAACACATGCATGTTTGATGTTTCCCGTCACTTCATCTGTAAACGAGAATGTGTGCTGGCCTAAAGGTATATCTCCGCTCGGATGGATCCATGAGAAAGTTCACAGCTGGCTCCTTTTTAGCTGCAATCCCGGCTCTACAAATGATGTCATACAAAACGTCTCTGACCAAATCGTGCTGATATTTGAAACCCGAGAGATTCCTACAATGGGTCGCATGCTCACCAAACGAGTTAAGACGGGCCTTGTGACAACCCGAACACATCTCTCCTTTCCGGTATACAGGAACCAAAAGTCGATAATTGAGAATAACTCGTTATTCTGTGGGGAAATGCGCTGACCCAGACCCTATATAGGGGTGAAAATTACGAAATTCTGAGCATGCCAGGCATGAAAACAGTCAAGCACGGTAAGATCTCTAAAGTCAAAATTCTCGCATAAACCGTTAGAAATCCCACTGATTTAAGCATCTGCTAAAATGTGCGTCGGAAGTAATGCATCATACTATTTAGTGTTATACAACTTTATTTTGATGTATATGTATTATTCATAATTTACTTCACTAATAATCTCGTAATGAAATGTGATTGGATGTAACAAACTAACCCCGTAAATTTTCTTTTGTCAATTCTGTCTCAATTCTATTAGTATCTTACAAAAATAATTGACATAATATTAAAAGCAAAAAATTAATACTAATGATGCACCCACATTAAGAGTCTAGCTGGTAATATTTTATTGCATATTTTAGTTTTAGAAGTTGGTAAAGAAGTTTAGCATAGTTTTAAAATTTTGGTGTCAAAATAATATATTTGGTCAAATATTATACAAAGGGTCTTTTTCAATTTTTAGCACCGGTACTTGAATATCTCAGAGCCGGCCCTGTGTGTAAGAGGTCGACTTCCATATGACAATCTCTAATAGTTTTGCACTAATATTTTTATTTTAAAATTAAATTCTATTTAAGGAAATTAATGACTGAGATTCGGACTATTTCCTCTAAATCATTTTAAAGTCTTATTTATCTCAACGACAATCATGTATATGACAATCTCTAATAGTTTTGCACTAATATTTTTATTTTAAAATTAAATTCTATTTAAGGAAATTAATGACTGAGATTCGGACTATTTTCTCTAAATCATTTTAAAGTCTTATTTATCTCAACGACAATCATGTATATGACAATCTCTAATAGTTTTGCACTAATATTTTTATTTTAAAATTAAATTCTATTTAAGGAAATTAATGACTGAGATTCGGACTATTTTCTCTAAATCATTTTAAAGTCTTATGTATCTCAACGACAATCATGTATAAATATTTTAGGCTATTAGCTACCATTTAATGTCCAGTTTTATAACATATGCAACAAAAATATGGGTAAGGACTGTTATTTTATTTTTTTCAGACTAACATAAAAAGCGCATAAATTAGACTTGGCTTGGATTTTGAATGGCTAGAATCGGCCATGTATATATATATATATATATATATATATAGATACACGCACCGACACACATCACCGTGTATAGGGAATAAACTACATAGAGACATTACTTAGTTTTGAAAAAGTAATTTTTTTTCCTTTATATTTTGATTAAATTATTATAAAAAAAAAAGATTTTCAACTCATCCATCTCTTATAAAAACTATTCTTAGAATAGTAGTCACTCTCATTTGATATGTCTGGTTATGTCCCTTACCACATATTCATTTTTGTTGCCTTCAATTTTTTTTAAATACAGTCTGTCCTAATTAGCATTAACAGTTAAATTTTACGGATAAACTATATGTCTTTGATTTTAATTTTAATATTTTAGAATGAACACCGAACGATTAATACTACCGTACGTGAATCTAGTCCACTATTATTTAGTGCGTGTCACATGCTAACAAAATATTAATGAACCCAAAAATATATAAACTAAAATTAATTCAAAATTAAAACTAAAAAAATACTAAAAATCTAACACATGTTAATAAACTCAAAAATATCTACCATAAAATTATGGATAAATTAACAAAACATACTACTTTTTAAACTAAATTATAAAAAACATACTCTTACAACTTTTCATTATCAAAAACATACCAAACAAATTTAAATTTAATGCTGTTTATTCTTTTTCTTATCTCTCTCTCTTCTCCGTTCTTATTTCTCACAAATTTTTCTATGTATCTTTTCATTCTTCTCTCTCATAAATTTTTCTGTTTATCTCTCTCTGATCTTACTCTCTCTCTCCTCCATTCTTCTATATATCTTTCTTTAATATCTCACTCTATCTCTCTCTTACTCCACCACGAAAACTCATCACTAACTACCGAACACCATTTAGATTATATATATATATATATATATATATATATATATATATATATATATCCATATACATATAAATACAAATATATATATATACGTAATACACAAATATTACACTATTTGATACCCCGTAATATATGAAAAATATATGGAATTGGTGAGATTGTTTTCTATTTATTGAGTTTTGAGACTATTGTAAACATTGTAGGTTTCAAGTTGAAAGACAAGAATCCATATGTACAATATTGAGAGAAATTCATATGTAGGGTATGAAGTTTTAAAATTAGGGTATGAAGTTTTGAAATTAGAGTATGAAGTTTTAAAATTAGGGTATGAAATTTTGAAATTAGGATATGAAGTTTTAAAATTAGAGTATGAAGTTTTGAAATTAGGGTATGAAGTTTTTGAAATTAGGATATTAAGTTTTGAAATCAGGGTATGAAGTTTTAAAATTAGGGTATGACGTTTTATAATTAGCATATGCATATTTTATGAGTTTTTAATCATATTTAAAGAGAGATGAGTGATTAGCACGTGTTAGAAAGAGCTACGATTATCGTGTGTTAGAGAGATATGTGCGATTAGAGAGAGATATATTAGGTTAGAGAGATGTTAGATTATAGAGATATATGTTAAGTTAGAGAGAGATTAGATTAAGAAATAATAAGTATATATATAAGTATGTTTTTGGTAATTTAAATTATTAGGGTATGTTTTTGTTAATATAATAGAGATAGGGTATGTTTTTGTTAATTGCCCCTAAAATTAATTCAAAATTAAAACTAAAAAATACTATTGGTTGACACATCCTAAATAATAGTGCATTTTGGAATGAACATTGAACGATTAACACTACCGTGAATCTAGTCCACTATTATTTAATATGTGTCGCATACTAAAAACATAACACCTATTAATAAACCCAAAAATATCTAACTTAAAATTAATTCAAAATTAAAACTAAAAAATACTAAAAACATAAAACATAAAACATATTAATGAACCAAAAATATATATCCTAAAATTAATTCAAAATTAAAAGTAAAAATAGTATTGGTTGGCACACCTTAAATAATAGTGCATCGGGTTCATATAATTATTTTTTCATATGTTAAGACAATATAGACATTTTTTCAAACTTTTTATTGATTTTCGGATAAAATTACATTTTATCTACTGGTTTTAAAAAATATAGCAGAAAATTCAAGACATGCAAAACCAATCCCCTTACCACAAATACACATAGATAAGGAGAGGAACTAGAATGTGGCATGACGACATCATGACCTATACTGTACTATGTTGATATTGTCATGCAATTTATGGATTCAAATTCTCTATAGTTTATAATGCATTCACATTCTCTAGAGTTCAATATAACAGATGAAATAAACACAATTCAATGGTCTAAATTTAGGCGTGAGTTTTGTAAATTTCCTTTTATATAATTTTAATATATAAAATAAGATATCTTAAAATTATTGACTTTTTTTTATTATTTTTAATTAATATTTAAGTTTATGATAGTTTCAACTAGTTTTCTATAATTTTATTTGTGTTTTTATTGTGTTGTAAAGTTAGTTTTAATTTACAAAATCAGAATTTGTATTTTATATATTAAAATTATAAATATTTTTTTTTACAAAACCTACGGCTAAATCTAAACTTTTAGATTGTGTTTATTTCATCTGTTAGATTGAACTACAGAGGATATGAGTGCATTACACACTCTAAAGAATTTGAATCGGCAATTTATAGTAATCTAAATTTGCATACAAAGATTTATTTAATTACCGCGTCGGTGAAGATAACGAATTTAACAAACCAACTTTTTGATAAATTCCGACCCTCCCATGGCAAGAACTAAAAATTTAGATTGCCAAAACTCATGCAAAGTCATTTTACATGGGTTGTCAAATTACACCGTCCTTTATTTTCTTTGAAAGAACGTTCATACTCCATCTGTTTCCAATTAATTGTTTTTTAGAAAATTACATGCAATTTTGACTGGTTTATAACATATATCAAAATTGTCGAAATAATTTTTTTAAAAATTAAATCATATAATTTAATGTTTGAACTATATGATTAACTTTTGAAAATTTTTATTCCGACAATTTTGATACAAGTTATTAGCCGGTCAAAATTGCACGTTATTTCGTAATGGACAATTAATTGGGAACGAAAGGAGTAAAAAATTATATTTTTGTAAATTGCTGAGTTACAGTGACACTTTACATTTAAGACTCAATATATGTGTAACGACCCGACCCTACGGACCGAACCGCCACGTCCGTATCAACAATATTGTCCGCTTTGGCACAACTTTCCAGGGGGTCACCCATCCTGGTAATACTCCAAGTTAAGCACGCTTAACTATGGAGTTCCGTCCTCGCAATTGTGCCGCACGGCTTTAAAAGACCTTGTTGATAGGAAATGGATCTTTAAGCTCATATACCACACGAGTACTCTCGTATCTGGGCGATGTGGGACTGACGCACAACACCGCACCACAGAAATTCCTTCCGGGAAATCTGGGTCGTCACAATCACCCTCCCTTTAGGCACGACGTCCTCGTCGGACACGTCGTCCTTCAGGGGCTCCACACACACGTGCTAGTCCCCACATTTCCGACCAGATAGAGGCTCTGGTACCATCTGTAACGACCCGACCCTACGGACCGAACCGCCACGCCCGTATCAACAATATTGTCCGTTTTGGGACAACTTCCCAGGGGGTCACCCATCCTGATACTACTCCAAGTTAAGCACGCTTAACTGTGGAGTTCCGTCCTCACTATTGTGCCGCACGGCTTTAAAAGACCTTGTTTATAGGAAATGGATCTTTAAGCTCATATACCACACGAGTACTCTCGTATTTGGACGATGTGGGACTGACGCACAACACCACACCACAGAAATTTCTTCCGAGAAATCTGGGTCGTCACAATATGTATCATGTCAGAACAAATCAATAATGGTACAAGTGATTTCAACACAAATATAATTTGAGTTAAACAGTTTACATATTTCATGATTAAAGTCTACAATTTAACATAATTGTACACTTATAGTCTCAGAGTTTTTAAAAAATGGCAAGTTTAATTTGGTAAATGTTATATCTTATTTTCTTATATTGATTAGATTAGTCTCCTACTACTGCATTCAGTGACGGAACCAGAATTGTGAAATGTGGGGATGCTTTTCTATAAAAAAAAAACAAATTATATCTTATACGAAGTTATGTTACGGAATGTGGGGCTGAAACACTAAATTTAAAAGCTTTTAATCAAAATAAATAGAAAAAATATATTTTTTTCATCAATTTTTTTTTAAAATGGAGAGAGGCCCGAAGCCCCCGACCATTCCTATCAGTTCCTCCCCTGACTGCATTGTTCGATGTTCCGACTTAGACAAGAAAGTTTTTTTGTCTTTTCTTTTTTCACAAACAATATAGTTCTGTTTACGGAGGTGTTGCGTGATACTCCCTTCGTTAATATTTAATTATCCACTATGAAACTACGTGTAATTTTGACCGGCCAAGAAATTGTATCAAAATTGTCATAATAAAATTTTTTAAAAGTTGATCATATAGTTCAAATGTTAAATTTTATGATTAGATTTAAAAAAAAATCATTTCGATATTTTTTATACGAGTTATAAGCCGATTAAAATTGCACGTAGTTTCGTAATGAACAATTAAATGAAAACGGATGTAGTACGATTATTTTATTCATTTGCATGATCGCATGATGGATGCCAGATGGGTCGTGTCTATAATTAGGGTTGTAAAGGTTTTTTTTATTAAGTTATGCCCTAATTACTCCGTTTCAATTTAATTGTCTATTACGAAATTACGTGTAATTTTAATAAGCCAAAAACTTGTATTAAAATTATCGGAATGAATTTTTTTAAAAGTTGATCATATAGTTCAAATGTTAAATTTTATGATTAGATTTAAAAAAGAATTATTTCGATAATTTTGATACAAGTTATAAGCCGATCAAGATTGTATTTAGTTTCGTAATAGATAATTAAATAGAATCGGAGGTATTAATAGTTAAAGTTTGGATAAGGTTGAGTATATTATTAGACTGCCTCTTGAGCAAAGAATCAACAGAAAGCTGAACCTTAAACAGAGGGATTTGGTAACGTGTTTGGTACATATTTCAAGTCTCTAATTTGTGGCTTCTGAGCTAAGTAAGCTTTCTGACGTGGATTCACTTGATTGTTTGGTTTGCAAATCTACTAGTTTTTCCTGAAATTTGGTTCAAGAAATATTTTTTATCCGGAAATGTATCTACACATTGTAACAGTCGCACAAAGATGAAGTCATAAATGTTATAAATGTTACAGTATCCGTCAAAATTTAGAATATAAAAATGAGAGGTGTCACATCACCGTTTTTCACGCATTCTAATGAAAATAAATGGTTAAAATTTAAAAAAATCATAATTTTCAGGATTATAGGGGTGCATTCGCCTCCGATGGTCTGCATTTAGCTTCACTCATAAGAGAATCTAACTTATCACCTTTTCCTTTTACTATTGTCGGAACAAACAATACAACTAAAGGCGTTAAAATTATGTGACTGGACAAGTGTTTCCGGTTCATTTGTGTTAAGTTTGTAACGGGAATGCTTATTGAAACAATTAAAAACCATCGGTTTGGTTCGTTCTGGTTCAACAAAAATAATAATTGAAGCGGAGAAAAAACCAACCGATCCCAATTGATTCAGTTAAATTCGGTAAGGTCGGTGTAAACTTTGGAAAAAATATGGGTAAAAGTTACATTAGATATAACTATTTTTACTCAACAAACTCAAATATTTTCTTGATGCAACTTATAAAAAAGACTGTTTGTAAATTATAAATATATATATATACATCAATTGATTATATTAAGAGAATACATTTTTCCTCACGGGTGAAGCCAGAAATAGCATTTGTGGTACCAAATTACATCAACTACTAAATTAAGTGAAATAAGAAAATAAGTTGTGTTAAATCATAGTTTTAAACATATTTTTGAGAAAACGCATGGTCAATTTTTTTTTTGCGGGAGAGCCTGGGGGACATCTAACATCACTGCAATAACCCTCCTTTTTGAGCTAACTAATTTTTGGACTTAACAAGTCACGAATATTGTTAGTGAGAAAAAAACTAGGATATCTTAATTAAGCACTTATACCCAGCACATATTGCTTAACCTACTTAACATATTTGTCATTTTCATTTAATGAGAAGATGGATTTCAATAATTACTACTATGCATTTGAAAAAGTGACATTTTTGTGTTTCTTTGCGGAAAAGTATGTTTTCTGATTTTGTTTCATACTAGGTACGTAGCACTACTGTAACGTCATTCAACACTCTTGAATATCAAATAACAATAGAAAAAATAGGGCAACATCACCAAATACTATTACTGACTTTAACTCCTGTTTTTTTTTTTTTTTTCAATGCGGTTTGTTTTGGTGTAAAATGGGAGTGTAAGCAAATATTTACGGGTAAAATATATTTTTCGGTTGATTGTTTTACCGTAAAACAATTTTTTAGGAAAACTTAATTTTCCCACAAATCCAGTAAAACTGAGGGAACGATTACCCCGCAAATAAAGTTGTAAACGGTTTACGGAACTTATCTCTGTGTATTTTTTCTAAAACTAGTATTATTGTAACTATTACTACGGAACTTCTCTCTACTCTTTCAAAATTATTTATAGATAGTTAAATTCCATCTAATTAACCAATAGAAAAAAATGAAAAAATAGGAGAAATTCTAAAAAATAATAAAATTCCGAAAAAAAAAATCCGAAAAATCTAAAAAGCCTAAGAAAATTCAAATAACTAAAATAGTCAATATTATTTTTCGTATATATCTATCTTATTGAAAATAATTTATAATATCTTTTATATTTCTAATTCTATGAGTTTATAAGTTGAAATTTTATAAGTTATTACAAATGACGTATATGAAATAAAATATATGTTTAGTTAAAGTTTCTATATATGTTGAGCTTTTTGCCAAAAAATGATTTATTTGTTTAAAAAAAAACTTTAATTTGTATAAAATTTTAGGTGGAAAACTTTTTATAAACCAAACACCCGTAAATGAAAAACAAACAAAAATTTACAGTATAAAACTTTTCAAAGAAAATATTTTTCCCGTATAAAACTTTTACTATAAAACAAACGTAAACTTCTCAAGAGTTATAATAAATTATAATTTTTCCATTTAAAGAAAATTCAAATCATCCTCCTCCTTTGTATATAGAGGTTTTTTTTGTGGAGTTGTAAAATAATTAGCCCAAGTTGGGACAAATTCCTGATATGACTATATAATACTATATAGATTTTCTTCATAGAGTATTTTTTATGGAGTTACTGTAATATGAAAAACTTTTTATTGAGTTATATATACTTAAACAACGATTTTACACCCAGGCAAATTCTTAGAGGTGGAAGTTAGTTTTTTTTTTTTTTAATCAATATCCGACCTTTATTAAAATTAAAGAAATATTTCAGATTATAGGCCAAGCCCCCATAATGGTCATTCCGTTTAATAAAAACGGTAACAAATTGATCAATATTGTCGTACACTTAACAAAATGCCGAAAAAGCAAACAGAACGGGCAAAAAAACCAAAATACTAACGGTTCGAATTCTCCAATCATTTTAAGAATTTTTTTTTGCTACGATGCTATTTATTTCGTATACCCCTATCCTTATATCTCCCTTTTTAGCTCCATGATTAAGGTGATCTAAAGAACAAATTAAAGAGCAAAACTCTTACTTAAACGGGGAGAATTTTTGTGTTAGCAAAATGACAAAAACCTTGTTCTGTGCATAAATCAAAATTTTGCATAAAACAAATAATTCAAACCAAATATACCGAGGCAAAAATCTTTAATATCCTAACAATAATAATCCAACTAAGTTTCGCAAAGATAAATATTATGAGTGCTTCCTTTCAAGTAAGAAAACTCCTTTTGATCTAACAGATAAACTGTATTAGTGTGATTCTGGAGGTTTTTGGCTGTAAAAAAGGTGTTATCGAGTCCATTAGCACTTTGTTTGGCTAGAGCATCTACAACCTGATTTTGTTCCCTGTAAATATGACACAAATCACTGCTAACCAAACTCATTAGTACTAAAATATCAAGCCAAATAGCGTCAAATTTAGGGGCTGATTTTATCTTTTTAGCCCACCAATTATATAAAATTTCTGAATCAGTTTTCACATAAATATTACTCATATCAAGACTATAACAAATAAGTAGACCATTTCTAATTGCCATCAATTCTGCATAAGTGTTAGTATGATTGCCTAGAAAATAAGATAAAGCAAAAATTAAAAAACTTTTATCATCTCTTGTGATACCACCACAACGATTGGGTTTCTATGATTAAGGTGGAAGTTAGTTCTTAGAGGTGGAGTAATATTATTTTGTAACTCTCTTAAAAATTAGGGCTGAGTTCGGTCCGTTTCGGTTTGGTTTTTGGCAAAACCGAAGCCGAAACCGAGCAGATTTTTTGGTTTTTTTTTTCCGGTCTTTTTATTTTTTGGACCGAACCGAACTGGTTTATTTCGGTCCGGTTTCGGTCTTTCGTTTTTTTTTTTGTTTTTCTTCAGGGTTTTTCCGGTTTTTCGGTTTTTTTCGGTCCGATTTTATTGTAAACCGAAAATGAACCGAAAAAAAGTTTTGATTTTTCGGTTTAAAAATAAATCCTTGATTTTTTCCTCAATAAATATCAAGTTTTAAAATAAATGATAATTGTCTCTCTTAAAGAAGGAAATTTTGATCATCCTCTTTCCTCCACCAAGTTATTTAACACAAAGTCATAGTCATATTCATGACAAAAATAAAATAAAAAATCCTTCAAATTAATCAAATATACGCAGCAAGTAATTCCAATTTTCACATACGGAGCACACAATCATAAATTCTAGGAAAGTTTGCTTAGGCCTTATCCTTAACTAGACATTTGTTGTAGTAGTCGTTTTCTATACCATTTTCTCTTCAAGAAGATGGCAAAATCCACGTGTCCTCCATCCATTTTACGACCACTCAAAACCAAGATAACACAACTTCAAGTTTAGCCCCTTAAATAACATAACTAGCTTCAAACCAAGTTCTATTCATCTCCAATGTTAACTGTGCTAGAAACCATTGAGCCCGAGCCATGCCCTCGGGTCCTTACAATCCTATCTTACGTGCTAGAAAAGCTAGTGGCTCGTAACGATAAGCTCGTGTTAGCCTTAGGTTCGTTCCAAGAGGCTAATGGGCGTCTCGGGAAGAGGCTTAATGGATTTCATGGTGTACGGGCACCGAGTATAAGCATAGGGAAGTACTTGGAGAGGATATATAAGTATACGAATTGTAGCCCGTCGTGTTTTGTGGTTGGGTACGTTTATATAGACAGGCTGGTACATGCGCACCCGGACTCGTTAGTCGTGTCGCTTAATGTTCATAGGTTGATCGTCACTTGCCTCATGGTGTCGGCCAAGATGCTCGATGACGTGTAATTCATCTCTCTCTGTCTCACTTACAATTTAGTTGTTCATAATTGAATAGTACAATAAAATTTACCATTATATTATTGTTACTAGTTAATTACTACTACTTAGTACTAATATCAAACTCTCTGCTAGTTAGCATTTTAGATTTCTCTTTGGTATTGCATTTGTAGATGGTTAGGTTATGTATACAAGTATGTAACAGCAAATCTAAGTTGAGAGAAAATGTACCCTTTGCACTTGGTCACTGTTGGTACTTGTGTTTTTATCTTAAATGTTAAAAAGTACTCTTGAATTATTGATTGCATAATTGCATTGTTGAATTATTGATTCCAATCTTTTGTACTTCCCGGTCTTTTATATGAACATTTACTGTGGTTGCATGTGTTTAAAAAGAGGAAAAGCAAGCTTTGAAGCTTCTTCGAAAAGAGCCTTAGGCTCATCTCCCTCAATTTTTTTTTTTTGGCATGTGTTGTAAAAATTAAATCGTTTCTTCAACTAAAGCAATGGTGTGGGTAGTATTTTTTTCACAACTTCTATCAAAGCGACACCGGAGACAAAAGGGTGAAAAATAACAACTCTGATTAGTTTCTGCAAAAAGTAATCTGTTCTTCTACTGTGAATGTGAAAGAATACTGTTTGGTATAAAGGATTGCTAGTTCTAGCTTATAACTTATATAAGCTTAACATATTCTTTCTTTCTTCTTTTTGTTTTTAGGATGCTATTTCACCGGCTAATAGAATACTTTTATTTCCAGGCCTGAAAAGTTATTGGTTTAATATATAGTTATAGCTTAAAGCCTAAACCTGTTTCTTTACAAACAACAAGAAAACTGATCAATAAACTTTTGTATATTGTAGGCACTATAACAACGCATTCTATGCTCGAGTAGGAGGGGTAAGCAATGTGGAACTAAACAAACTCGAATTGGAGCTGCTTTTTCTTTTGAATTTCGGGCTCACAGTTAGCTCTCGTGTTTTCGAAAGCTATTGTTTACACTTGGAGAAGGAGATGATGTTGGATGGCACAATCCACAAAATCGATAGACCACTAACAAATAGCGCTGATGAGATTATTGAAATAACCTTACTAGCCGAAGATGCACAAAGTTCTTCCTCCAACTCCAATGGTATACTTCAGTGATGGAAGCAGAATATTAAAGGGAAATTAAGTTAAAGTTTTGTTACGTCTTTGTCACCAAGAAGTGTAAATTGGAACATTTTATTCTCATCTATATAACATACATTTCATCTTTACAGATAGAACATAACATTGTTACCGTCTTGTCACGAACAGGCTACATACATATAAGTTTTACGGACAATTGGAGTGTGGTCGCTTATATATCAATAGTTCGTACATATGATAGAAGTATTTGAGTATGTTTCCCGCAATGATTACTCCTGTTTACTAATGATCATGTAACACGAAAATAACAACCACAACAAAACAAAAAAAACTAATCTTCCTTGTTTAGCGAGTTAGTTAGACGTTTAATGAGCAAATCCGCTAATTTGAGATTTGTTGTGACGATATGTGGTCCCAATATATACTGCACTCTTTCGACGTATGTGTCTTAATGTTATAAACCATTGGTCGCCTTTTGAGCTGATTGTGGGGTATTCATTCTGCAACAATTGTAAACAACCATAATTTACCAGAAACAAGGAATTTTACAACAACAAAAAAAGGGTCAACATTGAAATACGGTAATTACGTGACAATACTTCAGGATTTCATTTTCCCCAAAGGGAACAAATGCAGATCCACTAATGGGAGCAAATTGTTTGCTTGGATCTCATTAATGAAATTCTTTATGAAAATAGCATCTCCCGACTAAATGTTGTTGTAGTAGAACCCGAGCGTAGCTTATCAAAAGTGAATAAAGGAAGAAACAAAATGATATGCAAAGAGATGATAGATAAGTTGAATGGAAATTTGTTAGCCAATTTAAGCATTTAGTAGATTTGAAAAGGATCGTTATGTGCTTATATGTAGAGGAGGGTTCAAAAATTAGAATTAATTATTACAATTGACTTATTTACTGCTTTTTAGTAAGTGTCTCAAGAAAGAAGAACATAGCATGAAAAATCAAGACAAAAACGAGAGTAAAATTGACTATGCAAATAAAAACAAGTATTTTAACATTGAAGTTTTTTTTTTTTGAACAAGAAGGCTTTTCACAAAACCTTTTAACTTTAAGCTAAATTATGTAGACACCATTTACAGGAGAATTCATCGAACTCTCGTACCCACAAAAATGCATAAAACGGAATACAACTTATAGCGCTTCCAACAGAGTCTGTATTTTAACAAGAATGTCTTGTATTAAAACAACTATTATTATTAGTCTTGGAGCAACCCCATCTGAATGTACAAAATTAGTATTAGCTAAAAAAAAATTGATATTGTCACAAAAGTCGTCAATTACCAGGATAGATATGCCATGGTTAAACTTGGTATTACTAGCTTCTTTTTGTTGGAAAAAGGAAGGGAAAAACATGTTTTAGACATGATTTTTCAAAGTGGTCAGGAATCATCTTTGAGTCAATTTTCGATGCGACTACTCAGTTTTTCTGAGGCCATACTCAATATGTTTGAGTAGCTCGTATGACGAGCTTCGCAACGGTATATCGCATGACCCATTCGGAGGAAGGATGTGAATGATAATTGGACTCGAAGGTTGGTACTCGAAAGAGGGAAAAAACCGAAATCTGAAAAGTGGAGTAGAGAGTGGGAATAAACCATGAGAGTTATCCCACATTGGAAAAACAAAGTTATTTTTTACTCTATATATACAAGTCCATCCCATGTAGTTGGTAAACTAATTAAGTCCACATACCCATGAGTGGGTTAGTGTGTACCACACGTGCTTGCTCAGGTCTCGGATCACGGGCCGCGGGATTTGAGGAATGTCTTGGGTCTCGGGTCTCGTACTAAATCTGAAAATGGACTTTTGCATATTTGCAAGAGCAGTCCCTAGAGTTCCAGAAAGTTTGAAACTCCAGCAGTAATGGAGGCGGATTCTGGGGAGTTGGTATCTTCTCTCTAACCAAAACAACATATATTTTTTATTCATAGCACTTAGAAACCAGAGAGAACCACCCACTAACAGCTCGACTTAGACTCGTCGCCAGTTTCCGGCGAGTCTTCCGAGAGACATTGTACCTTGGAATCGAAGCGCTAACGCAACCAGAAACCTTAAGGTGGTTGGGCGAATATCGGTTAAGGGCATACTGTTAACAGTAGCCTCGTCTTGTTTTATTTTAATTCTGTCCAGTTTTTTTTTCCTTTTCAATTCTGTCAAGTTTTTTCAATTCTGTCAAGTTTTTCAATTCTGTCCAGTTTTTCAATTCTGTCCAGTTTTTCAATTCTGTCCAGTTTTTCCAATTCTGTCCAGTTTTTCAATTCTGTCCTGTATTTTAATTTGTTGTACTTAGCTGTAGCTTTTCTATTCTGTTTGTACTATTCTGTAATTAGTTTAAAGTTCTGTTTTGTTGCTGTAATTACATTTCTGTAATTAAATTCTGTAATTAGAATAGTTTCAATTCAGTCCTGTATTTTCAATTCAAAACAGAACAGTCCGGCTGTTAAGTTTATACTTTCCAGTCCGGCAGTTTCTTTTAATTGCAAAACAGTACATCAGATTATTAATTAATAATAATCTGATAAACGTTTGCTTTATTTACTTTTCAGTACTTACACGTTGTAATCAGTTTATTGTATTCCATTTGGAAATTAATAAAGATTACACTGGTTTTGTTTAATTATTGTTTAGTCCTTTAATTATTGTTAATTGTTATTTCGTACACGGAAACCAACACTTTTAACTGGCCCCAAGTTGCTCAATAGGAATAAAAAAAAACATTATTGGGTAAATGTCATTTGAGTTTTGACTGTCCGAATTCAATGGGAAAGTAGTATTATATATGATTGTTTCAAACCGTTTGAAAATGAATAGAAAATTAATAAACATTTAAAAGAAAAAGTGTGATAGATTGAGTGAGAATTTGTGTATATGTAAAAACAATAGCTAAATTTCATGGAGTGTGATTTCGATGATACATACGCTGATGTGCATGGTCTTAAAGTAACTCTTCTCTCCATATTCGACTGCTCACTTTTAGCCTAAACTATATATTGCCTATCACCAGAGAACTTGAGTGCGAGGACTAAACTTTCATGTATGATAAGTCCATCTAAACTATCACGAACATACTTGTGAGCATCACGAATGCTCCTAAAAATCCGTTGCAATGCCATCTTCCTCCCTTGACCTCCGACTTCCAGACTGTAACTGAACTTTTTGGCCTCGATATCATCACCCATGTGTAAGTCCATGTAAACGGGAGCATCTCCAATCTTTAAAATGCAAGCAAAATTGGTGCCTAAAATAATTGAAAATAGTCAACATCCACATAGCATTCTCAATCTCATTAAGATTGGATTTCATGTATCAGTGATTAAAAATAGATCCATTATTTACATCAATGTTCCTCAAGATGTGTAAGAAGAGACGTAATATATCTCCATTGACCGAGCATTCAGCTTAAGCATAAGGACACTTTTATAAGACATACATGGATGTCTGCTCGTGTATGAGCTAGCCCGTTTTGATAAGAAAGCACATCCGGGCAATCAAATACATGGAACTTGCATGGAAGATCTAACAACTGCACAATTTTCTCTAAAGTTGTACAACTTATGTTATCAAGCACCTGCCGGCATATGAAACCACCTATTTCTTACTCTAGCCTTGCATTTGTAGCAAATCGTGTGGCCATTGGAGCACTGAAGAATGGGATGGTACATAATTATAGTCATGCAAACTCCACATTCAAAATATTTGTGTGCAAATAAGGTTAATTAACAAGTTTTAAAGGTAATTGACAATAAAACAAACTTTTGCATGTCATGTGGCCATTGGAGCACTGAAGAAAATCAAACTTTTGCTTCCATATGGAGATTGATGTAATTGTTTTGATTAATTAACAAGTTTTAAAGGTAATTGACAATAAAACAATACCGGGAATAGTAGTAATTTTTTAAGGGTAATTTTTTTCCGGATCTGGGCGAGTTATATCTGCAAACCCTATAAAAATTCTTCTACCATCAAAGCTTGCAAAGAGTTAAACTCAAAGTAAAATAAGACAATCAAGTTAGCCACTTCTCGATATTTATATTTATTAGTGTTTTAATTATTTTTTTGTTTATGTTGTTATTGTCTTGATATTTGTTGGTTATTGTCTGTCATACTAATTATTGAAGGATTGTTTTGTTATTTTTCCCAGTGAGTAGTAAGTATGAATCATTACTTTATCTTCTCAACCTTCATGTCACATTTCCATTTAATTTGATTAAATATAATTGAATTTGTTTTTAAAAGTAGACAATACTCCTTTTTTTAAAACCGAAACTAGCTATTATTATATCAAGTCATGCATGTCTACCTAATTTCATTTTTCAAAAACAATTTATTTATCAAACACTCTAATTTTACCCCTTTTTCAATATTTTTATCGTCACAATTGAAAATAAGGTGACCATATAAAACAATAGTAAACTAAAATGAAATGAAATATCACTGCAAATAAATAAATAAAAAGCTAAAAAAATGCTAACAAGTCGTCTTTATTTTCTCCGATCATCGACAAAGAGATCTGATATTCTCTCTCTAAATTAAACCTTTTTATTACTGTAAATAAATGGGTGATTATTCCAAAGAGGGTTTAATTAAGCTAATCAACAGATTTGGGGCTTATCTTTCTCTCAACTTTTCCTCCAATTTTCATAATCTTGTTAGTATCTCTCCTTTTCACATTTTTTTTTTTAGTTTTTTATTTTCATTCAGTATTTGGGTTTTTTCATAAGAATTAATTATGGGTTTGTCTTAAAAATCAATAATTTTTTTTTTTACTTTGTAATTAGAGATTTTTATTCTTCAATTGAGCCTCAGATAACTTTGGTTTATAAGTTTAGTTTGTTTCTATTTTTTCAGTATTTGATTTTTTTAAGAAGAACTAATTTTGGGTTTGTCTTTAAATTCAATAATTTTGTTTTCACTTTGCAATTACATATTTTAATTCTTTACTTGAGCTTCAGATTACTTTGATTAATGGGTTTATTTTGTTTCAAAAAAAGATTCAGTATTTGGTTTTTTCAGAAAAACTAATTCTGGGTTTGTCTTAAAATGCAATAATTTTGTTTTTACTTTTTAATTAGAGGTTTTAATTATTTACTTGAGCCTCATATTACTTTGGTTTATGGATTTAGTTTGTTTCTATTATCTCTCTTTCCCCTTTTCTTTTTTTGAGTATTTGGTATTTTCAGAAGAATTAACTATGGGTTTGTCTCCAAATTCAATAATTTTGAGTTGGTTTGCAATTAGAAGTATTAATCAGATAATTTTGGTTTATGGTTAGGATTATTTGTTCTTAATTTTTTTGATATTTAGGGATTGTTTTTGCAACTTTGTAGAGATTAATGCTGGCTTATTAGAGACTGAGAAATGAGCTTGTTTTGTGCTGCTTTTAAGCTCACTGATTGGTCGTTTTATTGCTTACATATCGTGCCTCGTTTGGTTGACTTAGTTTAAAGCTTAGAAGTTGTAATTGTCTCCTGAGAAGTTGTATTTCCCTATTATTTAGCTGAGCTTCAATATTTTCAGCTTATTTTCTTGAAAGCTGCTACAGAAACTGAATTTGATCAGCTTAGGGGTGAAAAAGATTTAGCTTTTAAGTTGGCCAATCAAATATATTGCAACTTTTTAAGGGCTAATGTTGACTTGTTTGAGACTGAGAAATGAGCTTGTTTTGTTACAGCTTTTAAGCTCACTTTTTGGTCGTTTTATTGTTTATATATTGCGTGTCATTTGGTTGACTCAAGTTAAAGTTTAGAAGCTGTAATTCTCTCCTGAGAAAGCTCCAAGTTTTAAGCTAAATGATCCAAAAGTTTTATCTGAGCCTCAACATTTTCAGCGTGTTTTTTTGACAGATGTGATGGAAACCCGAATTTGATAAGCTTATGGGTGTAAAAGATTTAGCCTTTTAGTTATACAATCAAATACATTGCAACTTATTGTCTTGTTCTATGAAACCAAATAAGCTGAAATGGTGTAACAAGACAACCCTAAATAAGAGTCAGATATTGGAATCCACCTTAGAAATATATAAAAGGGAGGTGAAGAAGAAAGAAATGAGGGTAATTTAAATTAAGGTAGATGGCGCCTGTGTCTATTTAATGCATTTATGACTGCAACAGATATTAATCGGGCATGAAAAGTCTGCTAGACTTATAATATGTGTTTGTAACGAGAATAAAAATGAACCTTTCTTTGGTTCTGTAA
The DNA here is from genome assembly GCA_963682055.1 of Primula veris. NCBI lineage: Eukaryota > Viridiplantae > Streptophyta > Magnoliopsida > Ericales > Primulaceae > Primula > Primula veris. Next base: position 8,481,360 of record OY821742.1, on the reverse strand, counting down.
CAACTAATTGACAGTCTGCTGTATCTGAAGATGTAATTGAAAAACACATACCACTAATGGTAAACATTTAATAACTTCAAGTAGCTGCATTTTGATGATTTTGATTGTCTTACTAAACATAAAGGTTTTGAAGCACCCAACGATCTTTCAGCATACAAATTCCAGCCTTCTTAATTTTGTGTTTTTAATATTTTTGCAAACAAGCACCTGAATTGTTATCTCACAACATTTAGCATTAACGAGTTGAAGCGGCACACTCTAGTTTAGTTGTTTTTTATTATTTGTGTAGTTGCAACCATTAACATTATCGTCGTTGACTCTGTTAGTCAATAATCTTGTTTCAGTGCTTTTGAGAAAGGGGTTTTCCACTTTGAAAAGCCACCAGAATAAAAATATTATAATTATGTAATGTTTAAAATCCTTCCATCTTGCTATGACTCGTGATTGTGTAGACCGGTCTGTTGCTTTGTAACTAAAGTAATGTATGCTTTTGTTGTTAAGTTGTTGTCCTTTCTACTGTGGAAGCTGGATCCTTACGAGATTGTCGTTGTCGTTATTTGCATTTAGATTTTTTTAGAATCTTTTTTATCCTTGGCCCTCGTATCGTAAACTAATGGTTTAACGATTTCCCCGTTAAATCAAGTAGTCTTGTAATATTTTTAGAAGTTAGGATGTGGCTGGAAAATTAACCTCGGTTATGCCTGATTGTAGATCGTATTTCATTTTACATAGTTCATTTCCCAAGTAGATGAAGATAACTACAGGTGTTCATTTCCCTTGGATGTGATGTTATTTATTTTTATGTTCTTTTTTGGCAGGATTCACGATCGGTCGGGGCATTAGCTGGGCTCGCTGTTGGAATATTTTTTGCATGGAGACTGTTGAGATCACCTAGCCAACCTCAAAGAAGACAGCCGAAGCGCCATACTCCTAGTACAAGTAGTTCTGTTACAGGTTCCGATGTAAACACTGATTTGTCATCTTCTGGAATTAACCCATTTTCAGAAGATTCAAGAGCACAAAACGTAATAGATGAGTTCTTTCAGCCTGTAACGGTAAGCAAACAATCTCATACTATCTTTTGTGCATTTATTTAGCCACTTAGTTGTTTAGTTTCTGAAGAAATATAAGGTCATTATATTATCTTTTCTGCTTTTGATTTTACCTGTATTTCCATGGATTAATGGTGACCTTTGCTTTTGCAGCCAACGCTAGGACAAATAGTAAGACAGAAGCTGAGTGAAGGAAGAAAGGTACATTAGCTTATGTTAACTAGATTCGTTTTTGCACGCATTGTTTCTTTAGCTAATATAAATTGGAACTAGTGTAAGGTTGGCACATTGTAATGTATGAGCTCTATTCCTGTTTTGATTTTAAATGTTAGTTATGATAGGATGCTCTGCATATATGGTATTTCTAGAAAGTGAGTGTTACTATCTTTTCCTCTCCAACAAAAGAACGTCATGTAGCGTTTTGGTTGCTATAACCTTGGATGTCCTATCTTAACCTTTACAACACCCTTGGACCTTTCATGAATTTTCTATCATAATAGTTGGGACTTATGAGAAATTTGTGAAATTTATTTTATTAACTTGTGTCAACTTACTTTACTTGATACAAAAGTGGCCCATAGCTTTCTTAGGACGACCAAATGTGAGCTTAATATGCACTTGATGTTTTGAACATTATTCTATCCTTTTTCTTCAGCATTTTATAAGTTTGCAGTAGACTTTCTGCTTTTAGGTCTGATTAAAAGTATGTAACGTATGATATACACAAAATTATTAAGTGATACATGGCTGGTGTCAGATGTCTTCTGACACTCCAAAGGTTGTATTTTTAAAACCTTCACAATTTACATCTTAATGATACTAATCGTGTCATCAGAAATTACTTCTCTATGTTAGAGCCCGTTGGCAGTTCCAATCTTCCCTTGCTAATTCGTGTATAATATTCATCTTATTGCATCATTACGGATGATAATGATATACTTGTCAGTAAGATATATGTTGTGAAAATTTTGTTACAACTCTGTCGAGAGCTAAATTTAAAAAGGGCAAGAAGTGATCAGAATTATGTCACAGACTTGCAGTATGAAGATTTGTTTATCTAATAAATCCATGCTATAACATAGAACAGTTGTGTCAACCAAGGTCTAAACTTCCAACGCCAGACTTGGAAAGTAACATCTACTTTGAAAATCAGTAAAGCTTGTGCTCTTACAATGGTTTTTATGGTTTTCCTTCATAGGTGACCTGCCGGTTACTTGGTGTAATTCTTGAGGAAACTACCCCAGAGGAACTTCAGGTAGTCACAAACTCACAATATTGTGAATTTTGTGGGATGAATTAAAATGGAAAGAGATCATATTTTTAAATTCTTTGCAGAAACAAGCAACCGTGAGATCTTCTGTACTGGAAGTGCTGCTAGAGATTACAAAATACTGCGATCTTTACCTCATGGAAAGAGTCTTGGATGATGAGAGCGAAGTATGTAAACCTTTCCAGCATATATTTAGCTATATATAATCAACCCCATGTGAATACATTTTGTTATGCTGATGCATTCCTTTTGAAGTCCCGAGTAAGGCTTGTATTTTTTTTTTAAAATATTCTTCCTTTCTGGTTCCACATCCAAATCCGTAATTACAGTCAGTTTTAAATGATGTTCATAACATCAGATGTATACTACATGGTATTTTTGGAATAATTTATTTTGGAGAAATAACACTAAGGTCTTACCCATGAGATATGAAACTCCAAAAAATAAAGATCACGAAAGCAAAATCAACTCCAGTGAACATTTAAGTCATTATAAAAGGCAACCTTAAGATGAAGCTCATTCAAGAGACATGAACAATAAACCATATTAAAGAGCTCTAATGTACCAGCTCAAGGAACTTATAGGATTAGTTAGTTTTAACCAGAAAAGATAATAAATTACACAGTGCTGCTCATCTCCCTAATGGCGATCTTATAGGTTAGGCAGTGACATATCATTTAAGGTGGTATCAAAGCTTTTAATAATGTCTTACCATTAGTCTTTCGAGTCACACTTGCATTCATATACATTTTGTAAGTTATGATTGTTAATAGAACACACAAAGTTATAATTTCTGTAGTATACTGAAATTATAAGCAGACATTGTCTTTGCAAATATCACTGTTTGGAGTTTAACACTATTCTCTTATTTGCGTTTGGTTCATACTTGTCCATTTCAGAAGACAGAAAAAGGGCATATTTTATTAGTAATTTATCATTTATTTTATTTTTGGCAGAAAAAGGTTCTCCTAGCTTTAGAAGAGGCTGGTGTTTTCACGTCGGGTGGTTTGGTGAAGGAGAAGGTAATTTTTTTTTTTGTGTGTGTGTCTTAATGGTGCCTGCTTAACTACAACTTTCCCCCTCTTTTTCTGTTCTATGATCTGAATTACTTGGAACTGTTTTTCTCGTAATGAATGTTTGGTGTGACATTTAATTTTGAAAGGACACGGCAGCTTCTCTTGTACTTCATCTTGTAATTTTATCACTAAATTTTTGTTTATTTTACAGGGTGTTTTTTCAGTATTATTTGTATAGTGTTAAAACTCATATTTTTTAAATTGTTGTCTACATTGAATTGGGTGTGCTACTCAAAGATTAGAAGTTTTACTCACCCTTAATGTAATGGGATTGCAGGTTTTGTTTTGCTGTACAGAGATTGGTAGGACTTCTTTTGTTCGGCAACTAGAGGCAGATTGGCATATTGACTCAAACCCTGAAATAACTTCTCAGCTTGCGGTAATTTTACTAAACTTTTACACTTTATCTCTATTTTTCTTCTTTTCCTAGCTTTAAAATTACTTTTTCAAAACAGTGGTCAAACTGTATATAACACTTGGTCTAGCTTGCAGAAGCAGGTGTATTCACAATTTCTATAAATATAAGTGTCTACCCAAACCTGAAACTCTAAAACTTTGCTTGAATTTTGAATTAGAGGGCAGGTGGCAAGAGCATGATATCGATAGTCTAGCTTGAATAATGGTTGTATTCTGTTTATAGTAAAAACATCGTTTGCAGTCCCATCTTTTCTAATACTCTATATGAGAGTTCAGAAACCTAGCCTTTTCCAAAACCTTTTAAGTAGGGCCCAAACATTCCTTTATCCTTATCGCATATCAGGTTATCTAAATTAACAAGACCAACATTTTTTGTAAGTCCGACCTTGAAAAGGGAAATCCACTATTGCGTCTAAACTCATCATACCAACTGGCACTTAACATTCGACTCTTCTTCTTTTGAAAACTTTATTTGACACTTTTCATGCATACTGTTTATCTGTGATACAGATAGGATGCTTATCGATATATATATATCCGCTGCACATACTGCTTAACCTTTTTCCATTTATACTTTTGTTCAAGTAATCCAAATTGTTATCTGGTTGCTAATTGTTTCATTCTCCTTTTCCCCGTTTGCTTCTTTTCGAACAAACTATGTGCAGCGGTTCATTAAATATCTGCTCTACATATCTCCTATCAAACCGGAACGTGGAGCTGCAAATGTTTTTAGCTCTCCGTCCTTGGAACATTTCTTTGGAAGTGTATAACCCGGCAAACAATGATACATGTGTTTGCTTAAGAAGGCTTATTCCTCCATATTTTTTTGTTGGGTTACAATGTGTAAGGCTAACTTGTATCCGGTCCGTTTTAGCTCAAGTGTTGTCTTCGTCATTGAGTGATCGAATATGTATAATTTTGTTGTCTGAGCAGTAAGTTAGTCATTTCTGTCCCTGTACAACAGATAAGCCTATTTCTAGTATCCACGAGATATTGGCAACATAATTCGTAAAAATCAATGTAAGGGATTCATTACAGTTGAATATGACATAATAATGTTTTGACTACTGCCTACAGTTTTATGCTACTTTATCTTCAAATCTGTCATTCAATTTCTACTGATTCACTCGATCATTACACAACAAGTATTAAAGATCCTGTTTTCAAATATATTTTTCTCTTGTTTAAGCATGGTTGAAAGTTGAAACCAAAGTCTATACAGGAAATTACTACAATCTGTAAATTAATTTTTCCTAATCTGCAATAATCTATCTCGACCTCCTTATTGCAGAGTCTTCATAGTATACAACCCTTTGATGTATGAATCAACTGTTATAGTTAGGACTTAAGAGTAACCAATTGATCCACTGCAAAATTTAACGATAATAGTAATGTGATTTAATTTTTGTCAATTTTGTTTACGATGCTGATGTTTTCCCTGCTCATTTGACGTTTTTCTGTATAAATTATATTCTAAGTATATGATCTTGCATTTTAAGTATCTTATGCCTTGTTTGGTTGGGCTACTAAATCAATGGAATTGAACTCTACTTGATATGTGTCCACCAGTGGTGTCTGGTTGTCTATAAAAGCATAGAGGACTATAGAAGGGTATGACCTGGGATATCAAATTGTTAAAATGGGGGTCATTTGCAAATACTTAGGGGGTGGTATCGAATAATCAGGCATTGAGATTGATGTGTTAAGCCATTGACCCCGCCCCCATGGAAAATCGAAGCAATGGTGGACATTAGAGCGTTAATTCCGAGCATAACTTGGATCTTCATGTGGTGTCCGAGATTAAATAACAATCTCACCGTTGGATAGCTAATCGTGTTAGGTCCCACATAAGAGTTTTAAGTGTTTTTGAGATGTCGACCTGTAGGTTTTTATTGTCTCTGATGTTGTTTCAGAATGTTTCTTCTTCTATTTTTTTTAGGGGGTGGTATCAACTAATGGAATTGGTAGCCTAAGGCTAAGCTTCCTTTTTTTTCAAAACCGCTCTTGAATTTCATAGTTTCGGGATTATGAATCCCGCAACCAAAACAACACAAGCACTCTTAATGTGGAAGTTGATAGAAAGCATATGATATTAATCTTTGCGTTTGACAACATATTTTTTTTTGGATAAAAATCCGCTTAATAATAGCACTGACAGCTACATTATGCAAATCTGCACCCGAGTGTTTGATAACCGTTAAGAAAATCTATGTTCTTGCAAAGGTGTAGTGCGATCATCAAATTAAAAAGTGTAATAACTAAATTATGGACGGATTTTAGGTCCACACCCACATATAATAAATTTCATTGAAACCCATAAAAAGTGGCGGAAAAAAAATTATATTCCTTCAAAATGTCTAGGTAATATTTTCATATTTTTTAAACCCAAAATCTATCTTGTAAAAAGGCAAAAAATCATGCTATCTAAAGAGCCATCGAATAATAAAATGACAAATTTTAAAAATCAGTTACCAAACGGAGCCAAAATATGATAAACAATCGACAATAACGAGGAACGATAATCGATGATCCGAATGGCAGAGGTGTTTCTTCCCTCAAAATTGAAAACCAAGTTGTAAAATGGGAATCCGAATAAAAGTAATGGTCTAATCCTGTTATATATACAAACATACATCTTAGGGCAAACTTATAAATATATACATATTACGTATAAATATATCGCCGTTTTATCTCTCTCTCTCTCTCTCTCCGGCGGCGCGGCCAGGTTACAATTCTCTTTCTCTCTCTAAACTTAATATTTCAATTTCAGTTTCGGTTTCATGTGTGTATGTGTTTAATTTTTAATTTCAGTTAAAATGATTTGGTTGTTACTTTTGCATGTATTTGCTTAATCCCTAAGTGGGTTTTGTATTTTAGCTGAATTGGAGCTGTTTGGCTGTTACTTGTTTGGATTAACACTTTTTTTCTAGCTTATTTGTTAATAATTTTCAATTTCAGTTTCATGTGTGTTTGTATTTTCACTTTTAATAAAAACGATTTGGTTGTTACTTCTTGCATTTATTTGCTTGATACTGAACTGGGTTTTGCATTTTAGCTGAATCGGAGCTGTTTGTCTGTAACTTGTTTGGATTAATACTTTTTTTCTAGCTTATTTGTTAATAATTTTCAATTTCAGTTTCATGTGTATATATTTATTTTTTTCATTTTCAGTTTAAATGATTTGGTTGCTACTTTTGCATTTATTTTTTTGATTTGCTTAATCATGAACCGGGTTTTCTCTTTTAGCTGAATAGGAGCTGTTTAGCAGTAACTTGTTTGGATTAGCACTTTTTTCTAGCTTATTTGTTAATATTTTCAATTTCAGTTTCATGTGTATTTGTATTTTCACTTTTAATAAAAAACGATTTGGTTGTTACTTTTTGCATTTATTTGCTTGATACCGAAATGGGTTTTGTATTTTAGCTGAATTAGAGCTGCTTAGCAGTAACTTGTTTGGATTAACACTTTTTTCTAGCTTATTTGTTAATATTTTCAATTTCAGTTTCATTTGTATTTTCAATCTTAATAAAAATGATTTGGGTATTACTTTTGCATGTATTGGCTTAATCTTGAATTGGGTTTTCTCTTTTAGCTGAATTTGAGCTGTTTGGCAGTGACTTGTTTGGCTTAGCACTTTTTTCTAGCTTATTTGTTAATATTTTCAGTTTCATGTGTATTTGTATTTTTAATTTTAATAAAAATGATTTGGTTGTTACTTTTGCATGTATTTGCTTAATTCTGAGATGGGTTTTCTATTTTAGCTGAATTGGAGCTGTTTGGGAGTAACTTGTGGGATTAGCACTTTTTTCTAGCTTAATTGTTAATATTTTTTATTCAGTTTCATGTGTATTTATATTTTCAATCTTAATAAAAATGATTTGGGTATTACTTTTACATGTATCTGCGTAATCATGAATTGGGTTTTCTCTTTTAGCTGAAGTAACTTGTTTGCATGAGCACTTTTTTATAGCTTTTATTTGAGATGTTTGGCTATCACTTTTACTTATTTGTAGATTTAAAAGTTCGTTTGATTCAATATTCACATGATGGAAAAAGGGTAGTTTCTAAATAGATATACAAAAAATATTAATGATTCTGCAAGTATCACTATATATATACTAAAATATATTAATGATGGTATACTCTAAAATTAGCAACTATCACTATGTATACTTTTTGCTATTTAGCAACTAATCTTACTCGCGGAAAAAATAACAAAAAGATAATAAAAAGTCGGAGGTCTTAGGTTTGGATTTTGGAGCGATTTTCTTTGAGAAGAATATGATGATGATACCAAAACTGATACATGTAAAATAGAACCTTGACCGTTTATCACTTAGAGAATCCACACAAGTCACAATCTTTAATTCACTTGAAAAAGAATTGACTAGCGTCTGAAAATCTCGCTTGTTCGAATAAATTCTGTATGTTAATCGATTTTTAGCTCTATTTTTAGTCTGGTTTAATAATTTGGGTTATGGGGTATGAGAACTCTCTTTCCGATGGATTTTTGATTAAGCAATTGTTACCCTTATTTTCACTTGATCTAATGATTTGACTTTTGGTTTCTGAAGATATACCATTCTATCACAGTTAATTTGATAATAAAGTATGAAAAAAGAATTGAATGTGAGGTCATTTTTGTACAAAATTGAGGAAATTGATTAATTAATTTGTAATAACTAGGGTTTTTAGGTGCTAGTAAAATATACTAGTGAACTTTAAGTCATCAAAACCTACTTTTTTTATTGCACTTATAAATGTATCTAGGGTTTGAGTCGTTTTCTCAAGTTAGATACGCTAAGCCACCGTCAACCCCCCCCCCCCCCCCCCCTTTCTCTCTCCATCTCCATCTCTCTAAGTGTGCCAGCCTAAGAGATATAGCTCTCTCTAGTATATTGAGGTTTGTGGTTCTAAATTCTGGTTGCATATAAATAATCCAAGTCAGGGTTATGTTTTGATTTGACTGTGGAGTTGTCTCATTTTCAATTGATGTTTCTCTAGGAAAAACTTGAATCATGTGATATGCGAGCTTATTTTGTTGGGTATTAAATGTGTATCGTACAGCCTAGAAGAACGAAGTATTCCAGTTATTAGCTTTTTGGTTAAAAGCTAAATCCAAGCTAACTCCGAAGCATGCTGGTGGCCGCCCTTGTAGAGTTTTATGCCATGTCAATTTGATAAAATAATAAAGTATGATTTGAAATTAATCGGTCTCTGTTATTTTTGTAACGTAACTTTTGAACTTATTTGTAACTACTAGGGTTTCTGGTATGAAATATTGAGTTTGTAGGTGCTGCCCTTTTTTATGTGTTAAAATTTCAGTAGGATTATCTGTTTACTTCTTTACCATGGTGTGATAGACCAGGAGGGAAGATTTGAATGTTACGTGGATTTCTGTAAATAAAAAAGATCATACAATTATAATCATTATGGTTGTTTAATATGATAATAAAGATGTTGGAGAATGGAGAGAGTAGTTTGTGATTGGAGGATATAGAGCTGCTTTTCTTTTGTCTGTGGGTTTCTTATGCAGTATAATTTATTGCTTAATTGTTTATAAATTGAAACTTTACTGCCTTTTTCCTTTGTAAGTTGTAGCTACTGAATCGTTTTGGTTATAATTTGAATAGTCAAGAAAGGGTTATTTGTGAAAGAAACCATTTTTTTTCCGGCATGAGTAATTCTGTAATTGTATGGCCTATCGACTTTTTCTCTGAAGAAGTTAATTTTTAAGTATTTGATATCCCCAGTCTATCTTTGAAAAGACAAGGTCCTTGAGTTATGCTCATTTTTAGGGGATAGTTGGGTTTATATTTTCCAGTATTTTAATTGTTTTATTAGTTTAAAGTCTGGGCATTAGATGATTCTTTTTTTAAAGAAGACCCTTTCTGATGCTAGTTCATATAATTGAATGTGGATTATTAGCACCCCTTCCTTACCGACGATGGCCTCATTATTCCCCAAAAAATAGCTTATTAGTGATAATGATTATAAATTCTCAATGCGTAGCATTTTTAACATCCTTTAGATAATGTTTTTCTCTGTGTGCATGTTTGTTTGCCTAATTGTTTCAATTTTTTGTGTATTTTTCTTTTCATGCTTCCTCTGTATTTGCACTTCCTCTATATTCATGAACTTTCTGCTCTTTTTGCCTCCTTTTATTCATATCACTTGTATTTCCTCTAATGCAATTGATCTATATTTTCTTTGCAGAGGAGACTTCAAAGCTTAAAAAATGGTGCAGTACAACTTTAAGAAAATAACCGTTGTTCCGACCAAGGAGGACTTCATCAACATTATCCTTTCTCGCACCCAAAGGCAAACCCCAACAGTTGTCCACAAGGGATATGCCATTAAGAGAATTCGTCAGTTTTATATGCGTAAAGTGAAATATACGCAACAAAACTTTCATGAAAAACTCTCCACCATCATCGATGATTTCCCCCGTTTAGATGATATCCATCCTTTCTATAGTGACCTTCTCCATGTCCTCTACAACAAGGACCATTACAAGCTTGCCCTTGGTCAAATCAACAAAGTAAGGAACACCATTGGTAAAATCGCAAAGGACTACGTGAAGCTGTTGAAATATGGAGACTCTCTATATCGGTGCAAGTCTCTAAAAGTAGCTGCGCTTGGTCGTATGTGCACATCTCTGAAGAATGTTGGCACTAGTTTGGCCTATCTCGAACAGATTAGGCAACATATGGCTAGATTACCCTCGATTGATCCTAACACAAGGACGATATTGATTTGTGGGTACCCTAATGTAGGAAAAAGCTCGTTTATCAATAAGATTACTAGGGCTGATGTGGATGTTCAGCCCTATGCTTTTACCACAAAGTCTCTCTTTGTAGGTCATACAGATTATAAGTATTTGAGGTATCAAGTGATTGATACACCGGGAATCTTGGACCGTCCGTTAGAAGATCGCAATATCATTGAGATGTGTAGTATCACTGCTCTTGCCCACTTGAGAGCTGCTGTGTTGTTCTTTTTGGATATTTCGGGTTCGTGTGGATACACTATTGAGCAACAAGCAGCTCTTTTTCATAGCATAAAGACATTGTTCATCAACAAGCCATTGATTATCGTTTGCAACAAAACTGATTTGCAGCCTTTGGATAAGTTGTCTGAGAATGAGATGAAGTTGGTCATGGAGATGAAAGCCGAGGCTGTAAAGACTGTTTTAGCCCAAGGGGGAGATCCCGATAGTGACCATGGGGTGCTTTTGACCATGAGCACTTTGACTGAAGATGGGGTCATTTCGGTTAAAAACGCTGCTTGTGAGAGGCTACTGAATCAAAGGGTTGAGCAGAAAATGGGGTCGAAAAAGATGAAAGACTGTTTGAATCGTTTCCATGTGGCCGAGCCTAAGCCTCGTGATACCATAAGTAGGCCACCTTGTATACCTCAGGCTGTGTTGGAGAAGAGAGAGAAGGAAGTGGAGAAGAAGGGGAAGAAACTGGAGAGGGATTTGGAAGAAGAGAACGGTGGTGCTGGTGTATACTCTGCTAGCTTGAAGAAACACTATCTCTTAGCTGACGATGAATGGAAAGAAGATATAATGCCAGAGATTTTAGACGGGCACAACGTTTACGACTTTGTCGATCCCGATATTTTACAGAGGCTCGAGGAATTGGAACAAGAGGAAGGACTACGACAAGAAGAAATTGATGACGAAATTGAATTTGAAGGCCCCGAGCTAACCCCAGAAGAGAAAGAGGCGCTGGCTGAGATACGTAAAAAGAAAAGCTTGCTGATTAGGGAACACAGGATCAAGAAGAGCACAGCTGAGAGTCGACCAACTGTGCCTAGAAAGTTTGATAAAGATAAAATATTCACAAGAGGTAGGATGGAGAAGCAATTTTCTGCAATTGGGATTGATCCATCTAGGGTGAGTGACCGTGTCCGCAGCAAGTCTAGAGGGAGGAAGAGAGAAAGAGACGGTGATGGCGACGCCATGGAGTTAGATGGTGAGCAACAGAATAAGAAGCTTAAGTTGAGATCATTGTCAAGGTCGAGATCGAGGTCTAGACCACCAATGGGAGAGGTTATACCTGGGTCCGGTTATAAGGATTCGGATCAGAAGATCAAGGCTATAAAATTGGGAAGAGACGCTATTTTCAAGAGAAATAAGGAGGCTCGCAAAGGAGAGGGTGACAGAATTATTCCTACTTTGAGGCCAAAGCATTTGTTTTCAGGGAAGCGCGGTAAAGGAAAAACCGACAGGCGTTAAGGGAAATTAGGTATAAATTTTACATTATGGTCTCTGTCTTGTTTTGTTGCTGTTCTTCAACCCCCCCCCCCCCCCCCCCCCCCCCCCCCCCCCCCCCCCCCCCCCCTCTTTTGAAAGCTAGAATGCACCTGTGCGGGGGATTTGAATTTTTGGCATGAAAAAGCTTTAAGCTGGGTGAACCTAGCCTTTTCTTATTCTAAAAAAATCCATTTTAATTGCTTTAAAGCTGCAAACCAACATTCTCTAGGGGACTCTTTTACTAGGAAATTTTTGTTTATTATTCCTTTTATTTTGTACATCCCGGTTTCAATATCTTTTGGCAGTTTACCTGCTATCCTTTTTCAATTGTTCTATCTGTCATAATGTGGTATGAGACGAACTTGGGATCTTTGCTTCATGTGAAACCTTTTTCAGCTTCAGCTTCAGCTTCCTCCCCCCCCTCCAGTTCATTCTTTGATTGCATTGTATCTTTGCCAACTATTAGTGCTGTTTACTTGCAATTTATCCTAAATTTGCTTCTTGGCCAAACCCATCAGAAAAAAAATTATGTTGCAATGAAACTTGCACTTAGATAAAACATCAAAGGCATACCCCATTTGTTTATGCATATTAACCCCTAGTAAGAGGTTGGTGCTAAAGAATGAGTAAACGAGGATCCTTTTCCCTATATATTGGACCTTTGGTGCTTCTTCTTCACTAATATATAACATTCGTCTGTATTTGCAGCTGGGAGATGACAGAGCTTTCGTTAGTATGGCATGTGCTTGGAGTTTATGTTCTATGTTTCAGATGGACTTGGATCAAGGCCTTATTCTTGTTTATGTTTTTAAGGTCTATTTATTTATTTTCAGAAATATTTTGCTGCTGGGATGATACAATTTTGAGTTCTGTTTATCTTTTGTTTCTTTGGAGTTGTCGTCCATTTTAGTGTTATGTGGAACGGAATTTAAAGTTTATTAATTGGGAATACTTGCATTTGGAATTTGGTTTCAAGTCTATTGTTCGTTTGGCATATTCTGACCGTTTAATTTTGTAGAAGAATTTTCTTACTGCGATGATACAAATTCGAGTCACATCTGGATTTGAAAGCTTTTCTTTCTCAGACTTTTGGTCGAGATTACAATTGATAGTTACAACTAAAAATGAGTGTAATACGTGTTCGAGTAAAATGGGAAATTATGAGTTACTGCAGGGCATGGGCAGTAATTATTTAAACTTGCTTATTTGCGTTTTTAATTTCTTGCAAGTTGTAGCTATTTTTTGTTTAAGCATAATTTTTTAGAGCATTGATAACAGGTGGTCTTCCCAGTTCCCACCCCTGAGGAACCTTGTGGTGCTCCGTTTTTTTTATAACGGATAAAGTTGAGGGAGGCGAAGACCTCGAAAGATTCATTCTAGCATCATTGCCCACTAGTAGGACTTCCGGGGAAATTAAACTATTAAGTATAATTTTTTGGCCACTTCAAATTTAGCATCTTTTGCTCACTTCACTTGTAAGATTCAAATTCTTTGCCATAACGACGAGGTTTCTATTTTTTTTGGAGAGATGTTATCGTTTCAACTCTGGTGATGAGTTGGTTATATTCACTTATTACCTAAATAAGTGCATTATACCAACAATAATACAAAACCGGTCATCGTACAAAAAAAATGTCTTTTCTAAATTAACCATATTGGTAGTTAGTAGAAAAAATAAAGTAATAAACCATTGGAGCAACTTAATTACTTATACCATGAAGTAAAATCCATGAAGAGTACTGTGTTATTTGTACCATGAAGTTAAATCCACCGTTAAAATTTTGAAGATTACTATATTCTATGTTTAGTTTGATTGCGGAATTAGTAGTCCTGTGACTACGAATACATCTGGGATTATGACTACGAATACATCTGGGATTATGATCGGATAATAAAAGAAAGAGTACATGTAATCCCGGAACTACAAATACTACATCACCCTAATATTATAAATGATGTTATTTAGTGTCATTTGTTATCCCGTTGTATATATAATCCCACTCACCCAAATACAATATTTGTATAACCCACTGTATTTATAATCTCATCCCGTCTAATCTCATCCCAACCAAACAACGTACCGATGTACTTCAACGTTTTGTGACAACCAGAGTGAAAAAATTTAATGATATTCCGTTAATAGGAGAAAATATCAAAAGATAGCCAGCTATTTATGAGTAGCCTGCAAGTAATTAATTTTCCGCGTTGATATAATTACATCTATTAATCCAATTCCTAACAGGAATATATTCTATACTGTCTCATATTCTGTTATATTATATATGTGTGTATTTACCTAACCTACATTAATCATACCACCAAATATACAAAACTCGATAATTTACAACTATCAACAGCAACAATGGATACTAACATGCGAAACCAATATACGTGCGATTTATGGCAACCCGAGAACTCTGTTATCCCCACTAACGAATTATTCATTCATGAATATGAAACCTCTTTCTACATCAAAATCGTCCTACAGGATTCGACGAAGCTGCTAACACAGGACCAGCTTACAGAGGCTTTCGAGGATACCCATGCATGTTGCGTATCGTACAGCTACCTACTTGACCTTCACAAAGAATCTTCCACGATAAACACCTTCGTTTCTCTATCATCTATCAACCTTGAAAAGTTCCCGGAAATTGTTGACGCCATAGTTCACCAAATAAATCTTTACTCGCAAGATATGATGCATGAGCCTAGCAACGTTTGGCAAGATGTTATGCCTATGTACGTACTTATATCACTTGACAACAACTTGTATGAAGTGATTGCTGATGAGGAGCCTCGGGATAGCTCGATGGAGTGCCTTGATTATTATAAGATCAAGAAAGGGGACCTTACTGAGCAGACATGTGCAATCTGTTTAGAGAATCTCGAGGCTGGGATGAAAGTTGCTCGGACACCGTGTATGCACTTGTATCATTGGACTTGTATTTATATATGGCTAGCTAAGAGTACTTCGTGTCCCATGTGCCGGTTCGAACCTGTGATGCTTAGGCCCGTTTGATTTGGGTTAGCTAATTCTTATGTGAAAGAGCTTAGATATTTTATTGTAGTGATTCTGCAGTTTCTGCCATTGAGAGGATTTTGAGTTTCCTGAGTTTGAGTATATAAGGATAGACGAATTCGGTGAAAGTTTTGTATAATTAGTTGCATTTGATTTGTTATTTAATTAGTTTTTATGATTTTTTGACATCTGTAGGAAAATATGTTGTTTAACTTCGTCAATTTGATTGTTTATGTTTTCGGAAGATTATTAATATTGAGAGCTTAATTGAAAACGCCTCTTTTTATATATTTGATAATTATGCCCAATTGTATATATACAAACAATTTTATAAGATCGAAACACAGTTTATGTATCAGAAAATTTCAAGTAGCAGAATAGTTATGCAATTAAATCTTTACTAAGTTTTTCATTTTTTTTAATCCTTGCGTGAATCATAAATTCATAATTATTTATCAGCATTATTTTTTAATAGGTGGGGCTGTGGGGTAAATATGAGGGGCAGCAATCATTAATTTTCTAAATATTATTTCTACAATAGAAGTCGGTAACATTTACACTTAAACAAGATTAGTGACAAATACAAAGACTTTGCCTAGAAGTATATATACATGTTGTACTGAATTAGCGAAATCGGATTTGCTCTTGATCCAGAATACTTGCATGATCGATTCAACTGCGCATCATAATGATTCTTCATCGCAGTTGATGGCAAATGATGTAAAATTATCATTACTGTTATATAACAATTGTTAGTTTGTAATCTTAGGAAATAATAAGCATCAGAAAGAAAGAAAAAAAAAGTAGTCATTCATTTTTTTCTATTTTTTAGCTACAGTTAAAATCCACAATTAAAATTTTGAAGATTACGTACTATGTTCTTGATGTACATCAATGTTTTATGAGTCCACGTGAAAAAAATGAAATGGGACAATTAATACCAGACTCCGTTTTTGTATTTGGAATTATTTTTCCGGTTACATGTTTTTTAAATCAACATTTCATTTTATTTATCAAGTTTTTGTTTTAAAACAAACTGTATAATTTACCCTTTTATATATCTTTTGACTTTTATTTGGCATTGTATATATACCTTATAAAATGTCAAACAAACAACTAAACAAGAAAATAAATATAAATGGCCAAAATTTACAATTTTTTCAGCAGACACTTTACAGATAAAATAAAATATTGATTAAAAACATGTAATGAAAATAATAATTTCAAAAATAAAAAAGGAGGAATGTCACGGTGACTCCCAAAAAATGGATTTGGTATCCTGTTGAATAAAAGGACATCGCCGTAATAGGAGAAAATATCAATAAACATTACTCCATCCGTCCTATAAAAAATAGTTTAATTAGTGTTTTCATGTTTAAAAAACCTAATTAATTTAGTTACAAAGTGTTGTTATTCCATCAATGAAGGGTCAGTCATAAACATTATTGTTCCTTGATGCCCAAAACAATTAATAACAATATAAAAGTAAAGATAGTGGTAAAAAATAAAATCGAACTATTATTTTGAGATGGAGTCAAAACCAGCTATTATGAACGGAGAGAGTATATAATATTTTGTTTTATGAGTAGCGTGTAAGTAATTAATTGGTTCAGAGTCCCGCGTTAGTATATGTGTGTTTAATTACTGCCTAAATAATTTATACTACCAAATACAACTATCTAGAATTTATAATAATGGATACTTCCCGAGATTGTTTTACCTGCCTAATATCGCAACCTGATAACTTTTACCCTCCCTACAAACGGATTTATCCCCCGAATATGTGACTTCTTTTTATATCAAAATCGTTCTACGTACAAAAATCAACGGATCTAGCAACAAACTTAACACCGGACCAGCTTAGAGAGGTTTACAAGGATGCCCCCGAATGCTGGGTATCGTACGACCAAGTAATCGACCCTCACGAAGGACCCTCTATGATAAATTCCTTCGTTTCTCTAATCATTTACCAACCTTGAAAACTTCCCGGGAATTGCTGACGTTATTTTTAGTGAAATAAGCCTTTACTCACAAAGTAAGATGAGCGAGCCAAGCAACGGGCAACGTATTATGCCCATATATGTACTTATATCACTTGGTGACAACTTGTATGACGAGATTATTGCTGATGGTAATTCTCGGGAGACCTCGACGGAGAACTTAGATAATTATTTCATCAAGAAAGCGGACCTCACAGCTGAGCCGACATGCGCTATATGTTTTAAGAGTCTTGAGGCTGGCATGGACGTTGCTCGGGACGCCGTGTAAACACTTGTATCATTGGACTTGTATCTATACATGGCTAGCTAAGAGTAATTCGTGTCCCATGTGCCGGTTTGAGCCGGTGATGATTGGCTAAGTTTGGTCTTGGTCTAGGGTTGAATGAATTCTTACGTGAAAGGGCTTATAAGGTTTTATTGTGGTGATTTGTGTAATTTTTTGCAATTGAAGTATTTTGAGTATGTAAGGGTAAACGAATTTGTTGCACTTGCTTTGTTGATTTGATTAGTTTTTATGATATTGTGACATCTTTAGAGAAGTCTATTGTTTTCCTTCTTTCATGTTACACATGTATTAGTTTAATTTACTTCGTCAATTTGATTGTTTATGTTTTCGAAAGATTATTAATATTGAGAGCTTAATTGAAGGGGCAATTAACATAAAAATAAATTAACAAAATATACTATTTTTAAAACTAAATTAATAAAAACATACATAAATTTTTTTAACTAACAAAAATATACCCAAAATTTCATACTCTAATTTGTATATTTCATACCATTATTCTAAAAGTTCATACACTTATTCCAAAAGTTAATACACTTATTTTAAAAGTTTATATCCTAATTTGTATATTTCATACACTTATTCCAAAAGTTCATACACTTATTTCAAAAGTTCATACTCTAATTTGTATTTTTCATACATTTATTTCAAAAGTTCATACACTTATTTCAAAAGTTCATACCCTAATTTGTATATTTCATACAATTATTTCAAAAGTTTATACTCTAATTTGTATTTTTCATACCCTTATTACAAAAGGTCATACTTTTATTTTAAAAGTTCATATCCTGATTTATAAAGTTCACCCTTATTTTCATCAAAATTCATATATCAATTTAAATAATTCATATCCTTACTTACATAATTCATATAAATAATTCTTCAACTTCATACATTTAATTCACGTAATTTATAAATACTTATTTTTCAACATTATACGCTAATTAACAAATACAACTCTTACCCGTTCTCCGATCTCGAACTACCACGTCGTCGTCGTGGACCTCTCCTTCGACGATCGCATCTCCGTCGACATCAAACTCGAGTTTTCGATCTCGCTCTATATTCTCGCCGTCCATTCCTATAGATGTGTCCATTTCAAACTCGACGGAAAAAAGAGATCGGATAGAGAGGATTGAGAAGAAAAAGATCGAAAAAATAGAGAGAGGATTGAGAGAGAGATCGAAAAGAAAGAGGAAGTATGAGAGATCGGAAAAAGTGAGAAAGAGCAGGAGAGAGATTAGAGGGAGAGAGAAGAAGAAGAAAGATTGGAGGTTTTTTTTACACAAGAAGAAAAACTCGGAAAAACCCAATTACACATGCATGCTAGCTTGTCGTCACCTTTATAAACCAACCTAGTTTACCTGAAAAGTTAATCTCCCTTTTTGAAAACAATGTCCCTTTAGTTGCAAAATTATTACGGAAAGTACCATGTCGATCCAATTTTTCACATTGCGTAAACAACGTTACTCTCCCCCTCTTTGTATCTTTTTTTTATACTACTCAAAATACATATATGACCCTCTTGATCTAAAAAAGTTGAACTTATCATTTTTAATTGTCACTCGGCTTTAATTAATCTGTTTCTCATTTCTCTCAATTTCACGTGCCCTAACTTGATCGTGATTTTGAACCTGTTGTTTCCATGACCCCTCTTAATTGAGACGGGTGATCCTATGGTTGAAGTAGAAATTAATTTAAGAAGGAATTTAGGTTTACTAATATGCTATCCTGTTATTGATAGAAACCCAAATTAGATAATCTTGTTAAATATCAAGTACATGTAAATTGTTCATATACTAAATTACCCCTCTCCACAATTTTCAATCTTGTCATCTGTAACTATCTCCTAACATTTCTCATTCTTTTTCTCAATATCATTCATAACTAGCTCCTAAAATTTATCTTTCACTAGTAAATTACTTTATACTACTTTTTTTTTTTTTTTTTTGGTGAACACTCATATGAGTTATTGGGATTATTCAATGTATTCATAAAATTTCCTTTCTGAATTAAAAATAAAATGATTGGAACAAAAATCTATAAAACAAATATAATGAAAAATTAAATAGCTTCATATAGTACCAAATGAACAATTATAGATGGAAAAATAGAGACTAACAAATAGCATCTAATAAAATAAAGAAAAAAAAAACTAATAGCAACATAGAGCATCAATGACAAATGTTGGAGAAAGAATATAGAGCAACAAATAGTATCTGATAAAATATGAAGAAAAAAACTAAAAGCAACATAGAACACCAATAACAAATGTAGGAAAAATAATAGAGAGCAACAAATACAATAAAATATTTATACAGTCATATTGTGGGAAACACGAAAAAAAATATTAATATAGTGAGTTTATTCTTATATAGAGTTTACATATTAAAAAAATAAAAAATATATGTATTTACATAATATTAGATACATATACATGGTTCATTATAAGTTAAAACAAACAAATGAATCTATCAAAAGTTTAGTTAAACAAATACATGTGACTAGAAAACAAATACATGTATCGTGAAAACAAATACATCTATTTTGAAATTTGTAAAGTCAAATACAATCTTTCATATATCTTCTTTACATGTATAAATACTAGATATATTAAAGTAAACATATCAATTACTTTGACTTCAACAAGATGGTATTACATGCCGACGAGCCAGTATGGACGCGCAAGTTAAAAGATGTGGTAGCAACATAAAAATTAAATCATCATCGCAAACAACCTTACATAAGTATTTTACATCATCATAAATTTATTATAACATATATATATATATATATATATTTTTTTTTTTTTTTTTTGTAATGAAATGTATTTTATTCCTATAAGAAGGTGAATTTATAACTAACGTGATCATAAAAAAACTACGAAATATGACAATAGTTTATTTCTATTTTGAACTGGCTCGAGTTGGAACCGGAATTTTTTATTATTATACGGAGGTTATTCCTATATGAAGTATTTTTATAGTGAGGTTTTACTGTAGTATCAATTAAAATAATAGAAAAAAATATAAAAGAATCAAGTGCCACCGTAATATTAAAGAAATAAAAGTAAAAGAACGATGAAATACCGAGCACCCAATATAAAAGAATAAAAAATTAAACAACAAACATAATAGAAAATAGCAACGATTAAAATAAAAGAAATAGAAACAAAAAATGATATTGATGTGTAGCAACGGAAATATAGTTGCTTTGAATATATAGTGTAGATGCAATGAATTAAATGGATTGGTGTTCTTTGTTGGTGCAAATAGATTTAATCTCTCTAGAACCTAGCATTAATTTAATTTTGAAACTAGTGAAAAAATAATTTTGGTAATGATGATTAATTAGGGGAGAGAAATATGGATAAGGTTAACACGGAAAGGTAAATTAGTTATGAATTTGAATGCATTTACTAAATATATATTATGTTTCTTAGTATTTTTTTGGATAATTAAGTATAATGTACTTAATGATCATTATCCCTTAATTTAATTCCATCGGTCCGAACCTAGGACGATCAGGTCATACCTAAAAATGTTCTTTTTTAATTCAATTAATTTTCGATCAAATTTCTTTTTTAGAATCCATTTTTTATGGCTGGTTAGGGTATGAGAATTCATTTCAATTTTTCGCATCTATATTTTACAATCTCTAATCCTTTATTGAATACATACTTCCTTAAACAACACATGGCACTTATAATTTGATGGTTACCTATAATTTGGGGATGAGATTGTAATTTGTTAATTATTTCAGAACATCTTAGGTTTTCATGTGTGATCGAAGGGCCGCATTTCAATTCTAGGCACCGAACTTCCATCCACTACGTTGGATTCATACATAAAGGTTGCGTTTAACAAATAACCCAAAGTTTACTCCATCACAACAGAAAAGTCGTTCAAATCTGATCAACCGTTAAAGTTCAATATAACCATTGAGTAAAAAAAAACCGCGGCTGAAGTTGCTTTTCAACTTTGTCGTGATCAAGATCAGCACAAAGACGGAACCATTAATTTAAATGGAGGCTTACATATTTATTTACTTTCTATCATGGGATTTATTTTTTTTCGTAACAAGATAGGTGCACAAAACGCTAAATTTTTAAAAGATATTTTTTCAAAATATTAAATAAATAAATAATATTTACTCGTAAATCAATTTTAATCAGACCGTCTCCGTCTAATAACTTCCGTGAATAAACGGGTTTCACAAATCGGACTCGATTTTTACCTTATAAGGTTATAACTCTCTAAAAATATTTAGGGAATAAAGTCAAATTTGGACAAGTGATATTTGGGTACTTTCCCTGATTCGGCTCAATCTGCATGGGCCCAATTAATATATGCCACGTCATCAAAAACACAAACAGTTTTAATTAGTTACTCCTAAAATAATAAATATTTTCTCAAAACCCTCCAATATATAAACCTCATTTTTATCTAATAGACATACAAAATATATATATCATTTTATATTAAATATATATATATATATATATATTAATAAACCCGCATGAAATTTTCATTCCAAAACAATGAAACCACAACAACCCTTCCATGTCTGAATATACACTCCCAGGTTTCTACTTATTTGTCCTTCAATTTATTTTTATTATTTTTGATAAA